>OZ004720.1:13254807-13569807 GCA_963924515.1 Vespertilio murinus | reverse complement strand
GGCAAACTTTTTGACTCGAGGGCCACCATGGGTTCTTACACTGGACCGGAGGGCCGGAACCAAAGCAACCTGACCATGCTGGCACTCTCCTCTTGGGCTGCTGGTGAAGGAGCGGAGGAGAGAGCAAGAGAACCCTCCGCTCTTTCGGCTCCGCAGGCCGGATAGAACAGCCGAACGGGCCGGATCCGGCCCGCGGGCCGTAGTTTGCCCACCCCTGCCCTAGGTGGTCTGAGAGAGCAGATGGTGAGGGTAGAGTTGGCGTTCCAGCGGGTACTTGACTGCAGTTGGGCATTCTCAGTTACCTGGGCCCGGGGTGGGACTCACCTGCACGTTGGTGAGGTGCAGGGTCCCGTTGGCCATTAGGACGAGCTGCGGGTCATCCCCCTGCAGCCACTGCCCGTCCTTCTTCCACTGGACGCTGGGCCGAGGGTCCCCGGTCACCCTGCATGGCAGCCACACGGAGGAGCCGAGTGCCAGGGTCTGGTTTGCTGGTCCCTGGAGGATGATGGGAGGCAGCCCATCCGCGGAGGCTGAGAGAGGAAGAGCTCGGGTACCTCAGGGGAGAGTCCCGGGTTCAGGCAACCAGCTCCTGGTCCTCATTCTCTGCTTGTTCCCTTAGCTCCCCCTTCCCCCCGAGATTAAAGGGGCTTCCACAACCCAACCGCAGTCTCTGCCCGGAACCAGCAATCTATTATTAATGGCTTTTTTAAAAATATATATTTTAAAATATTTTATTGATATTTTTCACAGAGAGGAAGGGAGAGAGAGAGCGAGCTAGAAATGTCAATGAGAGAAACATCCACCAGCTGCCTCTTGCACACCCCCTACTGGGGATGTGCCGGCAACCAAGGTACATGCCCTTGACCGGAATCGAACCTGGGACCCTTCAGTCCTCAGGCCGATGCTCCGTCCACCGAGCCACACCGGTTTCGGCCAGTGGCTTCTTCTGAAACGTGGAGGGCTTGTCTCAGGAACATGCCTCCCCCCTCCCCCCCCTTGCAGCCGTATCGTAGAGAATCCACGAAAAAACATCTCTTGAAGCCATTGTTTCCTTCCAGGCCTCTCGGGCCCCCTCTTGTCTCCGTGGGCACATACCTCCTTTTACATTCAACAAGGCCTTGGCCAGCACGCTGCCCGCCACACTGACCGCCTGGCACACGTAGTAGCCGGCATCCCCGCTCTGCACGCCCGTGATGTTGAGCCGGCCCCCGGGGGACACTGAGAAGCGCCCCGCCGCGGGCTGAAGGGACGGAGTGGGGAAAAGCAGCACCTGCGGACAGAGCGAGGGCCGAGGGAGGCGATGAGCAGGCGGCTCCCCCTTCCCACCAACCCCAGGACGCGGAGCGTTCCCGGGGTTCTTTTTTTTTTTTTAATATGTTTTATTGGTTTTTTTTTTGTTTTGTTTTGTTTTGTTTTTACAGAGAGGAAGAGAGAGGGACAGAGAGCCAGAAACATCAATGAGAGAGAAACATCGACCAGCTGCCTCCTGCACATCCCCACCGGGGACGTGCCCGCAGCCAATGTACATGCCCTTGACCAGAATCGAACCTGGGACCTTTCGGTCCGCAGACCAATGCTCTATCCACTGAGCCAAACCTGTTTCAGCGTTCCCCGGGTTCTGATGGGTGCTCTGCCCCCTGTCCCCCACCCCCCAAGGTTTAAGTTGTTCGCTGTGGCCTCGAGCGAACAACTTAAACCTATTCACAAAAAATGAGCGATTGGATTGGATGGTTGGGGGGGGGGTGCACTCCCCAGCTCTGCGCAAGCTATTTGAGCTTCCTGAGCCCACATTTCCCCCGACTAGGACTCTTAGAGGATAGTTAAGAATATGAAATGCAGTAATCATTTGATACTCAATACATTGGGTGATAAATGCTACATACTTCCCCCTTCTTTCTGGCTAACATTTTACATTTAGATACATATGTGGAAGGTGGGCCTCGGGACAAATGGCACGGTGCTGAGCCCCTGACTCGTACCTTCTCCCACCCTGTACGGCCACCAGCACGCTTAGCCACGTCTGGGTCTAATGGAAACCCAGCAGGCGCCGATGCCGGAGGAGGTGCTGGGGAAATGGTGGCTGTGGGTTTGGAAGCAGGGGATAGCGGCCTGGTTTCCCAGCGGGTGGAGTTAACCAGACCTATTTTGTTATACCGATCTTTGTGTTGCAGTAGCAAAACTCCCGCCTTTCCCCTACAGGAAGTTACTTAACGTTTTTTTGTTGTTGTTATTTTTTTTTTTATTAAGGTATTATATGTGTACATAGCTTACCATTGCCCCCCCACCTCCCATTCATGCCCTCCCTCCCCAGAGTTCTGTGTTCATTGGTTGTACTCATATGCATGCATACCAGTCCTTCGGTTGTTCTCTTATCTCCCCTCAGGTCTCCTTCCCCTCCCCGCTGTCATTTGACAATCTGCTTGTTTTATGGTGACTATCTCAGGACCACAGGAATAGAATCCGCTCCTCATTTGACAGTCTGCTTGTTTTATGGTGACTATCTCAGGACCACATGAATAGAGTCCGCTCCTCCTCTGGTTCACACCACCCCTCCCCCTGGGTCCCACTGCTTCCCCTGGGACACACGGCTCACCCGGGGCACACGGCCCCCTGGGACACACAGCTCACCTTCAGCTCGCATTCTTTCTAGTTGTATGTTCTGGGGTCCGTTTGCTACTCCTGCGCGCCCCCTGGTGGAGGCCTCTTATACACAGAAAAGCCGGTCCTATTTCTACCCTCCCCAGCTTCCATACAGAACTATTTGCTTTCTAAAGCCATGTAGGAAGCCAAGACCCCACGGCCTGGGGAAGGAGGGATATACCTGAATTTTCTGAATCCTCAGGAGGTCCTTGGCCCTCAGAGAAAGATTCCAAGGAGTTACCACTCAGGACCGTTCCCTGCCACCTACATAGATCACCATCTATTTCAAAAGCGATGTCCCAGGCCCTTTATACGAATTATGTTATTTAACCCTCACCTCACAAACAACCTGCAAGGGTTCCCGGGAGGACCGACGGTAAAGCAGAACCCCGAGAGCAGTTTGCAGAATGTAGAAAAGGGGGGGGGCAGGCTAGCACCTGAGGAAAAGCTGGTGGGAGGCCCCTGGGGTGGGCACCTACTTGACTTCCCTCCTTCTGCCAGAAGATGGCAGGGGGCGGGTTCCCCTTGGTCTCGCACTGGAAAGTCACGCTCTCCCCAGCGGCTGCCGTCTGGTCCTGGGGCTGGGTCACCAGCTGGGGTGGGACTGGCGAGGGGAGGGGAGATAAAGGGACAGGGAGTCAGGAGGACTGAGAAGGGAGGACTGAGGGGGACAGGAGAGAGAGGAGTCCCCGCTCGGCTGACGTAGGAGGAGCAGATGCTCATCCATCGCTTGCTCACGTCTGTTTAGCTGCTGTCTCCTTCTCTCTCTCTCTTGTCCGAGTCTCGGGTGACCCCCCACCTCCTGCTGGTCCTCTGCTGCTCGGCCCACCCTCCACGTCCCTCGCCTCACCCGGGCCGCGGGCAGAACCGAGTGGGGCCTCACCGTGCACGCTGAGGGAGCCAGAGGCCTCGGCGCGGCCCACGCTGTTCTCGGCCACGCAGGTGTAGGTGCCCTGGTCCTCCGCGCTCACACGCCCGATCCAAAGGCTGTGGTCTCTCCGGATCTCATACCTGCCCCGCTCCCCACCCCCAGGCTGGGTTGGCCGTAGCCTCGGGCCACTTCCGTCTCCCCCGGGGGACACACGGACGGACGCCAGGGACAAGGCAGGCCTCTACGGGGACAGAAGCTCGAGGGATGGAGCTGGGGACCGGCTAGGGCAGGGCCACAGGCTCTGGGGGACAGACTTCTCCGGGCCAGAGGGTATCTGCCATCCCCCCCACCCCCCGTTTCCGAGGTCGGGGTGCACACGTAGGCTGGTTGGCTCTCCTCACCTGCCTGCGGGCAGCTCTCCATCCTCCTTTCGCCAGTGGAGACGGGGTGGGGGGTCCCCCTGCACCTCACAGGGGAAATGGGCGGGGGCATCAGCCAGGACCACCTGGTTCGCTGGTCTCCGCAGGAAGGAGGGGCGCTCTGTGGCGTGGGGGGGGGCGGGAACAGTCAGGGGTCTGCACAGCCGCGTGCTCCCACCCCCCACCCCGCCCCCCATCACCCCACACCCCCGCGTGCCTACCCTGCACCGCCAGTTCCGCCGGCCCGCTCTCCCGCTCCCCTGCCATGTTGGAGGCCACACACACGTACGTCCCCGCATCGCTCTTGTGTGTGTGAGACATCATCAGCTTCCCCCCACGGATCTGCGGGGCAACCACAGCGACTCCGGTGGGTCCTTGGTAGCCATCGAAGCATGGTTTTTTTTTAATATATATATATTTTATTGATATTTTACAGAGATGAAGGGAGAGAGAGAGCTAGAAACGTCTATGACAGAGAGACATCGACCAGCTGCCTCTTGCACGCCCCCCACCGGGGATGTGCCCACAACCAGTGTACATGCCCTTGGCCGGAATCGAACCCGGGACCTTTCAGTCCGCAGACCGACGACGCTCTACCACTGAGCCAAACCGGTTTCGGCCATCGAAGCATGTTTGTTTGACTTTCCACAACAAAGCCCTGAAGGCGACCCGGGAAGCTGATCCTTTTAGATGAGAGATCGTCTCTTTGCCACAGCCGGTTTGGCTCCGTGGATGGAGCGTCGGCCTGCGGACTGAGGGGTCCCGGGTTCGAATCCGATCAGGGGCATGTAGTACCTTGGTTGTGGGCACATCCCCAGTGGGGGGTGTGCAAGAGGCAGCTGATTGATGACTCTCTCTCATGGATGTTTCTAACTCTCTCCCTCCCTTTCTAGCTGTGGAAGGTCAATGAAATATTTTTTTTTAAAAAAAGAAGAAGAAGAAGAAGAAGAAGAAGAAGAAGAAGAAGAAGAAGAAGAAGAAATTGTCTCTTTGCCCAAGGTGTGGGGCTCAGGTCTGTTTTTTGTTTTTTTGTTTTTTCTCCCAAGGGTCCCTGGGGCATCATGCCCCACCCATCTTATACCAAATCCATCCTACCCCTCCTCATCTATCCCTCACTCCACAGCTCGCTCTCGGCCTCCGGTCCACTGATGCCCTGATCCCAGGTCTCCCGCCTCCTCACCCCAGCGAGCGAGCATTACTCCCCGCCCGCCTTCCGAGACCCTTGGATGCAGCCAAAACCGGTTTGGCTCAGTGGTAGAGCGTCCATCTGTGGACTGAAAGGTCCCGGGTTCGATTCCGGTCAAGGGCATGTACATTGGTTGCGGGCACATCCCCGGTGGGGGGGGGGGGTGCAGGAGGCAGCTGATCGATGTTTCTCTCTCACCGACGTTTCTCGCTCTCTATCTCTCTCTTCCTCTCTGTAAAATATCAAATATATATATATACACACACCATATTTGCCGGCGTATAAGACGATTTTTTGGCCCTGAAAAAATACGTATTTGCCGGCGTATAAGACAACTGGGCGTATAAGACGACCCCCTAACATTTCCACTAAAAATACAGAGTTTGTTATATACTCGCGGTATAAGACTACCCCCCACTTGGAGGCATATTTTTCAGGGCCAAAAAGTCGTCTTATACGCCGGCAAATACGGTGTGTGTGTGTGTATATATATATATATATATATATATATATATTTTTTTTTTTTTTTTTTTTTTTTTTTAAAAACCCTTAGATGCAGGCCTTTCTCCAGGGAGGCAGGCGCCCAGGCCCCTAGCGCATGGCCTCGCCCCCTTGCGACTCCTGACTCCGCCCCCTCCCCCCACCCCCACCCCACCCCACCCCCCGTTGCACCCCTGCCTGGCCCAGCCCTCACCGTGATCCTCCCCTCCTCCTCCTTGACGGGGGCACCGCCCTTCCTCCAGGTCACCGACGGCTCCGGGTGGCCGCGGGGGGGCACGCACTCCATCACCGCCGGCTCCCCGACGGCCACCACCAGGTTCCCCGGGGGCTGCCGGAAATCGTCGCGGAGGACTGGACAGAGAGAGAGAGAGACAGAGACAGAGACAGAGAGAGGAGAGAGAGAGAAGAATATGAGTGCATGCATGACTATGCCCGTCTGCCCAGCCCAGGCCTGGGCACTGGAGACCCCAAGGCGCCGTCCCAAACGGGAGAGGCATCGCCCCAGACGTGGGAGCTGGCTCTGGACGGGGCCGCCCACGCCCTCCTGCACCCCAGACCCCGGGGCCACGGGCCGACGTCTCCCCCCTGCACCCCCCACCCCCCACCCCCCCGCCGTCACCTGCCACCTCCAGCGAGGCGTTCCTGCTGGCCGCCGCGCCCAGGTAGTTGCGCGCCACGCACGTGTACACGCCCTCGTCCGGGCGCGCGCGGCGGCCGTGCACGATGCGCGGGAAGAAGAGCGCGCCGCTGGGCAGCAGCAGGCGGTGCGCGCGCGGGTCCTCGCGCGCCGTGGCCACGCGCGCCCCGTTCTTGTACCACTCGATGCGGGGCCGCGGCCGGCCCTCGGCGCGGCAGGGCAGCGTGGCCGGCTCGCCCCGGGACACCAGCAGGTCGGGGGGCTGCTCCACGATGCGCGGCATCGCGTCCTCCTCCTCCGGCCCGGGCCTCCTGGACCCTGGAGGGGCGGGGAGGGGCGCAGAGTTGGGGAAAGAGGGGACCCCGCCTTTTCTCTCTCGGGAGGGGCGGGTACATCCTTCTGGGAAGACGCAGAGAAGCCAAGGGATGGGGACACCCGCTTCCCCCCCACTCGGCCCGGGTCTCATGGGGAATGAGGGGGGCCACCCCGCGCCTCTAGCTAACGGGCCTCATCCCCCGTGCGCACGGGTCCCCAGATGTCCTTGCTCCATCAGCCGGACAGCCAAGGCCCACACGGGGTTCCTCGCCCCGGCTGGGTCCCGGGCAGCGACGTGGAGAACGTGGCCAGGCCTGGAAGGGGGGGGGGGTCCCCCCGGGACCAGGGAGGTTTGAGTGATGGGCGAGGCCTGGGAGCCCAGGAACTGGCACCGAGCCCGCCTATTGACACCCCAGATAGTCCCGTTCCAGGCTCCCCGGAAGCCACGGGGATTGAACCAATGCGGACGGCGGTGGAAATGTGAGCGACAGCGCTTTTCTGGGCGGAACGGGTGCCGGTAGTGTGTCCTGAGGTTGGTGAGAGGCCCCCATCCATCCACGGGGAAAGGAATTGGTCTCCTTCCCTGGTGCGCTCGGGTCTGTTCCCCACGCGTTCTGCTCCTTTTGCTGCCTTCTGCTCACCTCGCTTCTGCGGTGGTTTGGGGTCCAGGAGGGGGAGCCCCGAACCCGGAGCCCAGAGCCCGGCGGGCTCAGATGCCCCAGCTTGATCCAAAGTGGCGTCGTGACCCTCGGCGGCCAGTAGGCGCCGCTGTCGCCCCACCGCACCTGCGCCCTTCACTAACCAGGGCCTATGGAGCCGGCCTCTGTTCCTCCCCCTCCCACCCCTCCTTCCCCTTCTCTCCATCCTTCTTCCGCTTCTCCACTCTGTCCCAAAACCCGAGGAACCTCCACTTCCAGCCTCGGTGTGGGATCGGGTTTCACGTCCCGCCCTCTGCTCTTAGAGGTCCCCATGGAGAGGAGGCTGGATGGGTTGCCCCTTGGGATGCTGTTGTGGGGAGCGTACTTAACCGGCCAGGGACGAGAAGATGGGTTCCCCTCCCACTTGGGGAAGGGAATCATTCTCTGGACTTCCCTTTTAGATGGAAACTAATTTATATATATATATATATATTATTGATTTTTCACAGAGAGGAAGGGAGAGGGATAGAGAGCTAGAAACATCGATGAGAGAGACACATCGACCAGCTGCCTCCTGCCCACCCCCCACTGGGGATGCGCCCTCAACCAAGGTGCATGCCCTTGACCGGAATCCAACCTGGGACCTTTCAGCCCGCAGGCCGACGCTCTATCCACTGAGCCAAACCGGTTTCGGCAAGATGGACACTTCTGATTCTCGCCCCATTCCCCCCTATCCCACCCCAGGCCCAGTCCAGGCAAACCCGAGGCCCCGTTCGGGTGAGCAGCACTGGGGTGAGGGAGAGCTTGGGGTTTGGCTGGAACTAACCAGCCAGCAGGCAACCCGTGAGATCGTGGGCAATTCTTGAACCTCTCTGAGTCTCAGCTTCTTTACAGTCATAAAGATTGGTGATGGGTCCGTCGTAAGACCATAATGCACTTCCCCAAAAGGAACTATGGCTGGGTTAAGGCTACCTAAGGGCTCTTCCACCTCGCCCACCTGACCTGGCCTGACCTTGGCTCCTATAGTCTTTACCTGAATGGGATTCTGCCAGGCCCTGGTATTCCCCCTTTGCCCTTCACCCAACCACCGGACGTCTCGGGAGTAGGCAGGTCTGTGATAGCCAAGCTTTGTGCCGTTTTGGTGCCCTCTGGGGGTGCCGACTACCTTCTCCGAATTTGCTTCCTCCACGGCGAACGCGGCCATCAGTTCCTTCCCTGCAACCCTCCCAGGGACCGTGTAGAGCGAACGCCCTCGTCTGTGAGAGCGCCGAGGTGTTTGTGAGGAGGGCTCGGCGCTGGGCCTCCCGGGGGTACTGGGAGGTCAACAGATTGGATAATTCCAGCTCCTTCCCCATTATCCACCCACAGCATGGCTCACCTTGCTGGCCCGCGCTTCCCCCCCTCATTCCTGCAGACCCATCTGCAGACTCCCTTCCCCTGGAATTTCCTCCCTGTCATTTGGGGTCTCGGGAGAGGCTTCGATGGGAGCTAATGAATAGCTAAGGGTCACGCTAATGGGGCTCTGGGGCTTCTCCCCAGCACCTGAGCACACACACACACACACACACCACACACACACCGCTGCCCAGGTCTCCTTTCTCGCCGCCTTGGCGTCTCCAGCCCAGCGCGCGCCCCCGGTTCCAGGTGGCCGAGGCCCGTGCGCCCCGGCTGGGGAAGAAAAAGCAGAGGGAACCCGGGGCCCAAGCGCCAGGGAACGTGGCCTGCAGTTCCCGGCGCGGCCGGCAGGGGGCGGGCCCGGACCTCCCGCGGCTCCCGGGGCGCGGGCAGCGCGCGGGCCGGGCCATTAGTTCGGAATCAGCGTCATTAGCGCGGACCACCTCGCCGCCAGCGCAGCCCGCCCGCCCGGCTCTCCCCGGCTCTGCCCCGCCGACCGGCTGCGAGCCTCTGTAGCACACGCACCCGACATTTGGGCTTCCTCGCCCCCCACCCTCGTCCTAAAAGTTTGGGGTTCTCGGCAAACTTGGGATCCCGGTGGGAAGCCTGCTCCCGGGGCGGGTCAGGGGGTGGCCCGGCTTGGCCCAGGCCCCCGGGGACCACGCTCCTCCGGCCTCTCCTAGCTCCCAACTTGCCCGCACCCCCCCACACACGTCTCCCCTCGCCTGGGATGGCCTGGGGAGGTGGGGAGTAATGGACTCAGCGAGCATCTATCCCCCCTCAACCCCCCAAACCCTCGACCCCCGCCGGCACACCCACTCAGGTGCCCAAAGCGCCCATAGGACCCCTGGATCCCCGCCCGGGGAGGCGCCGCGACGCGCCCCTGGGTCTCCAAGAGGTGCGGGAGCTCTTGGTCCCCTCCTCCACGCCGCCTTCCCCCCTTCCACCCCCATTTGGGGGTCCTTCGTCCCCACGGGGCCGGGGCTTACCGTTGAGAGCCGGCTCGCCCGGCGCCGGCAGGCTGTGGTTGAGCGCCGCCGCCGAGGACGCATTGAAGGCCGGCATCGGTTCGCTGGCGTTGGCCGCGCCCCCGGCCAGGGAGTCGGCGGCGACCAGGTTCACCTGCAGCAGCGCGTGGAGCAGCAGGTAGCGCAGCATGGCGGGGCCGGGGACCCGGGCCCTGGGTCCGAGGCCCGCGGCCCGGGAGCCGCCAGCCCCGCGGGGGCGGCCGGTGCGCTCCGCCGCAGCCACGGTGCCGCCGTCCGGGCGCCCCGGTGCCGCGCGCGCCTCCTCTCCGCGCGCCTCCCCGCCGTCCGCGTCCTCCGTCCTCCGTCCTCCGTCCTCCGTCCTCCGTCCTCCGTCCTCCGTCCTCCGTCCTCCGTCCCTCTCTCCGCCGGGGTCCCCTGGGGGCCGAGCGGCGGAAGGCAGGTGCCACCCGGCCACGGCGTAATGAAGGGATTAATCCGACACCCTTCCTCCTCCCGCCCCGCAGCCCCCCGCCCCCCGCCCCTGCGCCCAGGAGCCGGGCCAGGGACCGGAGTCGCTGCGCAAAGAGTTGGAGGCCCCGCTCCGAGCCCGGAGCCCCGAGCCGGGATCTGGACGTCGCTGCAGAGCTTCCTGCTTTCTGAAAGCTCCCCGAGACGAGAAAGCAGGCTCTTGTCGGACTCTCCGTCCCGCCTGACTTGAGGACAGAAATCCTCCCTCCCTGTCCCGGGGCCCCGTCGGGGAAACTGAGGCAAAGCCCCCCAGCTCGCTCCTCTAGCTCCCCGTTTCCTCGCAGGCCCCGGGGGAGCGCGGGAGGCCGGGGGTGGGGGGAGGACAATTGCACGCAGCCGCCCGGTTTGCAATGGAGAGCCAGGGGGTGGGGTGGGGGCGCCCCGACCCTCCTCGAGCAGTTGCTGCTGGAGACTCAGAACCGGGGACGAAACTGCGGCGGAAATCTCTGCCCCGGGGCGCCCGGCCGGCCGCGCGCGCCGCCGATTTGCATACTTTTGCATACGAGCTGCCTGGGCGCGTTTTATGGGATTGTCTGGCCTTTTTTGAGGAGAGGGATGGGGAGCCAGGGAGGGGGGGGGGGGGGGGAGACAAAGAGCGATATTTCTCCTGTGAGGACAAGGGCAAGAGGAGAGATGGGCTTGATGCAGAACTCCAGCAGATCTGTTAAAACCTGGTAACGTTGGCCCTGACCGGTTTGGCTCAGTGGATAGAGCGTTGGTCTGCGGACTGAAGGGTCCCAGGTTCGATTCCGGTCAGGGGCATGTACCTTGGTTGCGGGCACATCCCCAGTGGGGGGTGTGCAGGAGGCAGCTGATGGATGTTTCTAACTCTATCCCTCTCCCTTCTTCTCTGTAAAAAAAAAATATCAATAAAATATATTTAAAACACACACACACACACACACACACACACACACACACTTGGGGACATGATCTGTCACTCAGTCCAGGCCAGCTTCTGACTTTTCTGGAGTTATTTTTACCCGAATAGCTCCCTGTTCCACATCCCCACCCCATTCTCTCTCTCTCTCTCTCTCTCTCTCTCTCTCTCTCTCTCTCTCTCTCTCCTCTCTCTCTCTCCTCTCTCCCAGGCTGGGACAGATGGGGGGGGGGGTGTCAAAGGAAGAGAGAGGCCAGCCTTCTTACCTGGGGTCCGTCCCCGCTGACGGGGGAGTGTCCGTGGGGATGTGGCTAACCCGCATGTTCGGTGTGATGAGATCACCCCTGTCGGGTGCCGGCTTCTGACCGGGGAGGAGGGGGCAGGGGAACAGGTCCAGGGCCAGGGAAGTGGATGCTACGCCCTCATAGACCCCAGAGTAAGCCGGGTCAGGGGCTGGAGTATCTCAGGCTCACAGCCTTCAAGTGACCCCCACACGTCCCCAGGGGGTGGGGGACGTGTCCTCTCTCCGTCCCCGCACGCCAGCCCTGAGGCCTCAGCATGACTGGCGCTGGGCATCTTCACTTGCCTCAGCTCGGCCTGAGACCCCGCAGGGCCAAACACGGGGGAGGTGCTGGGGGTTGGGGGGCCCCCCACTGAGGGAGGCAGCCCCCTGGGACCCGTTCTTTGAGCCCCTCTCTTGAGGACTGACTTCAGTCCCAGGCCATCTTGGGGCTGAGAGGTGAGGTGGGGGGGGAAGGGGGCTACTAACACCTCTCTCTCTTCTTTGGAAAGGGCCAGCGCACCCAGAGGTGGCACGTGGCATGTGCCCCTGCTCCAGGGCCAGGATGCCTTCCGGGAGAGAGTTGGGAAGGGTGGGTTTGGGGTGACGAGCCCAGAAGCAGGATCCAGTCCTGTACTGGCCACTTAGCACCATCGCCACTCCAGACCTGGGGTGCTCTGCTCCTGGGGCTCCCCATCTCGGGGCTGGGGTCTCTGCTCCTCCTCCTCCTGCTGACCCAGGTCACCTGGGTCCCATCACGCCAGCGGCCGAGCCAGGCCAGGAAGGAATCGGGGTCCCGCAGGACAGGGCGGGCTGCCCAGACAGGAAGCGGAGCCCCGCCATGAGGCGCCTGCCCCCTCCTAATCCCCCGATTCGCGCCCCGTCAGCCTCTCGGCAAACACCGGGGCCTGCCAGCGTCTGGGGGCTTGTCACCCTGTTAGCGGATTTGTTCGCGGAGGCGTCGCAGTTAATTGGCCTTTTATGTGGGGATCAGGGCGTATTTGCTCAGCGTTCCCGGAGTGGCGGCTGCCAGTCAGCCCCTGGGCACGGCTGCTCCCCATCTCCATCTTCTGGGGGCCGGACCCAATGCCGGGGGTCCCTCTCCTTCCTTCCGGGATGCTCTGGCCCAAATCCCCCATACCTCCTCTGCACCTTCTCCATATCCTCCCCCCCCCCCAACGTGTATGCTTGCTCCTCACTGGTCTTTTCCTCTGTGCCCTTCTCTGTATCTCTGGCGCGCTCCCCCTTTAAACCAGCTCAGACCTAATGCCAAAAGAGGGTTGGAGCACTCAACTGGGGTATCCTGGAGAATGAAAAGCTCCCCCGCCCTAACTGGTTTGGCTCGGTGGATAGAGCGTCGCCTGCGGACTCAAGGGTCCCAGGTTCGATTCCGGTCAAGGGCATGTGCCTTGGTTGCGGGCACATCCCCAGTGGGGGGTGTGCGGGAGGCAGCTGATCGATGTTTCTCTCTCATCGATGTTTCTGGCTTTCTATCTCTCTCCCTTCCTCTCTGTGAAAAACCAATAAAATATATATTTTTTAAAGTCAATAATATATATATTTTTTAAAGCTCCCCCCACAGCCTCAGTTCCTCCCCCCCCCCCCCCCCCCCGCAATCTATGTCCCTCGAACCTCTGGCCCGTGGGGGGCGGGGCAGGGTCACACACCCCATCTCTACTCCACGCCCTCCTGGCCCTGCACCTTCTCCAGACTAAGCTTCTCTCCGGTGCGTGACCCTAGGGGGTGTCGACACCAGAGAGACCTTACCTGCCTCAGGGAGAGAGCAATTTAGCGCCGTTTCCAACGGCCTAGGGGTTCTGGAAGGAGTTCCCATCCCCTCCCGCCGCTCCCCCAGACTGCCCACACAGCTCTGCTGTGCCGCTTGCTCCCAGAGGGTAGGAAGCTCACTGCGTCTGCGTCCATTCTTACCCTGCAGCCACAGGCCCTTGTACGGCCCCCAGAACAGGGCCTGCGGGCTACATGCGCCGTGGCTGCGGGGCCCGCTCCGGCTGGGTCCATCCCGGTGACGGGTAAGTTTTCACGGGCTGACGAGAGAATCAGAGCTGAATTCAGACCCTGACACACACACCCCCTTCTGCTGCCCCGGGAAACTGCCTCCTTTCAGGGCTTTATCCATAGCAGTCCAAGCTTTGGAAAGGGGAGCAAAGAGAAAAGGCGGTTGGGAAGGGGGGTTGGCAGAAAAAGGAGAGGGTGGCCGGAGGCAGGGTGGCTGGGAGAGTTGAGTGAGCGGACGTAGAGGGTAAGCTCACCCTGATAGCGTTATGGCACCTGGGAAGAAGTGTCTGCATGTGTGTGTCTCTATGTATGTGTGTGTATCTATGTGTGTGTCTGTGTGTACCTATGTATGAGCCTCTGTGTGTGTTTGTGTGTATATCTCTGTATTTCTGTGTCTCTCTGTGTGTGTATCTATGTGTGTATCCATGTGTGTGTGTCTGTGTGTGTATCTATGTGTGTGTCTATGTGTGTGTCTGTGTGTACCTATGTGTGAGTCTGTGTGTGTGTTTGTGTGTGTATCTCTGTGTCTGTGTGTGTCTTTGTGTGTGACTCTGTGTCTGTGTCTCTATGTGTGTGTCTGTGTGAGTTAATGTGTGTGTGTCTCAGTGTGTCTGAGGATTTCTCTGTGTGTCTATGTGTGTGTCTGTGTGTGTCTGTGTGTGTATCTATGTGTGAGTCTGTGTGTGTGTGTTTGTGTGTGTATCTCTGTGTCTGTGTGTATCTTTGTGTGTGACTCTGTGTCTGTGTCTCTATGTGTGTGTCTGTGTGAGTTAATGTGTGTGTGTCTCAGTATGTCTGAGGATTTCTCTGTGTGTCTATGTGTGTGTCTGTGTGTGTCTGTGTGTGTGTGTATCTATGTGTGAGTCTGTGTGTGTGTTTGTGTGTGTATCTCTGTGTCTGCGTGTGTCTTTGTGTGTGACTCTATGTCTGTCTCTCTATGTGTGTGTCTATGTATATCTATGTGTGAGTCTCTGTGTGTGTGTCTCTGTGTGTGTGTGTGAGTCAATGTGTGTGTGTCTATGTGTGAGTGTGTGTGTGTGTGGCTGTGAGTGTGAGTGTGAGTGTACTGAGGGAGAGAACAGTTCCCCACCAGGCCAACTTTCTTGTCCCTGTGCCAGCAGCCTGGCCGGGGAATGTGGCTGGGAATCTCAGTGCCCAGGCTGGAGGCTGGATGGAGGCTTCTTGGTGGTCCCCGCCCGCATGCCAGCTGGTAGTGGCTGAAGCTGCTGGCATGTAATTTCCCCAGAGGGCAGTCTGAGGCCAATCCTGCCCCCATCCCACACCGATTACTGCCACTGCCTCTCCCCAACACACACACACACCCCGCCTCGTCCATTTACATCCCCCTGGAGCCCGCAGCCTCCCATCACTCTCCCTGCCCCGCCCCTTCCGGGGGCACTGAGACACTCTGAGCATATGTGTGTATCTCGGTGGGGGCGGGGAGACAAGACACTAGCATCTGTCCCCCACCCTCACTGGGCTACGCCCGTGAATGACCAGCAGGGTTGCTGGCTTCAGAGTTAGGATGCCAGGGGGCAGGGACCAGCCAGCAGGGGCCAGGGGGCCACACAGGAGGGGGGATCAGAGAGCAAACAGCATCTGCGGGAAAGCAGACGGCAGGAGCCGGGGTCTGTTGGCTCACCCCCTGCAGCTGATAAGATAATAAGCCAGCCCCCGAGAACCCCCCACTTCCTAAGAGTACCCCTTCCCCCCCAGGCTTCCAGGGGGGGGGAGCCTCAGGGGAGACACTTGGCACCTCGCTCCAGCAAGTCTGGAAATCTGGAGGCAACTGGGCAGAGGTGTGCACAGCCTGTGCAAACAGAACAGCGGCGGGGAACCAGAGCGTGCTGGTTCCTTACATAAAACTTGGTACAGCCAAAACCGGTTTGGCTCAGTGGACAGAGCGTCGGCCTGCGGACTGAAAGGTCCCGGGTTCGATTCCGGTCAAGGGCATGTACCTTGGTTGCGGGCACATCCCCGGTGGGGGGTGTGCAGGAGGCAGCTGGTCGATGTTTCTCTCTCATCGACGTTTCTAGCTCTCTATCCCTCTCTCTTCCTCTCTGTAAAAAAAAAATCAATAAAATATATTTTAAAAATAAAAAAAAAGAGTTAGAAACATATATGAGAGAGAATCATCAATCAGCTTGCCTCTTGCACACCCCCTACTGGGGATGTACCCGCAACCAGGGTACATGCCCTTGACCAGAATCGAACCCGGGACCTTTCAGTCCGCAGGCCGATGCTCTATCCACTGAGCCAAACTGGTTTCGGCTGTTTTAAGTTTTTGCTTTCACGTCTATCTTCCCCATGAGCTGCAACGTCCCCTTAGAGAGCAGGAACTACATCTTACTCTCCATCTGAGGACAGACCGCCCCCTCCCCCATCTCATACTGATTACTGCCTGTAGTGGGAGTTTGTGGGGGAGACTCTTTGCAACTCATTCCAGCAAACATTTTTAAAAAACATTTTTATTGATTTCAGAGAGGAAGGGAGAGGGAGAGAGAGAGAAGAGAAACATCAATGATGAGAGAGAATCATTGATGGGTTGCCTCCTGCACGCCCCCTACTGGAGAATGAGCCCCCACAACCAGGGCATGTGCCCTGACCGGAAATTGAACCGTGACCTCCTGGTTCATATGTTGATGTTCAACCACTGAGCCACACTGGTCAAGCTCTTATTCAATCTTTGTACCCCTGGTGCTGACATGATGTGTACCACATAGTCGGTACTCATTTAATGTAAGAGAAGATATGAGTTATAGTAGGTAACACCCCCTGTGAACTTACTATTTATTGCCAGGGCTGTTCTCATTTAATTCTGGGTTACTCCTTTAATTCTCTTAAAAACTCTATGAATAGCCACTGTGGTTACCTTCATTTTACACATGGGGAGACGGGTACAGAGTGGTTAAGTAACTTGCCCAAAATCACTTGGCCAGTGAATAGAGGATCCAGGATTTAAACGCAGGCTGACCCTTCACCTGTAGGTCTTGTATACCACGTATCACTCAGGCTGACCCTACACCCGTAGGCTTTGTATACCACATATCACTCAGGCTGACCTTTCATCCATAGGCCTTGTATACCACATATCTGTGAAAGACTTGCATCTGGCTGAAACCGGTTTGGCTCAGTGGATGGAGCGTCGGCCTGCGGACTGAAAGGTCCCAGGTTCGATTCAGGTCAAGGGCATGTACATTGGTTGCTGGCACATCCCCAGTGGGGGGGGGTGCAGGGGGCACCTGGTCGATGCTTCTCTCTCATCGATGTTTCTAACTCTCTATCCCTCTCTCTTCCTCTCTGTAAAAAATCAATAAAATATATTAAAAGAAAGAAAGAAAGACTTGCATCTGGGGGTAGCAGAAGGAAGACTCCCCTGCTCCCCTCCTCTCCAACCTGCTACTCATACACATATAATCCTAGTAACAGAACGGCTTCTCCAGTCTTCTGCTGAGTATCATCCACTAAGGCTGCCAGATCTTTTTCTACTACCCATCAATAATTAAACCTGCTGCTCTTTGCTTTTGCTCATTTCTGGGACTGCTGGCACGTCTGCATTTAGTCAGAAGTGGACTCTCTTCTGTATCACTCTCCGTCTCAATGTGTCTGTCTCCGTGCCCCCCCCTCCCTCTCCCTCTCTCTCTGTAGGTGAGCACCAACTTCACAAAGGAAGAGACCAATTAATATATTCAGATCCCCTGCATCCAAAGAAAGATGTCCCCTTCTTCAATGAAAAATGATAATTCCCTTGCCTCTAAAGATTTGCATTCAAAGGAAGATGCATTTGCATTGAATACACATATGAGAAGCTTTCCCCCTTACACCATTGAGTCTCTACCAGGGGTGGGCAAACTTTTTGACTTGAGGGCCACCATGGGTTCTTACACTGGACCGGAGGGCCGGAACAAAAGCAACCTGACCATGCTGGCACTCTCATCTTGGGCTGCTGGTGAAGGAGCGGAGGGGAGAGCAAGAGAACCCTCCGCTCTTTCGGCTCCGAGGGCCGGATAGAACAACCGAGTGGACCGGATCCGGCCCGGGGGCCGTAGTTTGCCCACCCCTGCTGAGTCTAGCCTGTGTTTTTGGGTTGCTTGTGCGCAGTTGGTAGATGTATTTGTATTCCTAGGACACTGGGCCT
The DNA here is from genome assembly GCA_963924515.1 of Vespertilio murinus. NCBI lineage: Eukaryota > Metazoa > Chordata > Mammalia > Chiroptera > Vespertilionidae > Vespertilio > Vespertilio murinus. The sequence continues at coordinate 13,552,395 of OZ004720.1, read as the reverse complement.
CTCTCCAGTATCTGCAGGGATCCCTCCGCCCTGGAGTCCCTCTTCCCACAGAGACCTTCTTACACCATCAAGGGCGTTGTTTCCCCAAAATATCCTGGCGCTAAATTCCGTGAAGTAAAGATGACTCCAGGATATCTCTGGGTTTCCCCAGAGCAGCGCAGTCTGACCTGGAAAAGTTCGGCCTCACTGTGACCTTATCTACACCATGGGTAGGACTCACTGGATTTTAGGGTCATGCAGGGAAGTCACTCCTCTGACAAGTCACGGGAACGTACTTTTCCTTTACTTCCTTTCTTTTTTTGAAAAAAAAAATATATTTTATTTAATTTTTTACAGAGAGGAAGGGAGAGGGATAGAGAGCTGAAAACATCAATGAGAGAGAATCATCGACCAGCTGCCTCCTGCACACCCTCCACTGGGGATGTGCCCGTACCCAAGGTACATGCCCTTGACCGGAATGGAACCTGGGCCCTTTCAGTCCTCAGGCCGACGCTCCATTCACTGAGCCAAACCAGTCAGGGCACCTTTACTTCCTTTCTTCTGTCCCTCTCCTTTCCCCATCGCATCCCTTTCATGTCTCTCTTCCATCCTCCCTGCCCCCATCCCACTGCCTGCTTACGTTCAAGGCCTTACCTCCTAGGCCCTGATTGCATCGCTCATAAATATTCAGCATCTCCTAGAAGCAACCCTCGGAATGCTCTCTCACCATTGGGTGTTGTTCCCCCATCTAATCAGAAGAGGAGCTAGACTTTTCTCGGGGTCACCTGCCTCCACCCCCTGAGCCCCGCACTCATCAGCGTGGGGCCTTCCTTCCCTCCTCATCATCTTCCTCAGGAAGCGGCTGCCCGCTGTGGCTTCGGTGCCCCTCATGGCTTCCAGTCTTGGTAGGAACCCCAGACAGACCCTGTCTCTGAATGTGAGAATTTTCCAATACTCCATAATGAGAAGGCTTACCTACCCCATGGCAACAGCCTGGCGATTGGAGAGGAGAAGGAAGGCTAGGAATGGATCTGGAGTTAGGGCCCAGGTAGAAAAGTTATAAGCACCGCACCTGCACACAGAAGACACTGGATACACACTTTCTTGGTGCTGAGTGATTTCCGCTGGGCATATGAAAGTGGAGAATGCAGCCAAAGGGCAATTGATGGTTGAATTAGGTGTGGAGGTATGTTTTTCCATCTTTCTTTTCCCCATTTAAAAATATTCTAGGGGGGAGGGTAGGGAGATCTGGGGGAGATAAGAGATCAACAGAAGGACTGGTATGCATGCATATAAGTATAACCAATGGACACAAAACTCTGGGGAGGGAGGGCATGTATGGGAGGGGGGGCAATGGTAAGCTATGTACACATATAATACCTTAATAAATTAAAAAAAATTCTGTGGGGGGTGGGGGATTGGTATGGGGGGGGTTGAGGACAAATATGTGATACCTTAATCCAGTGTTTCCCAAAGTGTGGTACGCGTATCCCCAGGGGGATGGGAAGAGTTTGGTGGGGGTACGCTTTGCACCGGAGTTCGGTGGGGACATGCACTGCACCGTGCTTAGCTGCGCCTCATTCTACGTTCTCATGAGCCAAGTCAAGACAGTCTTGTGAGGCGTGAGATGGTCCGGTGTGCAAATAAATGTTACTTATAATATAACTTTTATTTATATTTTATGATGAATAATTTTATTTTTCGTTTATTATTATTTTGTGTATGTGCCGAAAAAATAAAAAATAAATATATTTTGATTGTTATTAAAATACATCCATTTTTTTTTTGACGAAGGGTACTCAGCATTAGGAAGATTATAGAAGGGGTACACACATATGTCAAAAGTTTGGGAAACACTGCCTCAATCAATCAATCAATCAATAACACAGTATTCAAAAAAATAAAAATATTTTGTTATTAATAATGAAAAATATAAAAGTATACATTTTAAAGTGTTAGAGAGAGCCAGCAGGCACATTATGGGTGGAGGAGTCTCTTCAGGACACAGAGCTCCCACCAAGGGCAGCTCCAGCCCAGACAGCGTCCAGTCAGTCTCTCCTTTCCTCCTCTGGTTTGGAAGAGGGACCAGCAAGCCGTCTGTGCAGAGGGGAGCGGGCACAGAGAGGAGGGAACGGAAGTGAGTGCAGGGAATCAGAGAGTGGAGGCGCCTTGGCAAAGACCCTCCCCAAACTCTCTCCTACGGTATTTAAACAGGTCTTAGCCGGGCTTGGCCTGAATCCTTGCAGAGACAGGGGGCGCATACGCTGATGGGAGGCCTCGTGCAAGACAAGGCAGCTCCAGCGAGGAGAACGGCTCCTATCCGCGGATACCTGTCTCGTGTCGGGGCGTGGCTTTGGTTCTGTCTCTACGTAAAGAATTGGTGGGGGAAGTAGGTAGGAATAGAAGTCAGATCAAGAAACAGAGATGGAGTCCAAGAATGAAGGAGAAGAAACCCTCTTGGTAAGATTCCAACATGAGCCCAAACCGGTTTGGCTCCGTGGATAGAGCGTCGGCCTGCGGACTGAAGGGTCCTGGGTTCGATTCCGGTCAAGGGCATGTGCCTTGGTTGCGGGCACATCCCCTGTAGGAGGTGTGCAGGAGGCAGCTGATCGATGATTCTCTCTCGTCGATGTTTCTTTCTTTTTTTAATTAATATATTTTATGGATATTTTACAGAGAGGAAGGGAGAGAGATAGAGAGCTAGAAACGTCGATGAGAGAGAAACATCGACCAGCTGCCTCTTGCACACCCCCTACCGGAGATGTGCCCGCAACCAAGGTCCATGCCCTTGACCGGAATCGAACCCGGGACCTTTCAGTCCCCAGATGGACGCTCTATACCACTGAGCCAAACCAGTTTCGGCTCTCGTGGATGTTTCTTTTTTTTTTAAAAATATATTTTATTGATATTTTATAGAGAGGAAGGGAGAGAGATAGAGAGCTAGAAACATCAATGAGAGAGAAACATTGATCAGCTGCTTCTTGCACACCCCTTACCGGGGATGCACCCGCAACCAATGTACATGCCCTTGACCAGAATCGAACCTGGGACCTTTCAGTCCGCAGACCGACGCTCTACCACTGAGCCAAACCGGTTTCGGCTCTCGTGGATGTTTCTAACTATCTCTCCCTCTCCCTTCCTCTCTGTAAAAAAATCAATAAAACATATATATATATTTTTTTTAATATTTTATTGATTTTTTTTACAGAGAGGAAGAGAGAGAGATAGAGAGCTAGAAACGTCGATGAGAGAGAAACATCGACCAGCTGCCTCCTGCACACCCCCCACCGGGGATGTGCCCGCAACCAAGGTACATGCCCTTGACCGGAATCGAACCTGGGACCTTTCAGTCCGCAGGCCGACGCTCTATCTACTGAGCCAAACCGGTTTCGGCAAATATATATATATATATATTTTTAAAGATTCCAATCTGAGCTGAGACACTGGAGGCTGAGGGCCCAGCACATTTTTAACGCTGCCTTCAGCCAACCCACAGGGGGGCTTAGACGGGCCGAGGTCGGGGAGGGCTGGGCATTGTCCAAATGACTTGGGCCATTGTCCAAAGAAGCAACTTCGGGCCCCATCTCGGCACAGCGTAGGTAGGAGGTGGGCGCGGGGGAGGAGAGTCCATGGGGCTGTTTCCAAAGGCCGGGGCTGCTGGCAGAGGAAGTTGCAAGTGTGTGCGTGTGTGGGGCGGGGAGGGGGGGCTGGAGGGGAGGGCGGGTCGGTGTGGGGACAGGGCCCATGTGTTTTTGGCTCTATTAACTAACTCCCTCCCATCCATCACAGCCTCCCCCCTGGGCGGCCGCAGCCCTGGCAGCTGGGTCACCCCGGGGAGGCTGGGCCGGGGGTCCCCGAAGGGAGCCGGGCTCCGGGCGGAGCCGCGGAGACACATGTGCGCCTGGCCGCGCCGGGGCCGGCGCCTCATTGAGAAGGGGGCCCTCCAAGCTGGGCTTCATTAGGGCAGCGGCGCTAATAGGGGAAGGGGTGCGGGGAGGGGGGGGGTAGGGGGAGCTGGGCTGACAGCCAATTACTTGCTCGTCTGCATTATGGATTAACCCATCTGGGCCTGGGAGATGGGCTCTGAAGGGGGCACAAAAGGGGGGGCGTGACCACAATCACACACTGAATTATCGGGTCCGAGGGCAATTGTCTGCCGACAAATGGGGCTCAGGGTGGGTGACCCCCTTGGGTTTGTCCTCCCCTCCAACCCCACCCCCAACCCCACCCCTCCCCATGCCACAGGAAGAGCCAGGAATAATCTGCCACCTGGTTAAGAGGCCGGGCTGGGACCCGGAGAACCAGGAGGATGCCATTTCAGGGGACCGAGGGGAGGGGCTGGCTCTGGGGTGCAGCCAGAGGGCCCCCCCCCCGGGAACCAAGACAAAATTTCCTCCAACAGCCTGACCCCCTCTGCCCTCCACGTCAGAGGCAGGGCGCCCCGTGAGCCTGACCTGTCTGGAGAAACTCCTTCCTCCTCGGAGGCTCAGCCCAGCCCAGCGGAGAACAGCGGGGGGCCCTCAGAGTCGGGGGTGCTCCCAGCGCCCCCATCACCCCGCCCCGAGGCTAATTGGTTCCACACAGGAGTCGGGGGGTCCTTGGAGGACCCCTGCCCTGCGCTGGCATCTCCGATGCTCTCCCGGCAGGATGCTCGCGCCCTCCCCTCACCCCCTCCCTCCTTCAGGAGTCAGCCCACTAAAGGGCCAGGGTGGGGTGGGGGTGGGTGGGAAGAGAGGGGGGCCCCTCTCTCCTCTGGCTAATCCCCTCATTACCATCTCATAATCAGAACCGCGCTTCCCATGTAAATGGGGATGTTAAATATTGGTTTCTCTCCAGACACACGCGCCTTCTCAAGAGAAATTATGGATGTGCCCCGTGGCGCCCGCGGGGAGGGGGTGGGCGGTGGGGTCCCACGCGTGAGGTTTCGGAGCTCGGTTGGCCTGACAAGAGGGGGGCAGACAGACGGATGGAGGTGTGCTGAGGGGGCCTGGGCGGCCTCGGTTTCCCCAAATGAGCAGGAGAGGAAACTGGCTCATTTCAAGCTCATTGAAACATGGTTGGAGCTGGTTGGCTTCCGGCCTCAGATTGCTCTTGACTGGAGGTCAATGAGTTGCTGCAGATTCTTTTTAAAAAAAATATATTTTATTGATATTTTATAGAGAGGAAGGGAGAAGGATAGAGAGCTAGAAACGTCAATGAGAGAGAAACATCGACCAGCTGCCTCCTGCACACCCCCTACAGAGGATGTGCCCGCAACCAAGGTACATGCCCTTGACCGGAATCGAACCCGGGACCTTTCAGTCCGCAGACCGACGCTCTACCACGGAGCCAAACCGGTTTTGGCAGTTGCTGCAGATTCTAAAGTCAGGGCACTGGGCAGTGGGCAGGGGCTGAGGGGGGTGCTGACTGGGTGGCCCAGGCACCCCGCCCTCTCGCCTATTGGTGGAACCCCCTGGCACCATTTCTAGGCCCAAAGCACAAGGTCCGGTTGCAGCGGCTGTTCACACGCAGAGCTTCCTGTGGTCGGTCGGCAGCGTGGGGAGCTGGGTGCAGCGACTCCCAGCTGCCCGGTGAGGCTCAGCGTCACCAAGCAGCCCCCCAGGGGCACACAGCTGGCTGGTCAGTGGCGGATCCTACTGGACACGGGTGGTTCTGGGTCCACACTGGGCCCCAGCCCCCGGCACCCGGCTCCGTCCTTTCCAACTGGGGCCGCCGCTCCTCTGGGGACACAGAGACTGTGGGGTGAGCCCGTCGCCGGACCAGAGGCGTGCGCCCTGAGGGTGCGTGCGGGGGCTCGGGCCAAGGTCCTTTTCTTTTTTAAAAAAAATATATATATATTTTATTGATTTTTTTTACAGAGAGGAAGAGAGAGGGATAGAGAGCTAGAAACATTGATGAGAGAGAATCATCGATCAGCTGCCTCTTGCACACCCCCCACCGGGGATGTGCCTGCAACCAAGGTACATGCCCTTGACCGGAATCGAACCCGGGACCCTTCAGCCCACAGGCCGACGCTCTATCCACTGAGCCAAACCAGTTTCAGCCCGAGGTCCTTTTCCGCCTGGACCCCCCACTTCGGTTAGGACCACGGTGGGCAAAACTGCGGTTCGCAAGCCACAGGCGGCTCTTTGGCCCCTTGAGCGCGGCTCTTCCACAAAACATCACGGCCTGGGCGAGTCTATGTGGAAGAAGTGGCGTTAGAAGAAGTTTAAGTTTAAAAAAGGTTGACTCTCCAAAGAAATTTCAATCGTTGTCCTGTTGGAGTTTACCGACCACTGGGTTAAGACCCAGTCACAGCCAAAACCGGTTTGGCTCAGTGGATAGAGCATTGGTCTGCGGACTGAAAGGTCCCGGGTTCGATTCCGGTCAAGGGCATGTACCTTGGTTGCGGGCACATCTCCAGTGGGGGGTGTGCAAGAGGCAGCTGGTCGATGATTCTCCCTCATCAATGTTTCTAGCTCTCTATCCTTCTCTCTTCCTCTCTGTAAAAAAAATCAATAAAATATATTTTTTTTAAATAAAAAATAAAAAGACACAGACAGACTGCCAGAGGGGCACCCTGATTGTTCTCTCTCTGTTCAGGGCTGGATCCCTCACTGCCTTGGCTAAAAGCTGAGAATGAAAAAAAATAAAAAAATAATTTTAGCTGAAACCGGTTTGGCTCAGTGGATAGAGCATCCGCCTGCGGACTGAAGGGTCCCAGGTTCCATTCCGGTCAGGGGCATGTGCCTTGGTGGCGGGCACATCCCCAGTAGGGGTGTGTGTGTGTGTGTGTGTGCATGAGGCAGCTGATCGATGTCTCTCTCTCATCGATGTTTCTAGCTCTCTATCCCTCTCCTTTCTTCTCTGTAAAAAAAAAAAAAATCAATAAAAAATATTTTTAAGAACCAGAATTTTATTTACTTAGCATTTACAATTCACACAGTCCTGTTTGTGGCTTATGTGATGAGATCCTGGAATCCTGCTTGTGAGGTGGCACCAGGGCTTGAGGACACAGGCTCTGGAGTCACGTCCAGCTCCGCTGCTTAGCGGCCGGGTCCCCCGGGCGTGCAGCTGGGTGATCTCGTGCAGGCAATGCCCTTACCCATAGAATAAAGATGATAATAACACAGCCTTCCTCCCGGACTTCTGGGGAACAGCAAGTAAATTATACCCGCCAAACGCCTCGTCCCATGGTCGACAAACCACGGCTCGCAAGCCACGTGGCGGCTCTTTGGGTCCTGGAGTGCGGCTCTTCCACAGAATGGCCTGGGTGAGTCTATTTTGAAGAAGTTTACGTTTTAAAAAAAATGGCTCTCAAAAGAAATTTCAATCGTTGTCCTGTTTTTTTTGTGTGTTTTTTTTTTTTGGAAAAAATATATTTTATTGATTTTTTTACAGAGAGGAAGGGAGGGGGATAGAGAATTAGAAACTCGTGAGAGAGAAACATGGACCAGCTGCCTCCTGCACACCCCCCACTGGGGATGTGCCCGCAACCAAGGTACATGCCCCCGACCGGAATCGAACCTGGGACCCTTCAGTCCGCAGGCCGACGCTCTATCCACTGAGCCAAACCGGTTAGGGAATCAATCGTTGTGCTATTGATAGTTGGCTCTGCTGACTAATGTTTGCCGACCACTGGCCTGGGACCCACTGAGTGGGGTGAGGAGCACGGTCCCCTTTGACAGGCGCAGACCCTGAGGCTCAGTACTGTGCTGAGTACCGTGTGGAAGGCTGCTCAGCACCCACCGGGCTGAGTTCTTCATCCAGGTGGGAATGAACCTGCGGTGTGACCGGGAGCCCTGCCCAGCGTCCCCCCAGGTGAGAGAGGTCCCTCCTCGGCCCCGGGCCGTGTCTTCCGGGGGCAGCCACGTTCTATCTCTGTGTGCCCGGGCTAGGCGCTCACGGGAGAGGAGGCGAGTGCCCGCTGCAGCCAGAGTGAGGCGCGCCCCTTCGCTGCTGGGCCGGGCACGCTGTGCTCAGCCCCCCTGAAAAGGAAGGGCGGAGATGCCTTCGGAGCCCCCACACCCCCTCCCCTCGGCTCAGCCCCCTCCGTTTAGCTTTCTCCTCATTAACTCCCTGGCCTCATTAATCAACCCCATGAAACGCACCCCAGGGAGCACTGCCTGCCAGCTCTGCAGCTTGGCGCTTAATTATCCTCCCGGCGGGGGGAGAGGGCGCCACATGCACACACACACACACACACACACACACACACACACACACTTCTCCCACACGCATATACACATGCAGAAACACACACCCATACACACACACAGCCACAATCTCTCACAGGCATATACACATGCAGAAACACACACCCATACACACACACACACACACAACCACAATCCCCCACACATATATACACATGCACATGCAGAAACACACACACACACACACACACACACATCTCCCACATACACACACACACAACCTCCCCCACACACACACAAACACACACACACACATCTCCCACACGCATATACACATGCAGAAACACGCACCCATACACACACACACAGCCACAATCTCCCACATGCATATACACATGCAGAAACACACACCCATACACACACACAATCTTCCACACTCACATACACATATACATGCATACACATGCAGAAACACAACCATACACATACTAGTAGTACACACACACAGAGTCACAATCTCCCACATGCATACACACATACACATGCAGAAACACATGCCATACACATACTAGTACACACAAGTCACAATCTCCCACACTCATACACATACATATGCAGAAACACGCACCATACACATACTAGTACACACACACAGCCACAATCTCCCACACTCATATACACACACATATGCAGAAACATGCACCCATACACATATACACATACACACAGAGTCTCCCACACTCATACACACACACACACACACACACACACACACACACACACGTGCTGTTCTTACAGAAAGCAGAGCAGGCAAGGAGTGCCACCAGAAAAGGTTTTCCCAAGAAGAGAAAGCTTGAGGAGGGACAGACGGAAGCGGGGTGGGCTGGTGAGGGCGGTGCTTTAGGAAGCACACGGAAGACCCAGAGCACACGCCGCGGACGGGCCAGCGCACCGTGCAGCCCGGGGGTGGGGGGGAGGCAGGGGCTTGGCGGGGCGCAGCATGAGGGCCGGAGGAGGGTGCGCACAGACCCAGGTCCTGGGGCCTCCCCTAAATGTGAGCAGGAGCTACTGGTGGGTGTTGAGGGTTTTAAAGCCGGAGAGTGACGTGATGAGACTCATGTTTTGGGGAAAACAATTCGGAGTGAGAAGGCTGAATCGGAGAGGGGCAGACACGGGGGCGGACAGGCTCATTGGCACGAGGTGACTGACGGCGTGTGGGAGGAAGAGGAAGAGGGAGAGGCGTCTGGAACGGTCCCGAGTTTGCTCTGCAAGGCGCGCTCTGGGGATTGAGGGGCAGGTCACCTCGAGGTGCCCCGAGGCCTCTGACTCAGCCCACAGGGAAGGTGGGGCACAGCCCAGCTGGCTCTCCCTCTGGCGAGGCAGCCAGGACACTGGCCGCCCTGAGTGGACTGAGGTACAGTTCTGTCCTCTGATTGGGAATGCTTTATACACTCACAAGGGCCCAGGGAGACGGGAAAGATCCGAGCAGGCCGGGGCAAGAACAAATGCCCACCTCAGAGGGCAGTGCCCTTCAGCCACAGCCTGCTCTGGCCGTGCTGGAAGGGGCCCAGGGTTGCCAGGCCGTCCAGAGGAGAAGCCAGGACTCGGGATTTTTATTTTATTTTATTTTAAATATATTTTATTGATTTTTCACAGAGAGGAAGAGAGAGGGATAGAGAGCTAGAAACATCGATGAGAGAGAATCATCGATCAGCTGCCTTCTGCACACCCCCCACTGGGGATGTGCCCGCAACCAAGGCACATGCCCTTGACCAGAATCGAACCTGAGACCTTTCAGTCCGCAGGCCGATGCTCTATCCACTGAGCCAAACCGGTTTTGGCAGGACTCAGGATTTTTAATAAGATACCTCCTAGTTGTAAAATCTCCATGCAGCCCGGCCGGTGTTACTCAGTGGTTGAGCATTGACCTAGGAACCGGGAGGTCACGGTTCGATTCCCGGTCAGGGCACATGCCCAGCTTGCGGGCTCCATCCCCAGTATGGGGCATGCAGAAGGGAGGCAGCCCATCCAATGATTCTCTCTCATCGTTGATATTTCTATCTCTCCCTCTCCCTCCCTCTCTGAGATCAGTAAACACATATTTTAAAATAAAATAAAAGATCCATGGAATCAAAAGGCACTTGGTGTGAAACACATCAAATATATTTCAATCCATGAGTTCTTAATGATGTTTTCAAAAAAAATCATGGCTCGCCGAAACCGGTTTGGCTCAGTGGATAGAGCGTCGGCCTGCGGACTGAAGGGTCCCGGGTTCAATTCCGGTCAAGGGCATGTACCTTGGTTGCGGGCACGTCCCCAGTGGGGGGTGTGCAAGAGGCAGCTGATGGATGATTCTCTCTCATCGATGTTTCTAACTCTCTATCCCTCTCTCTTCCTCTCTGTAAAGAAATCAATTTAAAAATATATATTTTTTAATCATTGCTCACCTCTGGAGGATGCTAGGGAGTCAACCTATAATTTTGAGAAATAATGAGTAAAGGAAACGAATGGAGTATTCACCTACCATTCCGATGCCAAAAAGGCACCTTAGGATAAACAGTTTTTTTTGGGGGGGGAGCTGTTTTCTTCAGGGGAGTATCCCAGCGGATACATGAAAATGGAGCCACAGAAGCAGAGGTCGTGGTTTGGCCAGTTTTTAATGAACAAGTGGACTGGGCCACGGCCAGGCCTGGCTGCTAACACAACAACAACAACAACAACAACAACAACAACAACGACAACAACGACAACACAGCACTGCCGAGGGAGTGGCCTCGGAAAAAAAAAAAGAATCAAGTATTAATTGGTCAAGCCTCTTCTACCTAACAGCCAATTTACAGGAAATATAGAGGCGGCAGAAGATGTTAAATGACACCACGGGGATATATCCCACCAAATCCAGACTGTGAGATGCTACAGAACAAATGGCCCAGCTTCTTCCACAGATACCTTGCAAAAAAAGACAGAGGGAGAGAGATTAAGGGGGAAAACATCAGGTTAAAGAGACATCCCACTCGATGGTCGCATGTGGATCCTAATTCGAACAACCACCACCACCGCCAAGAAGGAAAAAGAATTGAGACCATTGGGGAGGTCTGAAAACGGATTGTACCTTTTAGGGGCCGTCATGGTGTGGTTACTGTGCTGGTTAGTTACCGAGTCACCTTCCACCTTCTCCCCCCGCACCCCAGAGCCCAGACAAAGGCATCCGGCGGCGCCCTGGGGGGCAAAAAATACTGATAAAGGCGGGGACCCCCTAGATGCGCTCGGGTCCGAGGAGAGGGTCTCCGTGTGAGGAGACAGAGCATCTGGGGCGGGAAGGGGAGCCAGTTGGAAGGTCCCCCCATCCGCAGGCACCCACCGGGGACGTGTTGGAGGCGGCCACGGTGCCACTGCTGTGTGGGGTCTTAGGGCGCCCACCCACCTCCCTCCCTCCGCAGAGAGCCACCCTTCCCCGGGGGATGTGAGTGTGTGAGTGTGTGAGTGTGTGTGAGTGTGTGTGTGTGTGAGTGTGTGAGTGTGTGAGTGTGTGTGTGTGAGTGTGTGTGTGTATGTGTGTGTGTGTGTGTGTGAGTGTGTGTGTGTGAGTGTGTGTGTGTGAGTGTGTGTGTGTGAATGTGTGTGAGTGTGTGTGTGTGTGTGAGTGTGTGTGTCTGTGTGTGAGTGTGTGTGTCTGTGTGTGAGTGTGTGAGTGTGAGTGTGTGTGTGTGTGTGAGTGTGTGAGTGTGTGTGTGTGTGAGTGTGAGTGTGTGAGTGTGTGTGTGTGTGAGTGTGTGAGTGTGTGAGTGTGTGTGTGTGAGTGTGTGTGTGTATGTGTGTGTCTGTGTGTGTGAGTGTGTGTGTGTGAGTGTGTGTGTGTGAGTGTGTGTGTGTGAGTGTGTGTGTGTGAATGTGTGTGTGTGAGTGTGTGTGTGTGTGAGTGTGTGTGTGTGTGTGAGTGTGTGTGTCTGTGTGTGAGTGTGTGTGTCTGTGTGTGAGTGTGTGAGTGTGAGTGTGTGTGTGTGTGTGAGTGTGTGTGTGTGTGTGTGTGAGTGTGTGAGTGTGTGAGTGTGTGAGTGTGAGTGTGTGTGTGTGAGTGTGTGAGTGTGTGAGTGTGAGTGTGAGTGTGTGAGTGTGTGAGTGTGTGTGAGTGTGTGTGTGTGAGTGTGTGAGTGTGTGAGTGCGTGAGTGTGAGTGTGAGTGTGAGTGTGAGTGTGTGAGTGTGTGAGTGTGTGTGTGAGTGTGTGTGTGAGTGTGTGAGTGTGTGTGTGAGTGCGTGCGTGAGTGTGTGTGTGTGTGTGAGTGTGTGTGAGTGTGTGTGTGTGTGAGTGTGTGTGAGTGTGTGTGTGTGTTGGGGAGGAAAAGAGGGGGGACGCGGCACAGCCGGACAATAGCCATCAGCCCCGTGGGCCTCTCATTGTCCCTGCGCCTTTGGCCCTGCGCCTTCCCCCCGCCGTGGGAGCCCGGGCAGAGCTGGCCTTGGGGGGTTCGGCGCGGGTGGGTCCTGGGCCGCCGACCCGTGGCGCGCGCCCCCCACCCCCGCCCCCACCTCCACCCCCGCCCCGTGCGCCCCGCCCCGGGGTCCGCCCTCCCCGGCCGCCCCCTCCACCCGCTGGCGGCGGCCGGTAATGAGCCGCCCTCGGCCAGACCCGCGCCTTTGTCTGCGCTCACCCGGGGTGCGGCGGGGGTGCGGCGGCGCTCCGGAGGGTGACCCCGCCGCACACCTGCTCCTGCCCGGCCCCCGGCCCCGGGCCCGGCGGCGCCCCCCTTCCTCCCCGCGGGAGGGGTCTCAGCTGGGGCTGCGCCTGGTAAAGAGGCCGCGGAGAGGCCGGCGGCGGCCGAGGACCCGCTATAAATTTGGAGCAGATGCGACCTGACAGTCACCGGCCGGCCGGGGGCGGGGGCGGGGGGATGGGATTGGTGGGGGGGCTCGCGCCCCGCCCAGGCCCGCCTCTGAGCCCACAGCCGAGCGAGGTGCCCACATCGGACTTTGGAATCCGAAGCCTGTCCCCCAACACGGGGTTCTGCCCTCTGTGAGGCCCAGTGTGGGGGGGACGGGGGGGGGTGGCAGGGAGCTGAGTGTGTGAGCTTGGGGGCCTCCCCCTTCCCCCCTAAAAAAGCGGTGGTTTCTTCTGAACAGACACTGGCGCGGGCTGCGCCCTGGGCTCCCAGCTGGCACATTTTGGCAGCGGCTGCAAACAGACCCGAAGGCTGGCAGAAGCGTGGTTTTGTGCCTCCGTGGTGTGTGTGTGTGTGTGTGTCACACGGTGGCGTGCCCGCTCCGGGGCTCGGGATGCCCGGGCGGGGGGCGCAGACAGGCGGGTGGGTGCTGGGGGGCCAGGAAGGGTGGCCGGGGAAACACGCAGGAACGGTGCCCGCCCAGGGGCACCGCGTGTTCTGCAACGCCGCGCGCTCCAGTAGCGACCCCCTTTAGTCAGCAGGTTTTTGTTGGTTTTTGTTTTTGTGTTTGTCTCCCCTTCAGCGGAGGAGGAGGAAGCGGGGTGCAGAGTGCCTGCGGGGGTTCGATGGAGTTGGTGTTCAGTCCAGGAGCACAGGCCGCCGGAGAGGGTTTTCACTGCACCAGGCGCCCCGGGGGAGGTGGGATGGGGCCTCCATGGTCTGGGAGGCAGTGGAGAGAGCTGGGGCTGAGCCCTGGGGGGGGGGGGGGAAGGGGGGCTAGCCCTGCTCGTCTTCCCTGCCCTGGACACTGCAGGGCCCCCCTCACTAGAACAGTGGGAACTGGAGGCTGAGGCCCCGGCCCCGGTCTGGAGAGCTCGGTTCCATAAGCCATCTGACTGGCAGAGGGTGAGTCTGGGGGTCAGTGTCCAGGCACAGGGGCCAAACGGAGTTGGCCGCAGCCTCCTCAGTGCCTGTCATCTCTCCTCAGCTTCTTCTCACACGCTGTGGGGTGAACTAGAGTGGCCGCGAGCCGCGGCTTGCCACTCTGTTGACTAATGAGTTTGCCGACCACTGGCCTGTGGGGGTCCATTGCTCTTGCCTTGCCTGCAACTCACTCCCACCAGGCTCCCTGGTCCTTACTGACAGGGTTTTCTAGACTAGTGGTCCTCAAACTCTAGCATGCATCAAAATCCGTGGGGGGATGAGCAAGGGGGGTGTTAAAACACTCCCGGGGTGTCTGATTGGCTGGGTCCGGGGCAGGGCCTGAGGATTTGCATTTCTCAAAGTTTCCCAGGTGAGGACAGCATTGATGCTCTGGACCACTGATGCTCAGAGCCTAGATGGAGAGGAGAAGTAAGGGTTGGTGAACGAGGGAGGAACAGGAGTGTTTGCAGTGCTGGAGAAGGTTATTGGAAGCTCTCTCCAGATGCTGGGGTATCTAGATCCATTCCCCATGAGGGATAATAGGCTGAGTCCCCAAAGAATTGTGGGCATTTTCCAGAATTAGCCCTGTTTGTGTTTCCTTTCTGGAGACTTAGCACTCCCCCTAATGGACTCTCAGTGATGCTGCCCTCCCCTTGGCCTTCCCAAAGGAAGCAAGAATTTTCACCTGATTTATCTTCCCAGCCTAACCTAGCAGCTATCCACTGCCTCCTTGTCACTGGAGGAGTGTGTGTGTGTGTGTGTGTGTGTGTGTGTGGTGTCTTGCACATTTCTATTTGTAAATTAGTCATTGTCGGTTTGGGGACTCAATGTTGACTCAGTGAGTGATTGTGTATGAATGAATGAATTCATGCTTTATTTCTTCTTTACCTGCCAGCCCATCCCCCCTCCTCCTCACCTTCGTTTCTCCCAGCTCTTCCAAAAACATTTCAAAGGTGCTTTAAGATGCCTGAGCTCCAGATATTTGTGGGGAAATGCTCCCCAATGTGTCAGTGTCACTAGTGTCAGCCAGGGGTCTTTGGCTGGCGGCAAACAAAGGAGCCCCAAGTCGGAGCCTATGGGTGGGTTTGCAAAAATGGAATTAAAAATAATACTGTGTGGAGATTAGATGAGAAGAGCTATTGTCATTTTATTTCTTACCACCAGGTGGCAGAACTTGCCTCATGAATGAGAATTAAGCGGCCCACACTGAAGCCGGGCCTAAACTCAGCTCCTTTCCCATCAGAGACGTGACCAGAGCCTGTTTCTCTGCTTCCGTGACTCAGAAGTGGAGGCCGGGAGAGCAGTTGCTTGAAGTAACTTATTTTAAAATATATATTTTATTGGGTTTTTTACAGAGAGGAAGAGAGAGGGATAGATAGTTAGAAACATTGATGAAAGAGAAACATCAATCAGCCACCTCCTGCACACCCCCCACCGGGGATGTGCCCACAACCAAGGTACATGCCCTTGACAGGAATTGAACCCGGGACCCTTCAGTCCGCAGGCTGACGCTCGATCCTCTGAGCCAAACCGGTTTCAGAGTTTTTTAGTTTTTGTTTGTTTTGTGTGTGTTTTTCTATGTGGGTTGTTAACAGAGTCAGTCAAAGCATATTTATGGAATGCCCGCAAGGCACACAGCACGGAACGTCACCCTCCATTGAAAATCCATTAAAACAATTACCAGGTCACGCTTGGAAACTTTTTTTTTTCTTCACGAAGGAATTTGCTTTAGTTACTAGGTTAGCAGGAACTAATTTGAGATGCAAAACCAACAACTCCCGTTTGCGCTAGGAAGTCCTTATGTAAACCATCCCCGCACTGTGAATACTACATGTACCTGTGTGAGCGTATGAACTTAAAAGCTGCGAACCTAATGTGACAGTGTTCGTACACGGGAAGAAGAAAAAAATGTAAAAGTTAGTGAGTCATTTTCTGCTAGTGCTCCGAAGTTAAATGTTTACCTGGAAGGCGGTACCCTGGTGATAGGCCATGAATGACCATAAGTAAACAAAAAATGTGTTCACATCTAAAACACGTCCTCCTGCCTCTCACAACAAGCTCAAAAAGCCAAACCAGCTCTGCTGGCATGACTCAGTAGTTAAGCATCGTGGACATGCAATGTGGGCATGTGCCCTGCCTGGGAATCGAACTGTGATCTCCTGGTGCATAGGTCAATGCTCAACCTATGAACCAGGAGGTCATGTTTGATTCCTCATCAGAGCACATGCCTGGGTTGCAGGCTCGTTCCCCAGTAGGGGGCGTGCAGGAGGCAGCTGATCAATGATTCTCTCTCATCACTGATGTTTTTATCTCTCTATCTCCCTTCCTCTCTGAAATCAATTAAAAATATATATTTTTTAAATTTTATTTTATTGTTTAAAGTATTACAATTACTAGTTCATACGTCTTTTTAAAAATATATTTTATTGATTTTACACAGAGAGGAATTGAGAGGGATAGAGAGCTAGAAACATCGATGAGAGAGAGAGACATCGATCAGCCGCCTCCTGCATAGCCCCCACTGGGGATGTGCCCGCAACCAAGGTACATGCCCCCGACCGGAATCGAACCTGGGACCCTTGAGTCCGTAGGCCGACGCTCTATCCACTGAGCCAAACCAGTTAGGGCCCCACCGAATTTTTGGGGGCTTCCATTTCTTCTCCAGATTCCGCCTGGAAGTTGGATAGTTCCTTCTTCAGCTCATTTCTCTCTTCCTGGACACGGAGTTAGAAGAAACACTTTTGTCATTCTGTCTGAAGATCTTACCATGTTTGTTTTTTTTAAAAATGTATTAGGTGCATTTTTCTTTCATGTAAACATTTTGCCAGTGATTGCATCGCCATCTAACACACACGTTGCCCTTTCCCCAGCCTCTGCTAACCATTTTCTCTCTGCATTCCCCGCCTCCAGCCACTGTTTAGTCACCAATCCCCCCAGTCTTTGCTAACAGCCTCTCTGGTGTCATTCCAGCTTCTCACCACCAGCTGCTGTAGGGGCAGAACTCCAAGAGCAAGAGAAGGGAAGCTACAAGCCTCTGGCGGTTAGGCTCATCTCTTAATGGGAAGAGTGACACAATATTGTGACACTGCGTCTCGGTTTGTAGCAGACGTCTTTGCGCTAACATGTGGATACATCTTCAGAGGAAATTCCAAAAAAGTGAACTTGCCGAGTGAAATGCAAATATGTTATTTGTGAAATATTGCTTAAGTCACCTTAAGGGAGGTTACACCGATTCTGAATCTCACCACCAACATACGAGGGTGCCAAGATAAGGTTTCCAATATGTTTTCCTCTGCCAGTCTGACAGGTAACAACGACATCTTCTTGTCGTCTTAAGTTGTGGTTTGCATATTATGAGTGAAATTGGGTATAGTTTATTTTTTAAGAGCCGATAGTATTGTCTTTCCTTGAAGCTGCATATTTACATGTTTGTCATTTTCTTTTTCTTTCTTTATTTACTTTTATAATATATTTTATTGATTTTTTTACAGAGAGGAAGAGAGAGGGATAGAGAGATAGAAACATTGATGAGAGAGAATCATCGATCAGCTGCTTCTTGTACACCCCCTACTGGGGATGTGCCCGCAACCAATGTACATGCCCTTGACCGGAATCGAACCCGGGACCTTTCGGTCCACAGACCGACGCTCTACCACTGAGCCAAACCGGTTTTGGCATATAACCATCTCTTAGTTGCAGTAAATGGCGTAGTGTCACTTCGGTCAGAGCACCCTTTGCTGAAGTCTTCCTATGGCTCAATAGTTTCCGGCTCAACACATGACCATGAATCAGAACATATTTTTTGTTTATGTCTTCCATCCACAAATTTAATCCCTTTCCTATTTTAACTAAGCGCCTACCATGAACTGGGGCCATAACTTTTGCCGTGTGAGGTGCTACAGCCAACCTAGCACACAATTCTTTTTCCTTCCTCACAACTTCATGGGTAGAAGGTTCGTTCTTCTTGCAAATCTTAGCAACCTGAGCATACAATTTTTTTTTTCTTATTAAGTCTAGAACTTGCACTTTTTCACTCAGAGGAACCACTGGCATATCCAAACTGTCAGCCTCACTACTCTTGAGCTTTGGGGTGATTATTAAGTAAAATAACAGGACTTGAACACAAGCACCGCGATACCACGACAGTGGAGGATCTCGTGTGACTAACTGGTGGGGGTCGGGCAACATGGAGATGCTGACATAGGGATGGGTCACGTCCCTGGCAGAAGAGAGTGGGTGCCATGAGATTTCATCACGGTACTCACAACACTGTACAATCTAAAACTTATGAATTGTTCATTTTTAATATATATATATTTAAATATATTTTATTGATATTTTTTATAGAGAGGAAGGGAGAGAGATAGAGAGCTAGAAATGTCGATGAGAGAGAAACATCGACCAGCTGCCCCCCGCACACCCCCCACCAGGGACGCACCCGCAACCAACGCACACGCTCCTGACCGGAATCGAACCCAGGACCCCCAGTCCGCAGACTGACGCTCTACCACTGAGCCAAACCGGCTTTGGCTAAAATATATTTTTATTGATCTCAGAGAGGAAGGAAGAGGGCGAGAGAGATAGAAACATCAATGATGAGAGAGAATCATTGATCCTCTGCCTCCTGCATGCCCCACACTGGGGATGGAGCCCGCAACCCAGGCATGTGCCCTGGACCGGGAATCAAACCGTGACCTCCTGGTTCATAGGTCAATGCTCTACCACTGAGCCATGCTGGCCAGGCTGCATTGTTTATTTTTAAAAATTTCCATTTAATATTTTCCAACTGCAGTTGGCCACGGATAACGGAAACCACAGAGAGTAAAAATGCTACGTTCTCTTTTGTTACCATGTAAGCAGACTAGTGTACAAGCAGTTTTCCGGTAAAGACCTGGCAGGGGCTTAGCGTAGGGTGGAGATGCAGTCAGGTTTAGGAAAATGTTTTAGAGTTAAAGGTAACAGAACCGGATGTAGAGTGTGAAGGGGGGGAAAAAAAGACAAAACAACGAACACGTGGATAGTCATAAAACACAGTAAGAACGTATGCAACGTGATTAGCTAAGCTCACAAATGCCAGGCTGTGTGAGTGGGTATTAGATGGAGGGCTTCTGTCCAACTGCTTGGAGGGGGGGAGGGGTCATGGGAAAGCTGGGAGAACAAACACTTGACACAGACTACAGAGAAAATGGACGCGGGGATAATTCAATCAAAGGGAGTAGCTGAGAGTCTACTGGTAGAATAGTAATATGTATTGTTCTGTACTCTTTTGTACATTTTATTTTTGAGACATTTCATACATCATCTCTCAAATAGATTTTTTTAAATCAACTTATGACCATCATTTCAATCCACAATAAACAGTGTAGTACATTACTTCAGACGCAGTGCCATTCCATACATTCTGATGGAACTGTGAAGACCTCAAGAAGCATATCACACTGTTCTGGAATCCAAGATCAGCTGTGTTAAGCCAAGACGAAATATGTGTGACCCTGGTTGCCTATGTCACAAGGACTTTATATTATGTAATACACATTAATAACTTGTAGTTTTAATTTTAGGATGTTACTGGATTTTTAAAATATATATTTTATTGATTTTTGCCAAAACCGGTTTGGCTCAGTGGATAGAGCGTCGGCCTGCGGACTGAAAGGTCCGGGGTTCGATTCCCCCAGTAGGGGCGGGAGGCAGCTGGTCGATGTTTCTCTCATCGATGTTTCTAGCTTTCTATCCCTCTCTCTTCCTCTCTGTAAAAACATATATATATATATATATATATATATATATATATATATATATATGACAGCTCTAAATATATATATTTTTTAATTGATTTTTTTTTACAGAGAGGGAGAGAGACAATTAGAAACATCAATGAGAGAGAAATATGGATCAGCTGCCTCCTGGCACATCCCTTACTGGTGATGTGCCTGCAACCAAGGTACATGCCCCTGACCTGAATCAAACCTGGGACCTTTCAGTCCTCAAGCCGATGCTCTATCCACTGAGCCAAACCGGTTTCGGCATAGGATGTTACCGGATTTTTTATTATTATTTTGATACAGCTTTTCCTTATTGGGTAGACGGGTGGATGTGGTAATCAAGAGGGTTACATAGAAATAACATCTAGAAACAGAAGTTTGTGAGGAGGGAGATTTCTCAGGCAACCCACTTTATCTAGGAAGGCTTCCCTCATGAGTCATAGCTGATTTGAGAATCATCCAGAATTCACAAGAGAGGGCGAGAGAATTGTTTTTCCGACTGGTGGGGACATGAGAACGGGACTGAGTAGTGATTTAAAAACTCTTTGGGTTTAGTGTTTGATTTAGGCATGACTCTCCCTTTCCTACACACTAAATGTAACATAAAAACCTTACTGTTGCCGAAACCGGTTTGGCTCAGTGGATAGAGCATCGGCCTGCAGACTGAAGGGTCCCAGGTTCGACTCCGGTCAAGGGCATGTACCTTGGTTGTGGGCACATTCCCCAGTGGGGGGTGTGCAAGAGGCAGCTGGTCGATGTCTCTCTCTCATCGATATTTCTAACTCTGTATCCCTCTCTCCTTCCTCTCTGTAAAAAAAAAATTAAAAAAAAAAAAATATATATATATATATATATATATATATATATTTTAAACCTTACTATTGGACTGAATGAGAGTGAATTTGCTTAGAGAGATGTTTGAGAGCCCCCCCCCCCCCGCCCCCTAGAGTCCATAAGAGAACTGAAAGGGAGGACACAGAAACCAGCAGTGGAGAGACAGTGACGAAGGGAAGATTCTAGTAACTAGAGCATAGGCCAAGGGAGATGAACAGCTAGAGATCACACCATGTTGACTGTGAGCCAGCCACCATCCCAAAGGCTTTATCTGTTTTAATTCACTTAATTCTCACGAGAATGCTGTACAGATGAAGACACCGTGGTACTCAGAGGTTGAGTAAGTTGGCTGAGATCACAGAACTGGAATTTGAAGCCAGGCTTTCTGACTCTAGAAACCATAATCTTAACCAAGGTGTTGGACAATATCTTTTTCTTAGAAAAAGAGGAAGAAATAGCACGAATCCTGGAACTTCTTAGATTCTCCATAGGGGTACTTAGAAACTATGGTGGCATCCTATACAATAAAAGCCTAATATGCAAATCGACTGAACGTAGAACGACCAGTCGCTATGACGTGCACCAGAGGGCAGATGCTCAACGCAGGAGCTGCCCCCAGCCTGCAGGCCCCAGGCCAGCCAAGGTGGGTGCCAGCAGGCCCCCCGACCCTGATTGCTCCTACATGGCGACTTGTGATGGTGGAGGGTGGGGCCAGGCAGCGGGCAGCGGCAGGGGGTGGGTCCACCCTCCAGTCGCTCCACTGGTTGCCTCCGGAAGCAACTGGCAGCGGCAGTGGGAGTGGGGCTGGTGAGTGGGCAGTGCCAGGCCAGTCAAGGCAGGTGCCAACAGGAATCCCCAATCGCCCTGCTGGTCACCCTACAGAGATGTGACAGGCCGGGGCAGGGCCAGGGAGCAGGTGGCACCAGACTGGCCAAGGTGGGTGCTGGGGGGGGGGGCTATTGCTCTGCCCATCACCCCACAGATGGGTCCTGATCGTTGGCCAAGCCTAGGGACCATACCATGCATGAATTTTGTGCACTGGGCCTCTAGTTTTAATATAACGTACTAAGACAATTAACTCCTCTACTTTATCATTATTGTTTGTTCCTTTGGCTTTCCAATGACAGCTAGATCATCCTCTTGGATGACTTGCAGAGTTAAAAATGTAGCTGACCTCAGCTCTATATTTTTTAACCTAACACATGTTTGCTATTTTAAAAAGTGTTGCATAGCTTATTCAAATTTTTTTTGGGGGGGGAAATCGGCTGAGGTCTTTAAGTTAAAGATCCAAGATAAACAACTAGATTTTTGGCTTTCAAAAATACTTGAATAACTCACAGCTTATGTATTGGATTTGCTGTGCCATGTCCCTTAAATTGTAGCACTTTTTAAGAAGCCTTCTGGAGCGATTAATACACTAATTACTAGAGGTCACAAACGCTATCTTAATTGAAGCCTTCTTTTTTTAATCTCCTGCCAGTTGCCTGATTATATAGGGCTAGGGAAGAAAAGCTACGTGCAGCGGGGAGGGGATGGTAGGATGGGGATCGCGGGGTATGTGGCCAGTGTGTCCGCCTCCAAGATTAACAATGGAGTTAATTTTTTCACGTCCAAAGGGCCCGTTCCCAGGCCGAGAATGGTCAGCACTCCTGGGGCACACTCTCTGAGGGGATCAGGCCCCAGACAGGGCGAACAGGTCAAAGGTACCTTCTTTGATCAAGACAGAGCAGACACAGCCAAAGCCGGTTTGGCTCAGTGGATAGAGCGTAGGCCTGTGGACTGAAGGGTCCCAGGTTCCATTCTGGTCAGGGGCATATATACCTGGGTTGCGGGCACATCCCCAGTAGGAGGTGTGCAGGAGGCAGCTGATCCATGTTTCTCTCTCATCGATGTTTCTAGCTCTCTATCCCTCTCCCTTCCTTTCTATAAAAAACCAATATATAGGCCGAAACCAGTTTGGCTCAGTGGTAGAGCGTCAGTCAACGGACTGAAAGGTCCTTGGTTCAATTCCAGTCAAGGGCATGTATATTGATTGCGGGCACATCCCCAGTAGGGGGTGTGCAAGAGGCAGCTGATTGATGATTCTCTCTCATTGATGTTTCTAGCTCTCTCTTCCTCTCTGTAAAAAATCAATAAAATAGCCAAAACTGGTTTGGCTCAGTGTTTCTAGCTCTCTATCTCTCTCCCTTCCTCTTCTCTAGCTCTCTATCTCTCTCTCTTCCTCTCTGTAAAATATCAATGATATATATTTTAAAACCCAATATATATATATATTTAAAGAATAGACACTATTTATATTAACACTCATTGCCAGTGGCCCCCTCTCCCCTCCCTGTCCCCTGAAGAGTGGGCCAAACAGTGGGACAACTATTCCACTTTTTTGTATTGGGGAGAACGGAGAATGGTACCGGGCAGCAACTTTTCCCGCCGGGCTCCCGAACCCCAACCCTCTGTAAGCTCCAGATACACACTGCACAAACGCGGCGCGCTACCCAATTTTCCTGCAAACGGCCACACCCACCCTCAAGAGCCTGGAAAAAAAAAAACACATCTATCCTAATGGGAATCCAGAGTAGCCCTTTCCTTAAAGAACGCGCTGGTGCTTCGTGAAAAGCGACCCCCCCCCCCCAGAGATGCTCGCCCCGCAGCTCGGGCGCCTCCCAGCGCCCCCCGGCCGGGCTGGAGGGAGGGGCGGCGAGGAGGAGCGCCCGGGTCCGGTCCCCCCTTCCCCGCGGCCCCGCGCGCGCCCTCCCCCGCGGGGGCTGAGGCTGGAGAGGAAGTGGGGAGGCTCCGCTCGGTCCGCACCGCGGCGCCCTCATGCCCCCGCCCTTCTCCTCCGCCGCGCGGGGCCCCGGCGCGCCGCCTCCGCGGCCCTCGCCCCGGGAGAGGAGCGGGGGGGCCCGCGGGGAGAGGCCGCGGGGAGCCGAAGGCCCGCGCCCGGCGGCGGCGGCGGCGGAGACCCAGAGCCGCGCGGCTGCGGGCGAGCCAGGGCCCCGGGCGGCCCCGGGGAGCGCGGCGGCCGGAAGCGCGGGCGCGTCACTTCCGGGCGGTGCGGTGGCGGCCGCTAGGAAGATGGCCGCGCCCTGTGGCTCGGAGCGGCCCGCCAACTCGCCGCTTAAGATCCCAAAGATGGAGGTGCTGTCGCCGGCCTCTCCCGGCGGCCTGAGCGACGGGAACCCTTCGCTGTCGGACCCTTCCACGCCTCGGGGCGCCTCGCCGCTCGGGCCGGGCGGCGCGGCCGGCTCGGGGGCGGCGGCGGCGGCGGCGGCGGCGGCCGGGGGTCTCGGGCTGGGGGGCCGCGGCGCCGCCTCGTCCTGGGGGGCCCCGGCGGCCGCCTGCCGCGGCATGTCGTGGACGCCGGCCGAGACCAACGCGCTCATCGCCGTGTGGGGCAACGAGCGGCTGGTGGAGGCGCGGTACCAGCAGCTGGAGGGAGCCGGCACGGTGTTCGGCAGCAAGGCCCCCGGGCCGGCCATGTACGAGCGCGTGTCCCGGGCCCTGGCCGAGCTGGGCTACGAGCGGACCCCGTCCCAGTGCCGGGAGCGCATCAAGGTAACCGGCCGCCCGGCCCGGGGCGGCGAACCCGAGGCGGAGAGGAGGCGGGGAGCGCGGTCCTCGGGGGGCGGGGCCGGCCCCAGCTCGGGGCTCCCTCCGGAGCCCGGAGCCCGGAGCCCGGGGCGGGCGGGAGGGGAGGGCGACTCGTATCTCTCCGCCTTTTTCTTCTCTCCTTGGGAAGGGCTTTTTTTGTTTTGTTTTTGTTTTCTTGTTTTTGTTTTTGCTTTTTTTTTGTTTTTTAATTTCCAGATGGCCGCCAGCCCGTAGGTTTCCTGAGTTTGAAGTTGGGCGTGCCTGCCGCCGCCCCTCTTTCTTGCCAATGGAAGACGCTCCTGCGCTCGGAAGTTGCCGGGTTTCTCCTTTGCGCGCCGCCGCCGCCTCGGGCATCCCCGAGCCCGGCCCCTCTCGCCCCGCCGCCGCCGGGGCCCCGCTTTGTTCCAGGCAGAGGGGGCGCCTAGGCAGAGGTTACCCCCCCCCCCCGCGGGATGGAGGAAGGATAGCGGGGGGCGGGGGCTGGGAAATGGGGGGAGCCGGCGGGCCCCCAGGTTAGGGATTTTTCAAATGAGCGCGGTGACTTGGCCCTTTGTGTCAGTCGCCTTGCCTCTTCCCCGGAGCTGCGAAGGGAGTCAAACGGGAGATGCTTCGGAGCATTGGAAAGGCTGTGATTGGAGCCAGATGAGTGCATTGTTCTGGGCCAAGTTCGCTCGGCTGGTAGTTTTGGTCTAGAACTCGGAGCGGCAGTGCCTCCTCCATCCAGAGTTAGATTGGACTTGAGGGATGTTTTCCTGACTTCGCTTCTTCCTGAAAGCCCGTTCGTTCTCCCCCGATGGAGTTGTGGTGCCCAGGGAAGCTCTCCGTGTGCATCCAGCTCTCCTCGTGTACGTGAATGCGGTTGTCGTTTTTTTGCTGTTTTTTTTTTACTGACTTTTAATGGAGGCATTCCAGTTTGTGTGTGTGTGTTATAAGTGGATACGGAGTTGTTGTTTTTTTAGGGGTAAGCTAGTTCCCTCATCACAGTGTGTGCCAAAAGGTTCTGGTAGGATTCCAGCCTGAACCACTTCTCCTTCTTGGTCATAGTATCTCTGTACTTCTTTTCTGGTGGGAATGGCACTGTGAGGAGAGGGTAAAAACCAAGTCAGCACAATGGTAATCACCCTGAGGGAGGAGATTGCTCCAAAATTTAAGAGGTCTTGGCTCCAGTAGTGTTCATCAGGGGGCATTGTTCCCTAGAAAGTTTAGTCCAGAAGCCAAGACATTTCAAACCTGTGAGCTGTTGTTCAAGGAACTTGACACCCGTTTCTCAATTACGAAATTAAATTGGTTTACTTGATAACATGTACCTTTGGTCTTATGACCTACCCCTCCTTTAAAAAAAAAAACCCAACAGGAATCTCATTATAAAGGCAGTTTATAGACAGGATTTGAATTGTGCGGGACCGCTTATATGCGTGTTTTTTTTTCAATAACTATAGAGTCGGTCTCCGTGACACCAAGGTTCTCATTCCCAGATTCAACCAATCCTGATTCAGAATTTTGGCGTTCCCCAGCGTGGTTGGTTGAATCCGCAGGTGCCAAGGGCCTACTGTAGTTGAGGTTTTGGGGAGTCAAAAGTTATTTTCTGGATTTCCATTGTATCTGGGGTCAGTGCTCCTCACCTCTGGGTTTTGAAGGGATCGACTATAGTAGCTAATAGAAGCCACTGTTCTCCGAATCTCATTCATCCTTCTGCTCAAGGACGGGAAGGCTCGGGGAGGCGGAGTTTTTGCATTGTGCGGACTAGCTCTATCTGTGAACTTTCCTTGAGTTTAGGAGTGCACCTCAGGCATTTGTGACTGCTTTAACTTGATTGATTTTTGTCCACAGAATTTCCCAATCAACAGGGAAAAGTGTTATGCTACCAAACATTCACTGTATATAAATACTGATGAAATTGTTTCTCTGGTGACCAGGGAATCTCTAGTTGGGTTGTGTCTTTGTCCAGTTGTGAGAAACGAACCTAAAACAAGGAAAGGAGATTGAGCTTCTCTGAAGAATATTTTTTAAAGGCTCAGGGTACCTGTCCCCAAACAGATAAGACCAAACTGACCTCAAGCTCTTAGACTATTCTGAGGGTAGGCAGATGATGATAATGGGTTCTGTGACCCACCGTGGCAGCGGACAAGGAGGACAGGTAGCTGGTAAGGGCTGTTCTCCGTAAGTGACTTCACCCGAGGAGCAGGCTTCGTTACCAACGCTGGTCTTTCCTCTCAGAATTACAAGCTCTGTAAGGGCAAGTTCTAGTCCAGGCATGGGCAAACTATGGCCCGTTCGGCTGTTCTATCCAGCCCACACGGAGCCGAAAGAGCGGGCTGTATCCTTTTATATAATGATGTTTACTTTGAATTTATATTAGTTCACACAAACACTCCATCCATGCTTTTGTTCCGGCCCTCCAGTCCAGTTTAAGAACCCATTGTGGCCCTCGAGTCAAAAAGTTTGCCCACCCCTGTTCTAGTCACTTAGTTACTGCTGTATCGCCAGTGCCTACCACAGCGGGGAACCTTGCTTTCTTCCCAGGGCCATTTGGATATTTATAGCATCTTTTGCAGGCCATACAAAAATTGTCCGCTTAAAAATTAGCCTGCTGCCACTCATAGATTTGTTTCTCCCACACTGATATTTCTGTCTTTCCCTCTCTCTCCCGACCATCTCTAAAAATCAATGGGAAAATATCCTCGGATGAGGGTTAAAATAAATAACATTTAAAAATAAAAAGCAATTTAACAAGTTAGCCTGCTGTATTAGGTCAGACATTTAATTAACTCCTAATGCCTCGGCAGCGCCAGACCAAATGATTTTGCCGGCCGTATACAGTCCGCAGGCCGATGTTCCCCACCCCTGGCCTAGCATATAGTAGGCTCTGGATATATATTTATTAATAATTCACCAAATAAAGAATTTTGGAAAATATAAAAATCTAGAGCAGCCCTAGCCAGGTTTGCTCAGTGGATAGAGTATCAGCCTTCGGATCAAAAGGTCCGGGTTCGATTCTGCTCAAAGGCACATACCTTGGCCGCAGGGTCTTCCCCAGCCCATGTACCCATGGCTGGGGTACATGTAGGAGGCAACCAATTAATGTCTCTCTCACACCCATGTTTCTGTCTTTCCCTCTCTCTTAAAATTCGTGGAAAAATGTCCTCGGATGAAGATTAACAACAACAAAAAATCTAGAGCAGTGTTACTTAAACCTTAACCTAAAAATAGAGACTTTGAGACCCAGTTTGAAAACTGAGCTCTGTCCTTCTAGGAGACTTACTGTGAATTTAATTTTAAGCATAGAGGCACATGTGGTCAGGGAAATCATAGCCTTACACAATTATGAGGTGGATGTCCCAAGTGATCCAGATTATATTTATGAATATAAAAACCTTAAAAAATTCTCAGAGAATCCCAAACCCCTGAAAGCAAATCTTTAGATTCCAGTTTCAGAAATGCCTGTTTAGCACTGGTAATTCAGGGAAAACTTTCACTTTCTTGTTTTGATGAGACTTGCAAAAAGGAATTCAATAATCTCTTTTGTTTTAGGTTTTACAAAATAGAAATAAAGTAGTGCAGTAAAGTGGACCCTGAGGAATTCTTAATCAGACTAATGTAATGTGCTCGCTTCCATGTGAATTTTGTCAGAGACCCGCAGGGACTGGCAGATAATGATAATGGCTCATCACCGCGTGCACCGGTTACATTTCTGGTCTGATGTATATGAAATATCTATCAAACGTCAATTATCAAAGCTAATAATTCTAAGTTTGGGAAGAGGGAGGAGATAATATAGTAACTTAAATTTGTTTTTTTCAGGAAACTTTCCCCTAATCATAGTTTCAACATGTTGATTTGGCAGCTTTCATCTCGGCATGTGAAGGCATCAGCAAGCTGAATCTTATCCCGCCTTCCTGAATAGCCTTAAAGCACATCACTTTCCTTTTCCGGCTGTGTCTCAGTCCTCTTATGTATACACTAGAGCAGTGGTCAGCAAACTGCGGCTCGAGAACCACATGCAGCTCATGAGCCGTGGCTTGCCACTCTGTTGACTAATGAGTTTGCTGACCACTGTTGTAAGGCATTACCCTTACCTAGAAGTTTTGACTTCAGGTTAAAGACATTAGTACATTATTAAACTATCTTTTAAGTGTTTTTCCCTAAGACAGTGGTTGGCGAACTCATTAGTCAACAGAGTGGCAAACCCAAGCTCATGAGCCGCAGTTTGCCGATCACTGTACTAGAGGCCCAGTGCACAAAATTCCTGCACTGGGGGGGATGTCTCTCAGCCTGGTCTTCGCCTTCTCACAGTCCGGGAACCCTGGGGCGGCGGGGGTGGGGTTGTCCAACTGAGGGCAGTTAAACCCTTAGCACTGCTGTGGAGGCAGGAGAGGCTGTGCTCGCTAGCCGTGAGCCCAGCTTCTGGCTGAGCAGTGCTCCACTGACCACCAGGACACAGCTCCTGCACTGAGCAGCTGCCCCCTGGTAGTCAGTGTACATCATAGCAACCAGTTGTTCTGCCATTTGGTCAATTTGCATATTAGCCTTTTATTATATAGGACTATATAGGATGGAAGTATTAAAATGTAAACATTGAGTTGAATTAAGAGTTTTTGGATTTAGCAACTACCAAAGTACAATTTTTAAATACCAACCAAGTGATTATGTATATCTCTAAGCACATAGGATTTTAACTTAAAGTCAAATATAAACATTTGTTTATTTCTGCAAAGAATTTAATTGAGAAGTCTGCCTGACATGTCATTATTAATATTTGTTTAATCATTTGGATAAAATGGATGTGTTTGAGACTGTGTTGCTGCCTACACTATTGTTTGGCTCTGATGTCTTATTGCTTTTTGTTTGTTTGCCAGAAGAAAATTTGTCTGCTACCAATTCCAGCCTAATTTTGGAGCCAGGTAACAAATAGGGTTTTTTTTTGTGTGTGTTGTTGTGTTTTTGTTTTTTTTAATGTGTGTGTAGTTTTTACATGATATTTTATCCTTTTATATATGTAGGCCTTTTCTTCATATCTCCATTCAGCAAATATAAAGCGCTTACTGTGTGCAAGGTTATCTGCCAAACGTTAGACTGAATAAAAGAATGTAATGCACAGCCTGAGAGCTTACAATGCAGGTGAAGTTTGTGTACACACATCAGAAAGTTAAAAGCTGTGCGAGACAACACAAGGAATGGTATGTAATGCAGTACTTGCTTAAGTGTCATTACTAAAATGCTTTAGTGTCATTCTAAAGCAGATAATAGGTGTAAGACTTCAAAGGAAGGAGAGAGCGCATCACAGTTCATCCTGCAGTAGTGGAAAGAGCTCTCTAGATTTGGAATCCATGAAAACATTCACTTCTGAGCCACATGCTCTATTCACACTTCATCAATTCATATAATGCACTGCAAAGCTCATTCCCAAGCCCCTTATTTTTGGTTTTTTCCCCAACAATTTGCCTCTTGAGAGTTGGCTTTATGTCTTTGAAGCAGATGTGTTCTTCTGGGTCTAGCTGAAGGTGAAATGCAAACTGACTGCATGACCTAAAACACTGTCTCTGCTGGGTCCGCGCTGGTGCCACCAGACCTAATCACACCGGCAGGCGGGCTTCTGTCCAGCAAACACGTGACTGACGTTTTAGAGACATTGCTTAGATTTACTCATCAGTAATGGTCATAATGTTTGAAACAAATTTCACACTTAGCAGACTAATCACAGTATTGTATATTTGGTCTCTTTTTATTAGTATTATTTTTTAATAGTCACCCAAGGATTATTGATGTGTGTGTGTGTGTGTGTGTGTGTGTGTGAGAGAGAGAGAGAGAGAGAGAGAGAGAGAGAGAGAGAGAGAGAGAGAGAGAGAGAGAGGGAGGAACTTCGATGTGAGAGAAACATGGATTTGTTGCCTCCCTTACACACCATGACTGGTGGTGAAACCCACAACCTGTTTTGGTTTACAGGACGATGTTCCAGCCAGCTGAGCCGCCCTGTCCAGCCTAGTCTTTATTTGTGAGAACCAATAGGGCAAAGGTAACTCGTCCCCAATGCTTGTTTCTGCATAAGCACTTTAATGGACTCTCCCACCTCTGGTGTTTGCAGACAAGACTTTTCCTTTGCATTGTGGTTGAAAGATTGCAAAAAATACATAGTATACTATCAAATAGGTCACTAGAAAGGTTTAGTCAGACTTGTTTCCCTCCATTATTTTACATATTCAGTGTCTGTTGTTCCCCTGCCACTGTTATCCAGAAGCTTGTGTGTTTCAGTTTGCTTGTCTGTTAGTGAATCTGACAGGGGCTTGATGTGTATCTTAAAATAATATAGTCCCAGCTGAGACCGGTGTGGCTCAGTGGATAGAGCATCAGCCTGCGGATTGAAGGGTCCCGGGTTCGATTCCGGTCAGGGTCATGTGCCTGGGTTGCAGGCAAATCCCTAGTGGGAGGTGTGCAGGAGGCAGGTGATCAATGATTCTCATTGATGTTTCTAACTCTTTATCCCTCTCCTTTCCTCTCTGTTAAAAATCAATAAAATATATTTAAAAAATAATAATATAGTCCCACACCCTATAACGACATTTCAGTCAGCAGTGGACTGCATACATGACGGTGGTACACCACGTGGCCTGTGTATATGGTTAGTAGTGGGAGGCTGTAGTACATCCGGGTTTGGGTACGTGCACTCACTCTGACTTTCCCACAGTGAGGAAATGGCCTGACAACGTATTTCTCAGAGCGGACCTTCATCGTTAGCTGCGCATGACCACAGACAGACTACCAGCCATGCACCACTTACATTTAGGCTTTCAGCTTTGGAGGGAAGGGATTAACGCGCGCATGTTGAAACTGGATGAATAGGCTTCCAGTTTCGTTTTAATTTAATTTTGAATTATAAATAGCCACCTGTTGTTAGTGCCTACCATATTGAATAGTGTAGGGAAAAGCTTGTTATTCAGAGTGTTAAAAGTCTTTTTTATTGTGAAAAGATTCTCTTGGCTACACACAAACCTCTGGGGAGCTCAAGATTCCTTCTTGCACTTTACCCCTGAGCAGGAGGAGCCTTGGTAGAAGTCAAGAAAAATGCTCCACCGGCCGAGACCGGTTTGGCTCAGTGGATAGAGCGTTGGCCTGAGGACTAGAAGGTCCCAGGTTCGATTCTGGTCAAGGGCATGTACATTGGTTGCGGGCACATTCCCAGTAGGAGGTGTGCAGGAGGCAGCTGATGGATGTTTCTCTCTCATCGATGTTTCTAACTCTATCCCTCTCTCTTCCTCTCTGTAAAAAAATCAATAAAATATATATATTTTAAAAATGCTCCACCATTCTAGGAGGAAGCGCTTTTAGTGCAAGGAATAAAGTGCTGGATCCCCAGTTGGCTGGGCAGTGTCATACTCTTGGCTCTCTGGGACAGTGCTGTCCACGGAACTTCCTGTGATGATGGGAGTTTCTGTGTCTGCACTGTCCAGTCGCCACTGTGCAGTAGCCACTAGCCACAGGTGGCTGTTGAGCCTATGACACGTGGCTAGTGTGACTGTGAAACTGGATTTAATTACACTTAAATATTCATGTGTGGCTAGTGGTTAATGTATTGGCCAGCTTTTTTTGCTCATGTAT
This sequence comes from Vespertilio murinus, assembly GCA_963924515.1. NCBI lineage: Eukaryota > Metazoa > Chordata > Mammalia > Chiroptera > Vespertilionidae > Vespertilio > Vespertilio murinus. The sequence continues at coordinate 13,520,702 of OZ004720.1, read as the reverse complement.
TCCCAGAAGAGTTTTGAAATCCATGTACTTTCTTGAACATTTTAAAGCTGAAATTAAAAATGTTTTCCTAATATGTTTGAAAGTTTACAGGATATAGAAAATGTTAAGTCTTGTATGAGATGAGTAAGATGAGGATTAATCATAAAATTTATTGAACAGTATACTCTCAATGTGGTGAGAAATTCATCCAAAGTTCTTATCTGTAGGTTCTATTAAATGTATCTTGAAAATGTTGATGAACAGAAACCATTCCACTTGTTTGTTTTGTCTTATTAATTCTCACCTGAGGATATTTTTCCCATTGATTTTTGAGAGTGAAAGTGGAAGGGGAGGGAGGAAAGAGAGAAAGAAAAACACCGATGTGTGAGAGAGACACATTGACTGGTTGCCTCTACAGTCACCCCAGGGATGGACCCTGCACCACAGACATGTGCCCCTGAGAGGTGTGGGCCCAGGGCTCTAACCACTGAGCACACCAGCCAGGACTCCACTTACATTTAAATGAAATAACATTACCAACCTGTATTGCTTTGGTTATTCTCAGTTAAGGAGCCAAGCTCCACACCTGAAAAATGCAAGGCGGGGAATGACAGGAATTCCTAAGGCTTTAAGGCTCCTTGATCAGTCACTGAGGAAGGTGTATGGATACCCCGCTGAAGACCACCGCTTTAGAACTCTGAGCTTCTTCTTGACCGATGCGTGGGCCCTTGAATTCCACTGCCCATAGGAAACGGGAAAGGTGCGCAGCCCAACTCTTGGCTAAAACCCAGGCCTCTGGGCGAGGGCTTGGAGCTCGTGCTCGTTCCCTCGTATCGCACTCGATGGGCGGAATGGTCTCGGGGTTTCTGTAGAACTGAGGTCTGGAATAAGGACTTTGCTTTCATATTTACCAGTACAGATCGGAGTGCCTTCTGCAGTAGGCCCTAGAAATACAGCGTGTGCCACTTCCCCTGTGCCCACCGCCAGCGGAGAGCCAGACTACTGACACAGTCAGTGTTGTGAGCCAGGTCTGTGTGGGTGGGGCTGGCCTTAAGCTCATGATGCCACGGGTGCCCACAGGAGGGCATCGCATAGGCTTTCGGGGTGGATCCTGGAGGTGGGGTGGGGCTGGATTGGCAGAAGGGAGTAGAGGCAGATGAGCAGTTGGGGTAAAGGCCCAGAGGCCGTATAACTTAAAATGATACAAACTGCCAATTCAGTAAAACACATTTTGTTCAAGAATCCAAAACAGCCCATCCAAAAAATGCACTTGTTCCAAGCAGTTCATACACGATCAGCTGCTTCAAAGTCATGTCTTTTGCGCGAGCTGGTTTGGCTCAATGAGTAGAGCATTGGCCCATGGACTGAATGAAGGGTTCCGGGTTCAATTCTGGTCAAGGGCACATACCTCGGTCGCAGGTTTGAGCCCCAGCCCCAGTCAGGGCGTGTGCAGGAGGCAGTCAATCGATGTGTTTCTCTCACACGGATGTTTCTCTCTGCGTGTCTCTCTCCCTCCCTTCCATTCTCTAAAAACCAATGGAAAAAATATCCTTGGGTGAGGATTAATGTAAAAATAAATGAGAAATTAGCCATAGAGTGGCATTTGGTGAAGGTATGACTTACAAGCCACAAAAGAATGGTTGGTGGCTCATAAAGAAACAAGCGGAAGGGTGGGAAAATTCCAGATACTTTATGAGTTTTGCTAAATAACATTTTTATAGTGTTGAATTGCAATTATGCAAATACCCATGACACATCTCTTTCCTTAATTTATGTACTAAAAAAACCCCACAGCAATGCATCTTTTTGAACATATAACAAGAAGATATTTTACCCTGTGGCCTAGTACTCCCATAATATATTTCTGTAACTGAAACAGATATGGAAAAATAATAATGACTCTAACTCACACCCAAGAGACAGACGGACACTTACCTACACACCCTTCCGTCACTGTTTTCCCCTCCTCCGACCTGGACTCTCAGCCGTGTGGGAGGGGGGAGCCCTGCCTGACCTCCCGGGGGGTGGGGGGTCCCGGAGAGCGTGTGCTTCTCGCTCACCCCACACGTCCAGCTTTAGGGTTTTGCTGCTGTGGCCCCGGCTGGTGCCTCGCTTGTCCTGCACGTTCACGGAGCAGCGGTAGGACCCGGAGTCTTTCTCCCGCAGGCGCTGCAGCCGCAGGGACACGTTCCGGGAGGGCATGGGGTAGACCAGGGACGCTCCATCCTGGCTCGTCGTGGTCCCACTGATGTGCGCCAGCACCTGCGTGGGCATGACCGTGCCCGCTGTCACATGCCCGCACCGTGCCCGCGGGCTCCGCCAGTCTCCCTCCTCCCAGCCCCTCCTCCCCTGCACCGTCCTCCCCTCTAACCCTGGCCGGCTCCCCACTCACCCCTCCTCCCTGGCCACCTCTCACCACCCCCCCACCCCAGGTCGTCTTCCCAGGACGGCTCTTGGTCCCCGTCTGTTGTCTCCACCTCCCACTTGGGGTGTGTGGACAGGGGGTCACAGCCCACAAAATTGACTTCCCAACCCACTCATGAGTCATAACCTGCAGTTACATAAAAGAGGGTGAGAAAATAATGGAGTGAAATCGATTTTTTTTCAGCCATTGTGCTCTTTTAGACTTAAAGTATTAAAACTCCAGAAACATTAATTAGATCCTGGTGAGAAGTGTTGTGCTATGTAGTTGGAGATAGCTGGAGCCTGGGGTTTGAGGGAAGAGGGTGGGAGGAGGTGGGAAGGTGTAGGAAGCGAGACTGGAGACATAAGAAGAAGAGATCAGATGATGTGCCGAGGAGTTGGGACTTGGTCCTGATCATCAGGGGTTTTAAGCTGGAGGGCGGCTCGGCTAGTCTTAGGTTCCAGAGCTGGCTCTACGTGTGGAGATGAGTTGGAAAGGCTAAGACTGGAAGCCCAGGGTCATGGCAGGCTTCTGCGGGACCTAGACAAGCAGTGAATGAGACCGTGGTGATGGAAATGGAGAGAAGAGAACCGATTTCAAATATATCCACATCCATGGGGCTGCTTGGAGAATCTGAAAATTCACATTTATAGGGTTTGTTAGATCCCAACCTGTCACAAAGCCCACTTTAGCTGCTGTGCCAACTCACACAGGGTTCTCTGTTGTATCCTCAAGGATCATCACAGTATTTCATAGCTTAAGTTTTTAGAACCAGTGAGATCCAACTCAAACACCTTTTTAGAACAGCCCTGCCTCTATTATAGTAGTAGAAATAGTCTCTACAGACTCTGGGATTCGGATCTGCTCCCCAGTCTTCAGAAGGGATCATCCCTTGTCTGAGGGCACTCTGAAGCGCATGCTCATATCACTAGGCTAAGGGAGGAAGTCCATAAGTGTAATGGTTAAAAATGTTTTTGAAAACTGGGAGGAGAAAACTTCTTGAGCTTCAAACACAAAGACCAGTACCACAACGAGCTTTAGGTTTTAAACAGTTGACTGTTAGGTGCTCTTCCCATTTATTCTGCTGAGGGCTCACGCAGTGCTTCTGCTGGCTCTTTACCGTTGCACAAACCTGACCCAGTGCTCACACTGAAGGCTTCCTGGACCTGAGCCTCACGTGCATGTGTTACAAAGGACCGGGAGTTTGTAATCTATGCCAGTCTTTCTCCCTATGGTTCTGAGTAATTGAAAAGTGCCTGCATATTGGAAAAAGACATCTATTTAAATCTGTGTAATACTTAACTAATTTGGGGAGGGGCCTTGAGAGCCAATAGAATTTTTCCCCCACTAATGGGATATTTTTTCCCTTAGCAAAAAAAAAAATCAGTGTTACTGTCTTGTCACTTGGTGGCTTGTGTTGCTATTCCTTAGGAAAATGCAAACCTGTGTTTATTTTCAGACATTTTAGGCATAACCGCCATCATTTTTTTACATAAGTGTTCTCAGCTGTATTCATAAATTACATATTTTGAGCTACCAAATAACACTTCATTCAAAATAAATTGATACAGTAGAATGGAAGTTCTTCATATAGATGTTTTCTAGCTGCATTTTCTCAGCCTGTGTAAGACTACTTAGTTGTAATAGCCTGAATTTTGAAACTCACACTATTTTCTACTGTCTACTTTCAGATTACTTCATTTATCAAAAAACTCAATTATGTTTGTAATTGATATTAATAAAATCAGATAAAGTCTATATCTATCCCAAACTGCTTTTATTATTAGTGTGAATCTGCAAATACCTTTCTCTAAATGGAAAGATGTGTTTTATGACTTAGGAAGAAGAGTTTACTTTTCCAAACAAGGTTTTGATGCTGAGAGCTGCAGTTGGGTCCTTTGAGGTTGATATTCCTACCATTCGCTTTATGGTAAAACTTGGCCACTAATTTTTCTCTACTTGAACTAACCTTTCTTCATAAGGCACTTTGGTCTCCATATTGTGTGACAGTCACTTTTGTAATAATCACAATGGCTAATATTTACGGAGTGTGAGCTATTGGACAGACACTGTTTCAAATGCACTGGTTACGTTTTTCATTTAACACAAGTCTGTGAATGAGGTACTGCTATTAGCCTCACCTTACAGGTGGGGAAGTTGAGGCACCAGAGCGATTAATTTGTCCAGTGTCACAAAGCTAGCAGATAGGGAAGCTAAACTAAGCAGTCTGACTTCACACTCTTAACTGCTTGGTTGTACCTGTTGCTCCCTTATCATCAGCACAACCTTATTATATTTTGACAATTGAAGTGATATTTTGGTAATAGTCTGAGAGCATTAATGGTCATCAATGCAACAGCAAAATCACATAGCAACACCCAGATGGATACTATGTTCATATACCGTATTTGCCGGCATATAAGACGACTTTTTGGCCCTGAAAAATATGCCTCCAAGTGGGGGGTAGTCTTATACGGCGAGTATATAACAAACTCTGTATTTTGAGTGGAAATGTTAGGGGGTTGTCTTATACGCCCAGTCGTCTTATACGCCGGCAAATACATATTTTTCAGGGCCAAAAAATCGTCTTATACGCCGGCAAATACGGTATGTTTTGTATCATAGAAATGAAAACACAAATTTTAAAAATTCTGGCAGCCCTGGCCAGTGTGGCTCAGTAGGTTGAGTGTCATCCTGTGCACTCAACCGGGTCAGTTCCTGGTCAGAACGCATGCCCAGGTTGGGGTTTGTGTGGAAGGCAGCTGATCGATGTTTCTGTCTCATATTGATGTTTCTCTCTCCCACTCTCCTTCTCTCTTTAAAATCAATAAAAACATTTTAAATAATGAATAAATTATTGTAGATAATTCATAGTGTCCTAAAATAACAAATACAATGAGATAAGAAAACAAAACCGAAAACAATTTTTAAAAAAATAGAAACTAAAGTAAATACAGTGAGAAACCTTGATATGGAAGTCCCTTGTAAGGATTTAAAACAACACTTTATGTCTATTTATAATAATAAAAGGGTAATATGCTAATTAGACTGGACATCCTTCCCAGCAACCTTCCAGTCGAAGCCCAGGTCCCGGGTGCCAAAGGGAAGCAGTACCAGCAGCCGGGGGAAGGAAAGCCTACTCTTGCACGAATTTCGTGCATCGAGCCTCTAGTATATATTTATTTCAGAGGGGTAGGGAGAAGGAAAGAGAGATAGAAACATCAATGATGAGAGAGAATCATGGATCGCTGCCTCCTGCATGGTCCCTACCAGGGAATGAGTCCACATCCTGGGCATGTGCTCTTGACCGCACTCAAACCTGGGACCCTTCAGTCTGCAGGCCGACGCTCTAATCACTGAGTTAAACCGGCTAGGGCGAAACAAACCAAACTTTTATTGTAGAAGACATTCAATCATTCATTCAAGTCCCTATAAAAACGATAATATTTATTATACTACCAACTTCTCTTAAAGGAAATAAGCTTGAATTATAGAAAGAAGCGTTTACAAAGTAGAATTACCTTTTGACAATAAAAGCAGGTAAGGTTGTGGCCGTGGAGTGTCCCATTACCTTTGCCTGCCTTTGTTCACGCTTTCCCAAGAGGTGATGGGGATGAGATGGACTGTTTTGTAATAAATCACAAGAACGTACCAACAAAAAGGATACGCCTGTGAAGAAAGCTAAATAAAAGAAATCAGTGCAGAGAGTATAGTAATAATCTGGGTAAATACGGTTACTTTAGCTAAATATTAAAATGAGCCATAAACTTCTCAGCAGAAAGGTAAATACATTGACTTTATATACTTTTCAGTGTCTGCTGAAAAGAAGCGAACCAGGTTCCAGTTTTGAAACCAAAGATTAATTTACGTTTGAACACCCTCTGGTAGTGACCTTGAATAAGTTGCTACCTCTTAGCTCTCTCTACTGTTAAATAAGGATCATCACACACCTCCCGTGCTTACCTGACAACGCTGCCCGATTCCTCCTCCGGGAATGGGACGTGAGTCAGTGGAGCGCTGATGGCTGATGGCTGATGGCTTCTGGTTGGATTCCTCCGGGGAATTTCTCTTTGCCCGAGGGAGCTGTCTTCCCAAGGTTAGGCTCCCTGTCCTGCGGCAGCCCGCGGCCACTGAGCGGCCAGTGCTCACATCCAGGCACGGCCTGCTGGCCTCAGTTCCGGACAGCGCTGAAGGGTCATCGAACTTCCACACCTCCCTGAGGGAGTAGCCAAAGCCTCTGTTCCACGTCAGCTTCTCTGCCCCGTGCTGCTGCTCCTTGGTCTCACGAGTAAACGCTCACAGCCTCCTCAGAGTGTTTTCTGGGACCCTCCCTTTTAGCTTTATTGCCAAAATGAGGAATAATTAAGTTTACACAGTGTAGCCCCAGTCTCAGCGCATAGTAGGCACTGAGAAAGAAGTAATGGTTTACTTTCATCACATGGGACATTGAGCCATATATGGAAAATATTTGATTTTTGTAGAAGTACAGGCATTGTTTTCATATGGCCATTGCTTTTAGCAATTCTCATAAAGATAAGAATAAAATATTACAATGCTACCCAATGAGCTATAAAAAGTATGATTGACCTGGCTTAGTTGGAGCCATACCCCAGAAACCAAGGGGTAGCTGGTTTGATTCCCGGTCAGGAGCAAAGAGGGGAGTAATGATCCATGTTTCTCACATCAATGATTCTCTCTCTCCCTCTCTCTCTCATCAATGAATATGTCCTCGGGTGGAGATTTTTAAAAAACCACGTGTAATAATTACCTGAATTTCTAACAACTTTCTAAATAAGTTCAGGTTGCCCAAGAATAAGTGTATAAACTTAAAACATGCTTATTTTCTTGTTTTCCTAGGAAGGATATGTGTCAGATGTGTTCTTTTCACACATTTATGACCTGTAGTTTATATCATGTGAATGCAAAAAAACAAAAAAACAACCCACACTTTTTGAAGTAATTCAATATTTGCCCTTTAAAAAAATACACACACATAAAAACACACAGTTGACTAGATCTTGACCTAATGATTTTCCATAGATATCTTAATGGAGAGAACCATCTTTATGAAACCTTAATTTTTACATGATTTTATCCAAGTGTCAAGATTATTTTTTTTTCCACAAAAAACACTTTAAAATTTACTAATGGAAAAATCTGTATTATAGGTTATTTTTGCATTATAGATGGTAGGGGTTTTTTGTTTTAATATTTTTTTTTATCTCTGAGAGGAAGGGAGAGGGAGAGAGAAACATTGATGATGAGAGAATCATTGTTCTGCTGCCTCTTGCACACCCCCGCTGGGGATCGAGCCCGCAACCTGAGCCTGTGCCCTCTCTGGGAATCTGAACCGTGACCTCCCGGTGCATAGGTCAGCACTCAGCCACTGGGCTGGATAGTAATTTTTAGCGTCATCAAAGGTCACGTCACTGGCATCAATTCAACAGGAATTCCAGTTTGGATGCAGTGAAGAAGGAAACTTTATTTAGTGCAAACAGCTCAGTTGTGACAGCATGTCTGTGAAAATAGTACTGCTGTTAGGAGGCCCCGAGGCGAGGCCCCTGTCCAGCTAGCCAGCTCTGCTCTGCTCTGCTCCTTGCTGGTCTGCTCTGTGTGCCTGCCTAGTCTGCTCCACAGAGATCTCTGGTGTTTCAGCCAAGGAAAGGCAACCTTAGGTGGAAAGGGAAAATGCACTTCCAGAACCAGAGGAGAGCAGAAGTCCCTGCTCCTGGTCCCAGATTGGTCGGTCCTCATGCAAATTAGGACTCTTCAAATCCTCACAGTTTGATTGGTCCAAAGGACATTGTCCTGATTGGTCAGAATGGAGACCCCTCTGATTTATGAAGAAGCCGATGGGGATATAGCTGCTTATCTATAATTAGGTGGAGTACGTTTCAGTCCTGTTGGTTGAAATAGGATTCCAAGAACTCCTCCAAAAGGCTGGCTCAGCGGACAGGACCACAGTGCCTTTCTGTGAAGGGTGCAGGCAGCTTATGCAGGCTTCTCCCTCAGGCCCTGCAGAGAAATGGCTGCGAGGCTCCACCTTTTTTAAAAACGTATTTGAGAGGAGAGGGATAGAGAGATGGAAACATCAGAGATGAGAGAGAATCATTGATGAGCTACCTCCCGCTTGCCCCCCACTGGGGACTGAGCCAGTAACCCCTGTATGTGCCAGACTGTGACCTCCTGGTTCATAGACTGATGCTCAACCACGAGCCACGCCAGTCGGGCAACCCCTGGTGGTTTTTATATGCCGGGTCTTCTGAAGGAATACTTACTTGTCTTGGGGCCTCGGCTCCTCATTGGACTAAGTGATCGCTAAGATTTTTTCCATTTTAGAACTTCCATATATTTTGGAAGTTGGGAATTGGTTTGTCATTAGAGCCTTAGGCAGCTCCAACAAACCCTGGTCAAATCAGTGTATTATAGAAAGTTTTTTAAAATATTTTTTTATTGATTTTAAAGAAGAACAAGAGGGAGAGATGGATAGAAACATTAGTGATGAGAGAGAAGCATTGATCAGCTGCCTCCTGCATGCCCCCCACTGGGGATCAAGCCCACAACCCAGACATATGCCTTGACTGGGAATCAAAATGTGACCTCCTGGTTCGTAGGTCAACACTCGACCACTGAGCCATGCCAGCCGGGCTGTTATAGAAAGTTTTATTAAGAGAGATTTGGCAAGGATAGGAACGCAGATAATGAATAGTATTAAATGCTTGGGAGACTCAAATGAGTTAAGGACTAATGATTAAGAACTCATTGCTGACCATATAGGAACAGTTTCGATGGAATGATCCCATTGGGTTAAGGATTGAGTACGTATAGGTGTTGCCTAATCCTTTGAGACCCCTTTGGTGTTAAAATGGGAAGATGTTAAAGCTTGGCCGTGTGACACTAAGACTTAATTTCATGTCCGTACTTGTTTCTAGATGTGTGAATGTCCCTGTTTTAAGTTATTATCTTGGGAGATTTATCTAGCATCGATATTGATGTGTATCAGATACTGAATGCTCCAGTACGGTGTGATACAGTCGGAACAGGTAACCAGCATAACTGAGTTATTTAGTATTGCTTAACTGCCACTTCAGAAAAGGATTTCTTTCCCAGGAAATAGAAAAAGCACTGTATTTGGTTAAAGAGTAAGTTGACAACCTGTATGCTTCTTTTAAGAAACAGGGGGATTTGGCTAACTTACCTCTTAAAGGAAATATTAATGGTGCTTTGTCTAACTAAATGAGCAGAATACTGAGTTGGGTGGGTAAATTGTACTTAAACTGGATGTTCCAATTCCTAGAACCTCTTGTAAAATGTAAGACTTGAATGAAATCTACCTTACCTTAGGATTTCTGGCTACTTCCTGTTACATTCTTTTATGGAGGAAACAGTCACGTGGTACAGAGCAGTTTTGTTTTTTAAATAAATTTTTATTGATTTCAGAGAGGACGGGAGAGGGAGAGAGAGAGACAGAAACATCAATGATGAGAGAGAATCATTGATTGGCTGCCTCCTGCACACCCCCTACTGGAGACCAAGCCTGCAACCCAGGTATGTGCTCTTGACTGGAATGGAACCTGTGACCCTTCAGTCCACAGGCCGACGCTCTATCCACTGAGCCAAGCCGGCCGGGGCCAAATGGGTTTTTTTAACATGAGGGTCTTGTATGGGCTCTTCACAGAGTCCATATTCCCCTTGAAATTGTCTTGTATGTATTTTTTTCTGGGGAGGAAATCCATGACTCGAAACACTAAGACTCTCTGCTCTGGAGAGGAAAAGGAAAAGGAAAATTTAAGATCTTCCGTTTGCCAAAATGTCCTGTTTCCCTAAGAACTATGGGAGTGTGAAACAAGAGCTGTATTTTTGTGGGAGTGCTTTTTTGGGGAGAAGGGGTGTTTGGTTGGTGTTAAGGGGTTTGGATGATTTGGCAAGTCCGTTTGCCAGATTTTAATGTATGAAATCCTAAGAAAAGAAAGAAAAGTTCTGCTGGCCCCGGATGGATGGATTTTGCCTCAGATGATGCCCTAATCATTAGGCACATCTTGATAGGTAGGTAGGTAGATAGATAGATAGATAGATAGATGATAGATAGATAGATAGATAGATAGATAGATAGATAGAGAAATTCATATTATATTCTTAATATCCCTCTTACTGTGCACAGAAATGTTTCTTTACTTTCAGGTTGTTGTGTTTTTTTTTTTTCCTTTCCTACCTTTGTACTCACAGTCAAAAAATAAAATTAATTAAATAAATTTTGAGCCTTAAAGATTTTGAATGAACTCAGTGTTGTTGTTTTTTTGCCTCAATTAACTAAGAGTAACTAGTTACAATAACGTAATTAAGTTTAAAGGAAGAAGATAGATCTGTTTCACAAAGACTTTTTTTGCTTCAAAATACACATCTGCGTAGGCAGAGGAATTGTTCTCAATACTTTTATAATCAGTCACTAGAGACTTAGAGTAATTTCCCCCATTTCCGGTGGAATATACTATACGATTTTTAAGACTTTGTTTGCAAATACAGTAAGTGTTTTCTTTACTTAATCTGTTGGGTTAAAAGGACCTCAAACGTGTCATAGTTAGTTTGGCAGAGGGTTAAGATAAACGACGTAACCCATTTCTAGAATGGCCGGTTTGGCAGCTGCATTTGGAGATCTGTTTCACTGCTTGTTTTTACTTCTAACATTGTTTCCTGCTGTTATAACCAAGCTGGCCTCCACAGTGGGACTTGAGTTTTCATCTGACATGTCAGACTACACGATACGTTTATATGGCCACCCCGCCTTGTTGTCTGCCGTCCCCCGCGGTCAGTTCTGTTAGAACAGTGGTTTTGTCATGGTGCTTACTTTATGATTGGATGAAATGGGGTACATTTTGGGAAAACGGTTGAGCCAGCGGCAGAATTAGTTGGCATTTGCCCGTACGATTGGCTTAGCTTGCTTCTGACCTTGCCATACCACGGAAGGAAGAATGCACTTCTTCCCACGTCCTGGCAGTCAGAGGATTGGAGGACACGAGGCAAAAGAAACGTCATCTGTATCCCCAATGTAGCTTCTGTGATGGCAGAAAGGGCTTTGATGAAACCACTGGCCCTACTTACAGATCTTATTTCCCAAGCCTTGCGTTATATGATTTGCCCTTTTCTGAACTCTACAATTTCCCTCTCTTGTAGCTGGTTCGATGCCCAGAACTGAATGCTGTGCTCCAGCTGTGGCCTCACCGGTGCTGACTAGAGAGGAAGAGCCACCTGCATAGCTTACATGTGATTCCTCTGCTTAAACAACCCAAACTGGACTTACTTACTTTGGCAAGATAGCTGCATTGTGCGCTGTATTTAATGTTCCGTGTTCTGTAACCCTGGGTCTTTCTCTGCATTGCTGCGTGACACCCCCAACCCCGCCCACCTCAGACCCCTGCCTTCGTTTACCTGCCCCCCACCCCACCCCCACCCCCGTAGACTCCCCTTACATTCATCCACAATGAATGTCTTCTTTATTCTCCCGTTTCTTTTCCGTCTGATCTTAAACTCGGGCAAAGCTTCCCCTCTGTCTATCAGTTGTCGGTTGTCAGCCTTCTCATTTGTCTCCCTGCTTTGGTAACGGGACACCTTCCGAGTCCTTCCTCTGGTCCTTTTCCTCCTGCGGTCCTTGTACAGTTGGCACGGGGGCTTAGTGAGCGTCCGCCTGGCATTGCTTCACGACCAAATACCCGAGCAGTCCTGGTCTGACCACCGACTCAGGTTGTTGCCCATGCTCTCGGGCCTCTGTTCAGGTTTCCTTAACTCTTCCCGGCCTCCGCCCCTGCGGCCTGGTTCAGGAAGCCCTGTATCTCACAGCCTCCCCCAGGGAGGGGCCCGGAGGCTTGTTTACCTTGGACATTTCTGACAGCGAGGAAAGCGTCCTTCTTGAATGCGACCAGAATGGTCTTTCATGATTTTAAGCAAACTCTTCCCCTCCCCCCTAAGATAGTGGTGGTGGTTGTGGTTGTTTAACGCTAGAGCTTAAAAGAACAAAAGCACTTAAATCACTATACATTTCTCAGGAGTGAGGTAAGGGAAGAAGGAAGGGAAGCCAGGCGGTGGATTGTTCTGAGCAGGAAACAGGAACTGGCTCTCCAGGAAGAGCTAAGGCGAGGTCCTCGCCGGGTCTGGTGCGGCTGTCAGAAATGGGCGGCGAGACTTGGTTCTTTCTAGATTCTGGAATACGGTCTCAACTTCAGGCTCAGAGCAGGTGTCTAAGCTGGGCTATTGGGACTCCAGACGCAGTTGTGTAAGGGCTGCTTTGGTGAACCAGAGGGTGAGGAAGGTGAGGCCTGTCTGAGTTAGGGGAGATAAGGATTGGTGGGGACACCGCCATGTGTCTCTTTGGAGTCATTTCTAAATCCCCCTGGCTCCTTACAGTAGCCGTCAAGCTGAAGTTGAAGCGCTTACTTTTTTGTTCTAAGCCCTATTTCAACAGCTTCTCCTTAGCTCTGTCATCTTTGTTGAACCTAGAAGATGCCTCATATATACTTACGTTTTGAAAGTTAAAATCAACTCGGAAATGTTTTTAACATTTCAGTACATCAACTTTTCTCATTGAGGATCACCAAGCATTTTTCCCTCAGACCCTACTAGATGTTTTGCATACCAGCGTGTTAACTAGTACAGTGTACCTCACCAGTACACTACAAAGCGAGGCATAGACCGTGAGACGCATCATCTCACGGAGCTTCCACATCTGAGACCGTTAGACGTGGCTGGTTTTCTTACCCACCGTCTCAGTGAGTGTAAGCTCGCTTCGGTGGTTTCAAAGACGGTGAATCCTCCCCATGGTTTCCCCTAGAGGGCCAGCGGTCGGTGGCTTTGTTTATGCCCAGGTCACAGCCCAGGAAGCGTGGCCCCTTTCTTCAAAGGGACATTGGTTGTGTTCCCCGACTTGGGAGCTAACCCTCGGTGACAGCCAACTGGCCCCTCTTGTGCCGGGCGCTTCTCGCAGGCAGCCAGGCAGCGGTGGCACGGCTCCCATGTCCATTTAAGGCCCGGAGGGTGAGAGGGACACGGCCGGGACTCCATGTACGGTCCTTGGGGAGTCAAAAAGTATGGTTGGGGTGTTCTTGGAGGCAGCAGCTAGACATTGTGAGATAAAAATAAATCAGCAGGAGATGTTTGCGATTCCAGTCCCAGGGCCTGCCAGGAGGGCAGAGAGCACGGGAGAGAGAGCAGAGTCCACGGAGCCCTGGGAGGCATCTGTGTCCTTCTCCCAAAGGGCTGCCCAGGACACTCCCCCAGTTCGCTGTTCTCTGAGGCATCAGAAGAGATCTCGAGAGAAGAAGAGGGAGGAAGGCGCTCAGGCAGGGGCAGGCTGGCTGGTCTGGGGACAGGGTGATGCTGACCACCACTCTGTTTGTGTCCAGGGGTATCCTCCGAAGTTCATGCTTTTATCATTCCTTCTGCCCATCTGGGTTTCTGGCGTCAAGATCTGCAAAGAATCTTATGGAGTGTCTTGTGGTTTAGAGACACAACTTTCATGGAGGTTCTGTAAAGGCTTCTGAGTTGTTTTAGTTCGGTGAGAACCGGTGATGTGTTGGCCTACGGGATGTCATCTCACATGTAGGAGACAGTTATGGTCTGGCAAGGGCACGCACGGAAGTCTGGGGCAAACTGCTTTTGCGCAGGCATGTTAGCAGGTGTTTGGGAGCCACCAGAGGAAAAGGGTCTTGTCTCAAGGAAACTCTCAAAGTGAAGCCCAGCCAGGTAGAAGGAACGTGGAGGCGGAGATGGGATAGAGACTGAGAGCAACTGAACTACATTTGGAAGCTGGGACTAAGTCTTTGATTTAGCTTTTGCAATATTGTTCAACTAAGGAAACTGAGCTGATCATACGAGCTAGGCCTTAGAAGACCCTGAAGAAATGGAAGGGTTGTGTGAGATAGTAAAGTCATTCAGGTTCTGTATGTGGACTTGCAGAATGGTATTTCTGTGCTGCGCGTTGAAAGGCAGAGAGATAAACGAAATAACACCCCTTTACCTCACTTTCCCCCCAGAAAAGGGAATTAGCGGCTTCATTTGTTGGCTTGTTGGGCCAGCAGTGTGAGTTGATGGAACGGACTAGTCTTACTGGCCGATTTTTAGATGTAGGTATATTGTTTCTTGACAATGGGTGTTTGAGACTGGGAGTTGGTGGCATTATTGATTTGACCTCTCTTAAATTTTAGCAACTTCCCCAAAGACAGGGTGACTTAGTGAGGACTATGGACTCTCTGAGTGATACGGTTCACTAGTCAATTCATTTAGGGGGTTGTTTTTACCCTGTATTCCTTCTTAAGAGTAAGGAAGGCGATCTTCTTTGCTTCAGGGAACTCTCCTTTCTGTCCTCCCTCCCTCACTTTCCCCCAATTCTGGCCCCAAAGCAGCTCTCTCTCTTCTGTGGCAGGTGTGCATCCTATTGGCTGGCTGGTATTTCTTGTTTTCTTTTTTTTTTTTTCCTCCTTATTCTTTTTAAGTGGGGGAGGGGGATATAAAAATATGTGTATGGGGTACGTGCAATAATGTTGTAATAATGATTGTTTAATTGATTAATTAATTGCAAAGTAATTGTTTGAATGATAACATGTTTGAGTAAATGCTAAATTAGTAATTTTTTTTCTAATATAATAATGAATTTGCAATACAGCATTCCTGTAACAATGTGTCTCTGTTTGTCTGTCTGTGTCTGTCTAATAGTAATTAATATCTGTGGTCCGTACCTGGAAGAGGAAGGACAGCTTTAAAGGAATAACAAGAGACTTTGTGTCTTAGACCCTTCGCAGGTGTTACAGTCGGGTGAAAGAACATGGTGTTGGGAAAAGAAAGAGCAGTTACACATTTGAACAGTTGGAACAGGTGTTTGGTCAGGGAGGATGGGATGCTCAGCCCTGCCAGCCTGTACTTATTAACAGTAGTGGCTTGTACCAGGAGCTGGAGTCAGATGGCAGCACTATGGAGGAGTATTCACAGGAGGACTGGGGAAACCACAGTCAGGATCTCCATGGCTACCCAACAGATCAGGAATTGGGTAAGAAAGCCGGCGTGTCTGCTCCTCGTCTGCGTGTGCGAGTGTGTGTGTGTGTGTGTGTGTGTGTGTGTGTGTGTGTACACCTGTATATGTGCATGGGGACTGGCACTGTCCCTCCTGGCAGCACAAGGCATGTAGCCCGTTTATCTGGGGCACTTTGGTCAGCCTTGATTTAGCCTTAAACTACCAGCTAGTGCATGGTGTTGGTCATTTGGTGACTTGGGTACCAGCAAACAGCCTACATGCACAGAAGAATTCCTCATCCTGAGCTACCCAGGAAGCTGGGTGACAGAATCCTATGCCGTTTGGAATATCCCGCACCTCTTGGTTCTGTCGTGCCTGCCATGGGTACTGGCTCCTGGCTCAGCTTCTGTAAATGAGGTGGCCAGACCTCATCTTTTCAACAATTTGTCCCATGTCCTGCGATGTTTTAAAGTTCCGATTTTTGGAAAGATTCTTTTAAATGTTTTGGAGTTTTTTAAAACACCTCGGGACAAATTGTTGAAAAGCAGGACGGTCTGGTCACCTTAGCTATAGAGGAACTGTCTTTCCCTTTCCCGTTTGTGATTTGGGAATGGTCCTCTCCCAGACTTCGGTCTGAACAAAATATGAAGGGAAGCCTCGATTTATCTCAAAGAGGGCTCCTATTTGAGCTTTATCAGCAGTCATGCTCCTTCACGTTTCACAAAGGATTCCAGCAACAGCTGAATGATTCACCGCAGTCTTAGCGTTCACAATGGAAGTGAAACCCGGGGCCGTCAAAGCTGAGCCTGTGTGGCCTAATTAAGAGGGTGTATGTGAGGTGCTCTTTGTAGTACATGCTCCAGGTCTGGTTTCCATGAGGTGGAAGTCCTAATCACGTTTCTGCTGCAGCCATCATAGCTTACTAGCGAGCTGTGTGATGAGGACTCGCTCACAAGTAAATGCTGTTCTCCCCAGTGAGAGAGTGTAGCGGGACTGGCACTATCGCTGTACTTCTCCAGCTCAAGATAATCAGCATTACGCCATCATCATCCCTGATGCTAAGTCAAAAGAAACAGTATTCAATGCTAGTGTTTCTTATGAATGCTGTTTTTGTTTGTTTGTTTGTTTAACCTCAAATATTGGAAGAGAGAGGGAGACAAGAAAGAGGCTTTTAACTGTAGGACTAACACAATTTAAGAGAGAGACTTTAAGGTTGGAAGAACCAGCCCCGGCCGGCGTGGCTGGGTTGGGCGTGGTCCCGTGCACCACAATGAGGTTGCCGGTTGGATTGCCGGTCAGGGCACATGCCCAGTACAGCCTCCATCCCTGGTGGGGGGTGTGCAGGAGGCGACCCATTGATGTTGTGCTCTCACATCAATGTTTCTCTCTTTCTCCCTCTTCCTTCCTCTCCCTCTAAAAATCAATCAGTTATTCTTTAAAAAGAAAGATTGGAAGAATAAACAGGGCAGATGCTAAGCGATTACTGTCTCTTCACTTCAAAACAGTAATGAGGTCTGAATTACTTTGCCAGAGAGATTTAAGCCACCCAAATCTTTGGGGGGAAAATAACATGCGGAATATGTGGATCCTGATATTGGGGAAATAATTCCTCTGTAAAACCTACATGGAAAATCTAAATCTCGCAGAATTATTTTCATTCTTGTTCCTTTAAAAATCATGTTTGCGGAGAAATTAAGCGTTAAGCTCCCAGCTAGAAATCTACTGGTGACCTTGAAGAATTTTATACTTGTAGAGCTGGTTTCTGATCTTGCATATAAATGTATGCATCTCATTATAAAAGAGTTTATATTTATAAATCTGCCATTGGGCAGCCGTTTGAGACTAGAATCAAGACCTCAAATTGGGATGTATGGATGAACAGTAAACATATAGCTACTTATCTACATAAATGTATGCCGCCGCTTAGGAGACTATAACTTGTTTCCAAAACTTTGTCTTTCAGATGAAATACCTGTCACAAAGAGAACATTAAAAATCAAACAGGAGTCTTCTGAAGAAGCACAGTAAGTAGACGCTTTCCTTCTCCACAGAGTGCATTCATCTCGGTTAATGGGAGGTGCCTCCTCCGCCATCTCACTGAGGAAGCTAGTCATTCTTCCTCGCTCCTTAGCATAAGCTTTCCAGTGGCTAACCCAAAAAATGGTGAGAGCTTTACATACAACGGGAAGAAATAAATCCGTTCCATGAAAAGAAACCTGCTTGTGGTGTTTGCCTGTGTGTGGATCTGGACACCTGGATGTTTTACTGAGATGGAAAGATGAGTCGCAGGACCCGAGTTTATCTCATGTTAGGCAGAATGACAGGAGGGCCTGAGGACACGTAAATTTCTTAGGTTACATTTGGGGAATCAAAAAGCATGCTCTTGCCCGGCTGGCGTGGCTCAGGGGTTGAATGTTGACCTGTGAACCAGGAGGTCACAGCTGATTCCCAGGCAGGGCACAGGCCCAGGTTGCAGACTCGATCCCCAACGGGGAGCAGTTCATCAATGATTCTCTCTCCTCATTGACGTTTCTGTCTCCCTTTTTATCTGAAATCAATAAAAATATATTTAAGCCGAAACCGTTTTGGCTCAGTGATAGAGCGTCGGCCTGTGGACTGAAAGGTCCCGGGTTCGATTCCGGTCAAGGGCATGTACATTGGTTGCGGGCACATCCCCAGTAGGGAGTGTGCAAGAGGCAGCTGATCGATGATTCTCTCTCATCCATGTTTCTAACTCTATCCCTCTCTCTTCCTCTCTGTGAAAAATCAATAAAAATATTTTTAAAATATATATATTTAAAATAAAATAAAATTATGACATCAAAATACCCCAAAGGAAGGGTACCTTTGATGAGTATTTTACAAAAGGAGGCTTCCAGTGCAGACCTTCCGAGCCCTCTTCTCCAAGGAGGCCATCGTGTCTTTCCCTGCAACGTCCCGTCTCTCCCTTTAACCTCTCAGATGATGTAACTGGGGATGAAGTTAACTTCACAGTATTGGGGTCACCAACCCCAAACCACCCGGACTTTTCCTATGGTTGAGATTTTTAAATCAGGACATGTGACAGTTCTCAAGGACCATTTCAACACTGGGTCTCGTTCTCATTGTGCCCTTAGCTCTGAGGAGTCGATCTGAGTCTTTAGCCCAGGGAGCCGCAGGCTGATCAGCAGAGCTAGAAGCTGAGCAGAAACATTAGCCTGTGCCGCCTCTTCCCCAGCCTCCTGCTCAGGGTGAGGGCTTTGAGAGGTTCCCAGCAGGCAGTGTATTTTCCAGTGCAAGTTTCCTCCGCGCTGTTCCTTGCTGAGGACGTAGGCCTGTGATAGTGCGGAGTAAAGCCGTGCATTTGGGCGCTGGATTTCTTTCTCTCTGTGTTGCAGGTGGCAGTAGCCTAAGCTAGCTGACATAACCTGTAATAAAATACCATCCTTCTTCCATGAGGAAGAGTCACCTATTCAGATCATTGTTCAACATATGTACAAGTACCTTCTGTAGGCCACGCATTGGGATACATCAGCGAGCAGACAAAAGCCTTTGCCTTCCATCCCAACTCCTCAGCTTAGTCCTTCCTGAGATCAGTAAAATATTTCAAAAGAGGCCAGCCGGTGTGGCTCAGTGGTTCAGTATCAACCCATGAACCAGAAGGTCATGGTTCTATTCCTGGGCAGAGCACATGCCTGGGTTGTGGGCTCGATCCCCAGCGTGGGGTGTGCAGAAAGCAGCCAATCATTGATTCTCTGTGATCATTGATGTTTTTGTGTCTCTCTTCCTCTCCTTTCCTTTCTGAAATCAGTAAAGATATATTTTAAAGAATATTTCAAAAGAGGACAAGGAAGGATGGTGGCTCTGAAATAAGTTTTTGGGTGCGTTTTTTTTTGTTTGTTTGTTTTTTAAGGATTGACCCATGAGAAACATGGTCCTCTGTCTTATCCTCACAAGTAGCACATCCTACCTAATAAAAGAGTAATATGAAAATTGACCATCACTTCAACACACAAGATGGCTGCCCCTATTTGGTCAAAAATCCTGCCCCCATGGGGATACAAGATGGCCGCCACAAGATGGCCAACAGGGGAGGGCAGTTGGGAGGGACCAGTTCTTCAAGGAAGGGAAGTTGGGGGTGACCGGGCCTGCAGGAAAGGGCAGTTGGGGGAGGACCCAAGCCAGCAGGGGAAAGCAGTTGAAGTGGGGATCAGGCCTGCAGGGGAGGACAGTTAGGGGCAATCAGGCTAGCAGGAGAGCAGTTAGGTATAGATCAGGCTGTCAGGGGAGTGGTTAGGGGGTGATCAGGCTGTCAGGCAGAAGGGGTTAGGGGCAATCAGGAAGGCAGGCAGGCAAGTGGTTGGGAGTCACCAGTCCTGGATTGTGAGAAGGATGCCCGACTGCCCATTTAGGCCCGATCCTAGTAGGATGGGCAGTCGGACATCCCTCGAGTGGTCCCAGATTGGAGAGGGTGCAGGCTGGGATGAGGGATACACACCCCCGTGCATGAATCTCATGCACTGGGCCTCTAGTTATAAATATTAGAAAAGTGGCCAAGTGCCTTTGTGTCCTCTGAGAAGAGGGACAAGTTCCCGGGAACACAGTGATTTCATCTCCATGGCCACTCTGACACTTGAGCAGCTCTCCAGGCACCCTGGAGGGTGGAGGAAAATCCAGGGCAGTGTTTGGCCCCAAGAAGCAGCTGATAGCAAAATATGTCACATCTTTGTCATCTCGCAAAGAAAGTCAAGGAGAGTAAGAGGTCAGACTGAGAATGACTGCATGGGCGATCCCTGGAAGATCTGAGAATTTAATAGGAAGTTTCCAGGGTCTGTCTCCTCAAGAAGCTAATAAACTGGCACGTACACCCTCTTTCTTACACACGTTTGATGGTACATGAGTGGTTAGTTGAGTATTTTTGTAGCTTAAGTCTATAATTGTTGTAGAGGATAATAGTTGGTTGCTAAGTTAATATTTAACGAACTTCAATCTTCCAGTATCAAAATTTGCCATACCTGAGAAGCAAACTTGTAATTGCATATCCCTACATATATATGAATCATGGGATATCAGTTACAATTATATGAGTTCAGCAGCATATGCAGAAAGAATTCCCTGCCTTTTCTGTCATAACTGTTAATTATCCAATCAAAATTTATTTACTTTTCCCCCTTTATAAAATATTTTCTAGAACAGTCTCAATTCATTATCTTGAAATTTTTAAAAATCCTCACTCAAGGACATGTTCTTTTGTTGATTTTAGAGAGGGGGGGGGAGACAGAGACAGATAGAGAGAGGGAGAGAGAGAGAGAGAGATCGGTTGCTTCCCATACATGCCCCAACTGGGGATCGAACTCTAAACGTAGGTCTGTGCCCTAACTGTGAATGGAATCCATCACCTTTTGGTATTCAGGACAACCCTATAACCAACTGAGCCACCCAACTAGGCTTATTATCTTAAATGTTTATCTCTTAAAAGCTAAGCCTAATAGGGACTTTTACATCTGAATTCCCAGATCTTTTTTTTTTTTTTTGATATATGTATTTATTTTTTACAGAGAGGAAAGGAAAGAGGGATAGAGTTAGAAACGTCGATGAGAGAGAAACATCGATCAGCTGCCTCCTGCACACCCCCTACTGGGGATGTGCCCGCAACCAAGGTACATGCCCGTGACTGGAATCAAACCTGGGACCCTTCAGTCTGCAGGCCGACGCTCTATCCACTGAGCCAAACCAGTCAGGGCTGAATTCCCAGATCTTAAATCTGTGTTGAACTAACAGTTCTTTTTAGTTTGGAAGAGGTAATGAATTTCTCCTACAAATAGAAGAAAATGTCCTTTTCTTTTTGCAAGCATGTATCGGCCAAAATTATTGCACTTTCAGAAATTCCAACTTTGAAGTCAAGATGTTCATTATTTTAAATGACAGCGTATACCTTCCTCTTTGGTTGGCTTACAGGGATGACACTGTTCACCATGAGCATACAGGTTGCAGGCGTGGGTTTCTACATGACAACGTCTGTGTATTGCACCATGTGCCTCCACCCAAAGCCAAATCTTCTCTCACCTTATATTAGGACTCCCTCCCTCTTCCCTCTGGCAGCCAACACTCGGCTGTTTGTGTTCACGAGTTTCAGTCTCATATCCCACATGTGATTGAAATGGAACGGTTCTTAGCTTTTTCTGACTGACGTACTTCACTTAGCATAATGTTCTCAAGGAGGATTCCTTTCTGCGGACAACTTTCTTCACTTGGGTCTGCAGGCCACCATGTACATTGTAATAGCCACTTAACACAGTCCATGATCCTTGGGTTCTGAAGTCCTATAGGGCCTTACATATCAATAGCGGCTAAGGCTAACACAGCCAGCCTATCTACGTCATGGGAGGCAGCTTATCACTCATTCCTAGAAGCTTCCTAGGGGAGAGTGTGCTCAGATTTTATACTGTGGTTATCTCCACCTGCCCTGACCCATGTGGAAGCTACTAATTACGTGTTCATTGAGCTGTAAGTTCAAATTATAATGAAAAGTACCTCGCTCACACTGGCCACATCCTGAGTGCTGATGCCCCAGCGTAGTGGGCGGCACGGCTAGGGGATATGTCCATCGTTGCAGGAAGTGCCGCTGGACGGAGCCCATCTAGACCCCTGAGGAATTTGCTTTTTCTTTCTCTTTCCAGGAAGAGAGACATCATGCAGAACATCGTCCAGATTTTGGAATCGGTGCAGTTGAAATGGGAACTGTTTCAGAGCTGGACGGACTTCTCAAGGCTTCATCTTTCTAACAAACTGGCCATCTTCGGGATCGGTTATAACACCCGCTGGAAAGAGGACATCCGCTACCATTACGCCGAGATCAGCTCCCAGGTGCCCCTGGGCAAACGGCTCCGGGAGTACTTCAACTCCGAGAAGCCCGAGGGCCGGGTCATCATGACCCGCGTGCAGAAAATGAACTGGAAGAACGTGTACTACAAATTCCTCGAGATCACCATCAGCGAGGCCCGGTGCCTGGAGCTGCACATGGAGATCGACTGGATCCCCATTGCCCACTCCAAGCCAACCGGGGGCAACGTGGTCCAGTATTTACTGCCGGGAGGCATTCCCAAGAGCCCGGGCCTGTACGCCATCGGCTACGAGGAGTGTCTGAAGAGGCCCTCCTCCCCCCACCTGGAGCAGAGTCCCCTGGACCCAGGGAAGGAGGGCAGGGTTGACCTGGAAACCCTTTCGGCACCAGCCTCGTTGCAGGTAGAAATAGAACCCCCCACCCGCATCACCTATTGCTACCTCGGAATCGCCGAGGTCAGGACTCTGCAGCAGTGCTTGTTTCTACACTTCCAAGCCAACACCAAGACCTTCAGCAAGGACTGGGTTGGTATCAATGGGTTTCTGTCTCAGAACTGCATTGTGGATCCCGGGGTCTCCCCCAAATCCATCTACATCAAGTTCGTGGAAGTGGAGAGGGATTTCCTCTCGGCGGGCTCTTTGGTGGAGTGCCTGGAAAAAGCCATCGGGTACCGCTTAAAATTTAACAACTGAGTGTCATCCTTCATAAGGATCTGGGCTCTTACCTCCCTCTTCTCACTGCCCGTGACCCAGACTGCCCCTCATCCGATGCTGCCATCAGACTCTCCATGGAAACTCTTTCCACCACTGGGCCAGCGCAGCCCGCAAAGGATCACACTAGACTTTGAGCAAACAACACAGACCTCGCCTACAGATGCTCACTTGGAGCCGATGAGATTTACAGCGAACTTGCATGGTGGGTCGACTGTTCTTTTTAAAAAACAAAAACATTTTTAAATGGGTATTAGAGCCCTAATATAAACAAACATAGGTACATTCCATATTGGACAAAACTTATACTTTGAGTTTCATATGAAATTGAAAATTTTGTATTTTTTCCACAATGTTTCATTTTTACACATCTCTATGTCTCTCTCTATATATAAGTATTATTTACAACCCTGAATAAATAAGCAATAGATAATGGCAAGTTAAATCTCGAGTCACAGTCAGTAAGACTGTTTTTTCAATATCACCTTTAGCTACTATTGTATGTAATTTAGAGTTTCATGTTTTCACCAGCCAAGTGTTTTGCTATTCCCAATCAGTGTTGCCTGCAAAGACCTTTGTCTCTGTGATGTACCAACTTGACGGTTGTGTTGCCGTTTAAACCTTTTTATAAAAAAAATTAAAATAATTCCTGGCGTCTTGGCGTAGCAGTTGAGCTTTGTGTGGCGGAGTGTGGCCACGCCGGCAGCGGGCGCCATGTCTGGCTTCCTGTGAGAGTGAACCGAGCGAACACGGATCTTCACTTTCTTGCACTCTCTGCACCCCAGTGTCATCATTTCTTGTCCGAGTGTACCCAAGGTCAGTGGACACTGCATTTTGTATTTTTTAAAAAACGACTAGGCTATTCCTTCTGGCCCTGAGTACATTAAAGTATAAGAGACTTTCATTCCTCATCTTTCTACTCAGTAACCAGGGGCAGCTCTCCCGAGGAGTAAAGTGGAGAATTGGCATCATCATATTGCCTATAAAAATTAATTAATTAAATTTTAAAAAAGAGCCTAGCTGGTGTGGCTCAGTGGTTGAGCTTCAGCCCATGAACCTGGAGGTCACAGTTCAATTCCTGATTAGGGCACATGCCAAGGTGGCAGGCTAAATCCCCAGTAGGGGGCGTGCAGGAGGCAGCCCCTCAGTGATTCTCTCATCATTGATGTTTCTATATCTCCCTCTCCCTTCCTGTCTCTGAAATCAATAAAAATATTTTGAGAAAGAAAGAGAAGAGCCGACAGAAACATCCAAAAAATGTTTTTAAGTCATCCGTAGGATGGGAAATTGGGAGGTATCGATCCATTAGAAAGATAACTAGCACATTTCGATCTTTCCCAGATTTCTGTGGGTCAATTAGCACTCCACTTAGAGGTCAGGACTGGTGACTAAGAGCCAGCTCACTAACAGGGTAGTCAGAGGTCACTGGTGTCACGGTGGGGACGTGTTAGATTGGTTATCTGGAATGATTCCCTAACAGCTCTCGGGTGCTCCACTCTTAAGTGGGCTGCAAATCCAGGTAAGAGCTATAATTCTCCCTTGCTTTTCTATACAATTGAAGATAAAATAATTACATATTGATAAGAAATATTATTTCCCACACCAGTGATTTTCTCATTCTGCTATCTCTTGGTCGGTTGGTATTATTTTTCTAGTGGCTAGAGAGCTTATAATCAATGTCATTTGGGTCTAGGTTTGTGGAATTGGCTGTTTTTCTGATGTGAGGTGCTAAAAACAGGTGCTAGTTCAGAGAGAGTATAAATATTATGGGCTGTTGGAGTGTGGCACCCCCCTCCCCTGGGCACAGTCTGCAGGGTCAGCCTTGGGAAGTTCTCATGCACTTGCTCTTCTCTGCAACTTGAAGTTGTAGTCCACGCGTGTTAAACTCACAGTGGGCTTGTCGTTGAGGGGTCAAGGCCGACAGGGGGTGGGGGAGGAGCAGTTAAATTGGCCAGAATGAAGCTCCATGGACCATCTTGTGGCGCTAACCCTACCCTATTCAGTGCCAAGAGCTGCAGGGGGAAAGCATTATTACCGGCGCCACATCCCTAAAACTTTGCCACCGACCCACCCCCAAACTGGTTATGCTTTCCTTTCCTTCGCTGTTCGGTACTTAGCTCCAGCGGAGCGTTTTGCGAGCCTTGATTGAGATGGTTCAGATCTACCTCACCTTACAGAGAATGGCACTGCCAGACCGCTGTGAGCAGCCAGGGGAAGATGGCAAGACTGGTCCAGTCCATGATTCCACCATTGGGCTTGGGGTGGGTGAGGGATGGCGGCGAGAGGACGAAGCCGAGCATGGAGAAATGGAGACCTGGAAAGAAAGTAGCTTGATGATGCTGAATATCCAGTCTCTTTGGCCAGAACATTCTAGAAAAGAGGGCACCCAGATGTCAGAAAATGACAGGTGTGCTGCTAAAAACAAAAAGAGGACTACTTAGACCTTAATGAAGCTTTGGAACTGATTTGGGGAGAGAGGTGGGATGGAGGCGCCATATTCAAACCTAAGAATCTGCATTAGAAGACACTTAGAGATGTAGGATGAGGTATGGCTGGAGAAACACCAGTCCCCTGCAAACCTCTCACATGGAACTGTGAACGTGGCCCCTGCACACAACATGGTTCCCTGGCAGCTCCCAGGTCACTCCCAAGGTCATCAATGCCAATGTTCTCATTTTACACAAGAGAGCAATGTTCACCCCAAAAGGCGTCTTGGCAAAAACTTAAAGTCATGGAGCTGCTGTGCTAACTTCTACCACTTTGGCGGCCTCGGGCTCAGACAAAGAGGGGGTTGGGACAGGAGGCGGTGGAAAGTCGTTGACTGGGGCGAGGGCAGTGGACGAGGCCCGCAGGCCTGGTGCCGTGTCCCATGGAAACAGCCGCTGCCCGCACGTCGAGGGCTGCAGCTTTACTTCCAACGTCGCACTTTATTTGGGACCCGACTTACAGAGAGAAAATGAGCTACAGAGAGAATGAGCCTCGAGATCATACCTTGGATGCGCACAGCCTGTGTGACTGGATGCTTGGGTATCCCTGGGCGATACAACCAAGATTCTTTGTACTGCGTTTCTGAAGTCACTTATTTTGGGAGACAATTCCCATCTGGAAACAAAGGAGAGGTGTTTACAAAAGGGTTTTGCAATGATAACGTCCAGAAAAATTTGAGTGTGATAGAATAGAATAGAGCAAGCCAATACCCCCCCACACACACACACACAATCTGACCATTTCCAGTGTGTAGGTCGCTGCACCAGGGAACGAAATGGGCAGTTACCTCTTTCTGTTGCCTTGGCTGCCGCTGAGTTGCCAAATGTTGGGCTCCAGCGCTGACACGGGCCGGGTAGTGTTTGCACAGGCATTTCTCAGAGCCACTGCCCCGCCGGTATTTAAAGAGCGGCCGGGCCGTCACGCTGGGACGCGGCAGCCGCAGCCGCAGCCGCCGGGAGGGTCTGTGTGCAGCGCAGGCAGCGGGCACACAATGTTAGAGCAGAACCCTGGCGCCCATGGAATCCAGGAGGCCCGGCGGCTCTTCTCTCCGGTCAGAAGCTCGCGGTTTGCTTTGTGGCCCCGGGCGGGCGGCCTCGGCGCGGAGGTCGGTGGAGCGGTGCCGGATGTTGGAAGCATCTTTGCTCCGGGCGCTGGGACGGAGCAGCTGGAACAGGTGCGCGCGCTTCCTGGAGGGGCCGCGGCCGCCAGGGGGCGCAGGGGGCGCGGGGGGCGCAGGGGGCGGGGGAGGGGCGGCTAAATTAAACTCGCGGGAAAGGGATCCGGTCCGGGGAATAAAGCCCCAGGGGCCCGGTGCGGCCTCCCCGCAGCCCCCTCCTCCCTGGGGAGCCCCCTCCTCCCCAGGGAACCCCCTCCTCCCCAGGGATCCCCTTCCTCCCCGGGCAGCACAGGGTCCCGGGGAGGGATGTGTTTGCAAAGGTGAGCCTCCCGTTTCCCACGCTGCTCCCACGTCCTCCCGCCCGTCCTTCCCCGCCCAGCCCGTGGGCCCAGGCGCCTGACCCGGTGACCTGCGAGCCCTCCCCTCGCCGCCCCGAGGAGGGCCGCGTCCCCGCGGCGTCCCCACGCAGGCGGGTGTGCCCGGCGGGCCTGACCTCCTGCCGAGCGGCCTCCCTCGGGCTTCTCGGCTCCGGTGGCCCTAACCCTCCCGCTGACCGGCTCCTCCTCCCGGCTCCGGCCCGGGAAAAACGGTCCTTCCACGTCCGGCGCCTGCCCTGCGGGGGCCCCCAACACCGCGGAGCCCCGACGGTCCCGGGAGAACCGTCCCCCTCCTCCTCCTCCTCCTCCTCCTCCAGGCAGGCCGCCCGGGTTAGGCTCGGAGCCAGTTAGCCAGTCCCGGTGCAATGCTCTGCGATTTACGGGGTGGGGGTGTGAGCGGTGCCTGGACGCCGAGGGGTCCCCCCAACTCCCCTCCCTCCCATCCTCCTGCCACCGGCCCCGCGGACAACGGCGTCCTCCCTCCCGGCCCCGGGGAGCTGAGCGCGCCCCGCCCGGGTCAAAGCCCCCGGACCCGGAGCTCCCCCGGGGACGGTCCCCGCGCCCCGCCCGGGTCAAAGCCCCCGGACCCGGCGCTCCCCCCCCCCCCGGGGACGGTCCCCGCGCGCCCCGCCCGGGAGGACAGCGGCCTCCCCGCCCCTCCGACGCCCCGCCCCGCCGCCGTCCCCACCCGGCCGGGCCGCGCGCTCACTCCGCCAGCGCTGCCCTGGGTGTCGGCGGCGTCCCCGGCGCCCGAGCCCGCCCCGCGGCCCCGCACCTGCCGGTCCCCGCGCCCCGGAGCCAGCGCCCCCGGCCGTCGCCGCCGCCGTCGGGGCCCGGGGAGGCCATGGAGTCGCCGCCGGGGCTCCCCGCGAGCAGCCTGCTGCGGCTGTTGTTCCTGGGGCTGGGCGCCTTGGGTAAGTCGAACCTCCCCCCCCCCCCCCAGAACCAGAACCAGAACCAGAACCAGGAGGGGACCTGGGTGGGAGGGAGACGGGGAGAGACTCCCGTCCCACCCAGAGGGAGCTGGTGCGGGGGGCCCTGGTGAGGAACCGCCTGGGACTCCTACCCTCTCCCCGTGCACCCTGACTGCAGCCTCTCCCCCCAGCCAGGGCATCGCGCCCGGCTGCTCCTGGCCCCATCCCTGCGGGCTGGGGGCAGCTCCCCGCTTCCCGTGTCCCAGGTGTGGGGGTGTCCCAGGTGGGGGAGAGGGCCAGGGCACCCCCAGGGCAGACCTCTGGGGTGAGTGAGCGGAACCACTGTGCACCCCCTCTCCCTACCACCCCCCCGGCACCCCCGCAGAGCCGGATGAGCTGAGCTGCTAGATGAGATACAGGCTAAAGAGCTTAAGGACTTAACTCCAGCTCCGCTCCTGCCCCCTCCTCACCCGTCCCCCCTGGAAATTCCCTGGTACCGGGCTTGACACCCCACTGCCCGTCCGTCCCTCAGCCCAGGCCTCCCCCCTCTGCCCCCTCCTCCCGCTTCCTGCCCTAGGAATCAAGGGAGGTGCCCCCATGCACAACCGTGAGGTCATTTGGGAGACAGGAAGTGGGGGAGGGAGGGGCCTGGGTGCCTAGAGGAGCAGAACGGTGACCCCCTCACCCCCCATCCCGTACCCCCACCCCCAGAGGTCCACCACCACCGACCGCCCTTGGTCCCCAGGGTCAAAGGGACCTAGGACGCAGACAGGGGACCCTCAAAGATCCAGAGAGGGAGGCCGCCTGCCCGGAGCAAGTGCTCCGAGGGGCCATAGAAGCTTCCAGGAGCTCACGGTGGCCCCAACTGGGGAGAGAAGGCCCCCCGGCAGGAGCTAAGCCGGGTCCGCGCCACCTCCCAGGCCTCCTTGCCATTCCTGGCCGGCCAGGGGGGTGAAGGCGCGGGTGAGGCCAGGCCGTCTTGAACTCATTTCTCCCCCCCCCGGGGCCAGTCCAGGGCAAGCAGAGCTAGGAGGGGTACAGGGTGAAACCCAGGGGTGATGGGGCCCGAGCCGGGCCCACCACACCCTCCCGCTGTCCCCTTTCGCCTGGTCTGTGCCGCCCGCCCGGAGGTTGGGGCAGGAGGAAGGAGAGGCCCGGACCGAGTTGGGGCTCAGGAGCAGCGCCCCAGCCACCAAATCTGGGCAGCTTCCTGCCCCTTGAGCTTGGTGGGCCTGCTCCAGGGTGGGGGTGGGGCCCTCCGTTTCTCAGCCCGACCCCCCCCCACTCCAACCTCAGCACCTCTTTGCCCTCTGCACTGTGCCCCCCTGTTCCCCCCCCCCCCCCGTCCTCCTCCTTCTTGCTGGGGGGTTTCCGAAAACTAGGGTGGGGGGGAAATATCAGTTGGCTGCCGGGGCATCTCCCCAGCTTTCCTGCTCGTGCGTGTGGCGTGTGTGTGTGTGTGTGTGTGTGTGTGTGTGTGTGTGTGAACTCTGACCTCCCATAGTGACAGCCCAAGCTCAAAGCCCCTACCTGTTGGCAGGGGGGTTGTGGGGTGCCCGGCTCGGCAAGGGTTAAACGGCGCTGGGGGACCCAGGCTCCGGCTCTCCCTTTCCCCAAGGTCCCCGAGCTCCTCAGTGGCCCGGCGCCGCTGCCCCTGGGGCGTGAGAAGCCCGAGGGGGGAGTTTCTCAGAGAACGAGGGAGACTAAAAATAGTCGCCCCGGAGAGCAGGCCCGGCCGGGCCCAGCCTCCAGCCTCCCTCGGCCTCTGCTCCTCCGGGGAGTGGGCCGGAGGGTCCCTTCCGAGGGCTGCTCGGGTCCCCTTTGCCCGAACCCCACCACCCCCTTTGTCTCTGGACCACCCTCTGGGCCCTAGAGCGAGCAGGGACCCGGAGCTGGGGGCCTCGGCTCCAGCGGACACCCGGGGGGCAAGGCAAAAAGCCCGGGGCCTCTGCAGCTCCCGGCTTCCGACGGGGCGGCTAAGGAGGGGCGCCTCTGCCCAGAAGTGTACCCTCGGCCGGTCATCCCTGCACCCCCTCCGCCGCTCGCAAAAGGAAACCCACTTGGGGTCTCAGGGTGCCCGTGCCCTTTGTAGGAACTGCGTGGCCCCTGGCAGCACTGCAGACGTGCCGGGAGAGGCCGCCCGCCCCAGGAGGGGGTGTCCCTCCCCCCCCCGGGGGTGTGTGTGTGCTCGGGCTCCTTGAGACAGTGGTTGTTTGCAGCTGCAGAACCTCTGGCCTAGCTCCCCCCCGCCCCCCATCCCCCTGCTCCCACCCGCGTCCCTCATTGTCTTCGAGCTTATCAGCGGGCACAAGTTTCCTGCCCGGGCCTGCCGGGACCTCGCCAGGAAACGGGAAGGAGGCCGCTGAGAAGCCTGAGGACTAGGTGTGGGGGCTCCTGAGGGCCCGGCGGGAAGCGGAGGGGGTGGCGCGCATCCTGGCCGGGCGGGAGGCTGCCACCGGCTCCTGGAGGGCGGGGGCGGTGCGGGGTGGCCCGGGCCTCCGGCCCCCGGGATCCTCAGGCCTGCGGGATGGGATCCCCAAGGCGATCCCCCCAATGGCTTAGGACCCTGCCCATCACCTCTCCCAAGGGCAAAAAGCGAGCGTTTCTAGGCGCTTAGTCCCCGAAACCCACACCCCAGTCCACCTCCTGGACGGGGACACAAGCAGCCACAACTTCGCACCGGATGGTTGGGGGCCGTCATCCGTGCCCCCAGCTCTCTACCCACGTGCCCTGTGGCCTCCGAGGTCCCGCCCTGATCGCCTGAACCCCAAAAGGGCCCGGGGGAGCCTTCGGGGGGTCCCAGGTCTCCTCCCTCCTGGGAGCGCACCTGCCAGGGCCGGGAGGGCGGGAGGGAGAGGGAAGGGAGGAGGGAGCGCAGCAGCGCCGGGCGGCTCCGATCTCCGCCCCGGGCTGTGCGTCCGGAGCCGCAGCGGCTCCCAGGGGCCGCCCAGCCCCTCCGCCCCTCGGGGCAGGAACGCTCCGATCCAGACCCGCCCCGTCCGTCCGTCCGTGGCTCCCTCCACCCCCTCCGTCCCGGAGGCTGCGGGAGCAGAAGGGACATCAGACCCATCAAACCCGCCCTTCCCCTCGGACAAGGCCTCCCCCTCCTCGCAGGGAACCCGCGCCTCTGGATACAAATTAAACGGCACATTATTGTGTCCTCCTCCTCCTCCTCCTCCTCCACCTCCACCTCCTCTGGATACAAATTAAATGGCACATCATTGTCTCCTCCTCCTCCTCCTCCTCTGGATACAAATTAAACAGCACATCCTTGTGTCCTCCTCCCTCCTCCTCTCCTCCTCCTCCTCCTTCACCTCCTCCTCCTCCTCCTCCTCTTCCTCCTCCTCCTCCCTCCTCCTCCTCCTCCTCCTCCCTCCTCCTCCTCCTCCTCCCTCCTCCTCCCTCCCTCCTCCTCCTCCTCCTCCTCCTCCTTCACCTCCTCCTCCTCCTCCTCTTCCTCCTCCTCCTCCCTCCTCCTCCCTCCCTCCTCCTCCTCCTCCTCCTCCTCCTCCTTCACCTCCTCCTCCTCCTCCTTCACCCTCCTCCCCCTCCTCCTCCTCCTCTGGATACAAATTAAACGGCACATCATTGTCTCCTCCTCCTCCTCCTCCTCCCTCCTCTTCCCTCCTCCTCCTCCTCCTCTTCCTCTGGATACAAATTAAACGGCACATCATTGGGTCCTCCTCCTCCTCCTCCTCCTCCTCCTCCTCCCCTCGCCACGCCCAGAGGCTGAGGTCTCCGAGGACCGGCGCTCGGGACGCTGCAGACGCGGGAACCAGGCCCCCGGGGTCCGGCCTCCCGGGATTAGAGAGTCCCCAGCCCCTCCCGGGGCAGGAGTCTTGGGGTCCTTCCTAGTGGCGGGGCTTCCTGTCCCCCCACAGCGTCTTCCTCCCCCCCCCCCGACCCCCCGCCCCGCCAGGCCGGCCAGGCCGGAGCTCACGCTGGCTCCCTCCTCCCTCCCTCCCCCCCAGCAGCCGCCGCCGGCGCCCAGTTCCAGCTGCACGTGCCCGCGGGCCTGGACCAGGTGCTGGCCGTGGAGGGCGACGAGGTGGTGCTGCCGGCCTGGTACACCTTCCAGGGGGAGGCGGCCTCGGCCCGGCCCTGGGAGACGCTCACCCTCATGTGGTTCTTGGAGCAGGAGGGGCAGGACCTGAAGCAGGTGAGGCCGCCGCCCTCCGCCGAGCCCAGGGGGGCGGAGGGAGCTGATGGGGGGCGGGGAGGGGCGGGGCCAGGGAAAGGGGGGATGGGGACAAGGTTTGGGGGAGGGGAGGGGAGGGAAGGGGAGGGGGAAGCAAGGTCTTCCCCACGGGTTTAATTTTGCTCCGTTCTTGGAGGCGTCCCAAAAGGATTCTCTCTCCCCCCAACTTTCCCCAGAAACCTGGCCCCAAACCCCCAGCGAGGTGAAGAGGCATCTGACTTGGCTAGGGGCGGGGGGGGGGGGGGGGGGGGTGGGGAAGTGGGGATTGGGGGTGGAGGTGGGAAGAGTTAGGGCGAGGATCACACAACTTATTTTTTATTTTTATTTTTAAAATATATTTCTATTGATTTCAAAGAGAAAGGGAGAGGGAGAGGGAGAGAGAGAGAGAAACATCAATGATGAGAGAGAATCTTTGATTGGCTGCCCCCTGCACGCCCCTCCTGGGGATGGAGCCCGCAACCTGGGCATGCGCCCCGACCGGGAATCAAACCCGTGACTTGTTGGGTTCCTGGGTTGACGCTCAATTGTTGAGCCACACCCGGCTGGGCACACAACTTATTTTAAAATATATATATATATATTTTATTGGTTTTCCACAGAGAGGAAGGGAGAGGGATAGAGAGCTAGAAACGTCAATGAGAGAGAAACATCAACCAGCCGCCTCCTGCACACCCCCTCCCTGGGATGTGCCCGCCACCAAGGCACATGCCCTTGACCGGAATCGAACCTGGGACTTTTCAGTCCGCAGACCTACGCTCCATCCACTGAGCCAAGCCGGTTTCG
The DNA here is from genome assembly GCA_963924515.1 of Vespertilio murinus. Taxonomy (NCBI): domain Eukaryota; kingdom Metazoa; phylum Chordata; class Mammalia; order Chiroptera; family Vespertilionidae; genus Vespertilio; species Vespertilio murinus. Next base: position 13,487,913 of record OZ004720.1, on the reverse strand, counting down.
GCACAACTTACTTTTTAAATATACATTTTTATTGGTTTTAGAGACGATGGGAGAGGGAGAGAGAGAGCGAGAGAGACGGGAACATCAATGAAGAGCGGGAATCACTGATGGGCTGCCTCCTGCACGCTCCATTCTGGGGATGGAGCCCGCAGCTTGGGCACGGTGCCCCGGGCCAGAACCCGACCTGACCTCCCGGTGTATAGGTCAACGATCGACCACTGAGCCACGCCCAGCCGGGCCTCACACAACTTTTTAAAAGTTGCCTACCAGCCGAAACCGGTTTGGCTCAGTGGTAGAGCAGTCGGTCTGCGGACTGAAAGGTCCCGGGTTCGATTCCGGTCAAGGGCATGTACATTGGTGGCGGGCACCCCCCCACCCCCAGGAGGGGGCGTGCAAGAGGCAGCTGGTCGATGTTTCTCTCTCATCGATGTTTCTAGCTCTCTCTCTCTCTCCCTTCCTCTCTGTAAAATATCAATAAAATATATATTTTTAAAAATATCAATAAAATATATAAATACTAAATAAATAAAAGTTGCCTACCAACCTGTTTCCACAGTCACGGGCTGCTGCCTCTCCTACCCACCCTGAGAGGCAAGGGCCAGTCTCCCCCTCCCTCCCTCCCGTCCTCCCTTCCTCCCTCCCTCCCTCCCTCTCTTCTGGCCTCCCCTGGCCTCCCCTGGCCTCGCAGGCTGGGTAGAGGCAGATTCCCCCGGGGCCAAGGACACCTGCCTTCCTTGCAAGAGCCCCTCACTTGCATGGCTCCTTGGGAAGCCCTAGGAGGCGGATTCCAGAGGCCGTTGATTAAGAGGGGCGCGCATGGAAGACACTTAGGTTGCCGGGCTCCATCCCGGTTCCACAGGGCCTGAACGTGTGCATTTGGTTCCTTTCAGACGTAGCCCCCATGTACACCATCTCTCACCCACTGTACCCCCTGTCCCCAACACCCCAAGTGGGAGGTGGAGACAACAGACGGGGACCAAGAGCCGTCCTGGGAAGACGACCTGAGGGGTGGGGGGGTGGCCAGGGAGGAGGGGTGAGTGGGGAGCCGGCCCGGGTTAGAGGGGAGGACGGTGCAGGGGAGGAGGGGCTGGGAGGAGGGAGACGGGCGGAGCCCGAGGGCACGGTGCGGGCACGTGACAGCGGGCACGGTCATGCCCACGCAGGTGCTGGCGTACCTCAGCGGGACCACGACGAGCCAGGAGGGAGCGTCCCTGGTCTACCCCATGCCCTCCCGGAACGTGTCCCTGCGGCTGCAGCGCCTGCGGGAGAAAGACTCCGGGTCCTACCGCTGCTCCGTGAACGTGCAGGACAAGCAAGGCACCAGCCGGGGCCACAGCAGCAAAACCCTAAAGCTGGACGTGTGGGGTGAGCGAGAAGCACGCGCTCTCGGGGACCCCCCACCCCACGGGAGGTCAGGCAGGGCTCCCCCCACACGGCTGAGCGCCCAGGTCGGAGGAGGGTTAAGTGGAGTGACCCCTAGGCAGTGTTCCCCCAAACTTTTGACATAGGTGTACCCCTTCTGTAATTTTCCTAAAGCTGAGTACCCCTCGTCAAAAAAAAAAAGGATGTATTTTATTTTTAAATATATTTTATTGATATTTTACAGAGAGGAAGGAAGAGAGATAGAGAGCTAGAAACGTCGATGAGAGAGAAACACCGACCAGCTGCCTCCTGCACACCCCCCACCGGGGATGTGCCCGCAACCAAGGTACACGCCCCTGGCCGGAATCGAACCCGGGACCCTTCAGTCCGCAGACCGACGCTCTACCACTGAGCCAAACCGGTTTCGGCAAATGGATGTATTTTAATAACAATCAAAATATATTTCTTTTTTCTTTTTTTTTTTTGGCACATGCACAAAACAATAATAAACGAAAAATAAAATGATTCATCATAACATATGAATAAAAGTTGTATTATAAATAGCATTTATGTGCACACCGGACCTTCTCAACGCCTCACAAGACTGTCTTGACTTGACCCGTGAGAACGTAGAATTAGGCGCAGCTCAGCAAGGCGCAGTGCCTATCCCCACCAAACCCCGGTGCAACACGTGCCCCCACCACACTCTCCCCGTCCCCCTGGGGGCGCGCGTACCATACTTGGGGAGACACTGGGCCAAAGGGTCTGTGTGTAGAAGTCGGGGTGTGAGTGGAGGCGGGCGTCCGTCGGCCTCCTGGGTGTGAGTTATTAACCCGTCTCCCCTCCCCCCAGTTCCTCCAGCTCCTCCGTCCTGCCACCTCCTGGGCACGCCCCGCGTGGGGACCAATGTGTCCTTGAGCTGCAAGTCCCCGAGGAGCAAGCCGGCTGCCCTGTACCAGTGGGAGCGGTCACAGCCCTCTGTTGAGGTTTTCTTTCCACCAGTTTCAGGTGAGAGGCTTCTAGGGACAAGAGGGGCTGAGGCTGGGGCTGGGGAGAGATGAGGCGCCAGAGGGACTGGGGGGAAGAGGGAAGGCAGGGCCGCACAGTACTGGGGAGGGGAGGGGGGCGGGCAGGGGTGGAGGGAAGGGGCTGCCAGGTGCAGCTTGTGTTGGGTGCTTTCATGGATAACGAAGTTACTAAAGAGGCTCTCGAGCTCTGCTCACTACCCTGTTTCCCCGAACATAAGGCAGCGTCTCATATTAATGTTTGCTCCCAGAGATGCGCTAGGTCTTATTTTTCAGGGGATGTCTTATGCTTCCATGAAGTAGGTCTTATTTTCGGGGAAACACGGTAGCTGTGTCCCTAGATGCCTCCATTTCCTCATTTTTTAAAAAATATATATTTTATGGAGTTTTTACAGAGAGAGGGATAGAGAGCCAGAAGCATCGATGAGAGAGAAACATCGACCAGCTGCCTCCTGCACACTCCCCACTGGGGATGTGCCCGCAACCAAGGTACATGCCCTTGACCAGAATCGAACCCGGGACCTTTCAGTCCACAGGCCAATGCTGTATCCATTGAGACAAACCGGTTTTGGCTCCTCATTTAAAAAAAAAAAAATTTTTTTTATTGGTTTCAGGGTCGAAGGGAGAAAGAGAGAGAGAAAACATCAACGATGAGAGAGAATCATTGACCGGCTGCCTCCTGCACCCTCCCTGCTGGGGATCGAGCCCCCAACCCTGGCAAGTGCCCTGACTCCGGAAATCCAACTGGGGCCTCTTGGTTCCTAGGTTGATGCTCAACCACTGAGCCACACCAGCCAGGCCATTTCCCCATTTCTTAAACGGGACAGCAGCTCTGAAAGTCGTTTTGGGGGGATTGGAACTTTAAAACAATTTTTATGAGATACAATTGATGGAACATTTTTAGTATGGGGTATTAGATGCTTTCAGAGAATTATTAATGATCAGGTATGGCAATGGCATTGTGGTTATGTAGGGCAGTATCCTTAATTTTTGGAGATTTATGCTGAAGTCGTTATTTTAAAATAAATGTCTTGGGGGGAAAAAGAGAAAGGAAATGAAGTATAGCAAAATGTTGGCAACTGTTGAATCGAAGTGGTAGGATTTTCATTTGTCCCTCTTTCTACTTTTCATTTGACCATTTTATAACAATTTTTTTTTACGTAGCCCTTACGTCATAGGTTTGTTTTGAAACTTTTATAAATTAGTGGATGCAAAGAACTCAGTCTTTGGTGTACATTAGCATCCAATAAACTTTAACTGTTATAATTATTATCTCATATAATTTTTCAACACTATGCAGAAGGTTATATTATCCCATTTTAGAGATGAAGGAACTGAGGCCCAGGGGTAGCAAGTAATTTGCTTAAAGTCACACGGCCTATTCTGGATCCCAGGTTTTCTCATTCCCAGCCAATGCTTTCTCTCTCACCCCCTCTGCCAGTTAGATATTAAAATCCTGTTTTGATTTTTCTGGGTATCGTTTCTTTATCATTATTATTTTTTTTTAATATATTTTTATTGTTGTTTTTTTTTTACAGAGAGGAAGAGAGAGGGATAGAGAGTTAGAAACATCGATGAGAGAGAAACATCCATCAGCTGCCTCTTGCACACCCCCTACTGGGGATGTGCCCACAACCAAGGTGCATGCCCTTGACCGGAATGGAACCCGGGACCCTTGAGTCCGCAAGCCGACGCTCTATCCACTGAGCCAAACCGGTTTCGGTTCTTTATTATTATTACTTTAAATATATTTTTGTTGATTTCAGAGAGGAAGGGAGAGGGAGAGAGATAGAAACATCAATGATGATGACAGAGAATCATTGATCGGCTGCCTCCTGCACGCCCCACCCTGGGGATCGAGCCCGCAACTCAGGCACGTGCCCCGAGCTCCTGGCTCATAGCTCCACACTCAGCCACTGAGCCCACGGGCTGGGCTGGGCTGGTTTCCATTTCTTTAGCCTTCCTTTCGGAATCAGTTGGGGACACTGAGCCTTGGGAATGGAGAGGGATACTGAGGCAGCAGCTCTGCGTCCGTCCGGAAGCAGAACCCAGTGTGCTTACTGTCACACCTTCCGGCGCCTCCCCACGCCCTCCCCCCCCCCCCAAAAAAAAAGGACATTCCAGAGGCGGGGTGGGATTTTTATTTTTATTTTTAATGGGAAATAGGGCCCCTGCTGACGGCTGCCTTGTGCCCACAGACTCCATATCTGGCTTTCTAAGCCTCCGGAACCTTTCCAGCTCCATGTCCGGAGTCTACGTCTGCAAGGCCTCCAACAGCGTGGGCAGCGCCAGCTGCAACGTGACCCTGGCAGTGAGCTCAGGTCAGTGAGGGGTAAGTGGGGTCAAGGGGAAGACTGCTCGGGGGTCGGGTGGGGTTGCAGTAGAGGAGAGAGGGGTGGGGGGGGGTGGGGGGAGAGACTTGTCTCCTGAGGCCTCTCGGTGTAACAGGGCAACGGATTTGTTCCGATCAAACGCTTGTCCAAATATTTGGCCAGTGACCGTTTTCTGCTTGGCAGCCTCCTCTTGTTCACAGAGAGAAAGGCCCGTGTGCATGGTGGCCGTGGGGTCGCCGCATCGGAGAGGGGTGGGCGACAGCTGGAGGTCGCCCTCTGACACCAAGGTCTTTCCAGGGTCCGGGGCTGCAGTGGTTGCCGGAGCTGTGGTGGGCACCCTGGTGGGCTTGGGGCTGCTAGCCGGACTGGTCCTCTTGTACCAGCGCCAGGGCAAGGTCCCGGAGGAGGTGGCCAATGACATCAAGTAAGTGTCCAGACAGAGCTCAACTAGCTCCCCGAGGGAGGCCGGGAATTCAGCCAGCCCTCCGCTGATGGAACCGTTACTCCCATGGGTCGATTTTTAAGGGGGAGGAGAGCTGAAGTGGGGGGAAGGGGGGAGAAGGAGACGAGGCGTGGAGACACCCCCTCGCTTCCGGTCTCTGACCTCATCCCTCCTCTGACGACTAGGGAAGATGCGGCCGCGCCCCGGACCCTGCCCTGGCCCAAGGGCTCGGACACCATCTCCAAGAACGGGACCCTTTCCTCGGTCACCTCGTCACCAGCCCTCAGACCGCCCCACGGCCCCTCCAGGCTGGGCGCCTCGACCCCCACGACCCCCACGCGCAGCCTGGGCTGGGTCTCACCCTCCGCCCTGAGCCGCAAGGGCGCTGTCCCCGTGATGGTGCCCGCCCAGAACCAGGCCGGGTCTCTGGTGTGACCGCCCAGCCATCGGTGGGCGCAGCCATCTGGATTCTGTAGTAATTGCCATGGGGGTTCCCCCAGCATAAAGGCCTGAGTCTGGGGGGGTGGGGATGGGGGGGTGGCCCCCTTCTAGATCTCCAGTCCTCGGCGCCCACCTTTCTTTACTATGGGAAAACTGGGTCTTAGTTAAGACTCACCCTTCCAGGAGGTAGAAGAAGATAGGAAATGGACTTGGGGTTGGGAAGAGCCTAAACCCCCTCCCGGGGTGACCCTAATGCAGCAGAGGAAGGCTGTTGAGATTGGCTGCGGCCTACCCCCCCAGCCCTGGGGGAGACTGCCAGTCAGTGAGTCCTCCCGGCCCCCCTGACCCCTATCCCACCCCCAACTAACACCCCCCTTCACTCCCTGCATTCTTGTACCCTGTCCTGCTGGCTTGGTTGGGTCTTGCTGGGCCAGGGGACCGGGGAGATATGTGTAAAACTAACTTGAAATGTGTGTTTTAAGACGTGTGTGTGTGTGGTTTTTTTATTTTTATTTTTATTTTACAAACCTCAATAAAGATATGTTGTGTTCGTATGGAAAGCCAGAGTCCAGCCTCCTCTTCAAACGTGGAATTCCCGGGAGGGGTGGGGGACGGTGCAGAGGGGACCCCTACCCGGGCCGTGCGCGTAGTAGGCCCGCTTCTCCACACAGCCTCCGCCTCACGGGCTGGGGAAAGCTCGTCTAAAGCCTTTCTTTCTTTCTTTCTTTCTTTCTTTCTTTCTTTCTTTCTTTCTTTTTAAAAAAATATATATTTTATTGATTTTTTACAGAGAGGAAGGGAGAGGGATAGAAAGTCAGAAACATCGACGAGAGAGAAACATCGATCAGCCGCCTCTTGCACACCCCCTACTGGGGATGTGCCCGCAACCAAGGTACATGCCCTTGACCGGAATCGAACCCCAGACCCATGAGTCTGCAGGCCGACGCTCTATCCACTGAGCCAAACTGGTCTCGTCTAAAGCCTTTATTTCTGCCGAAACCGGTTTGGCTCAGTGGATAGAGCGTCGGCCTGCGGACTGAAGGGTCCCGGGTTTGATTCTGGTCAAGGGCATGTACCTTGGTTGCGGGCACATCCCCAGTGGGGAGTGTGCAGAAGGCGGCTGGTTGATGTTTCTCTCTCATCGACGTTTCTAACTATCTATACCTCTCAATTCCTCTCTGTGTAACATCAATAAAATATATTTTTTTTAAATAAAGCCTTTATTTCTTGTTACTCCTCACCTGAGGGTAGTTTTCCATTTTTTACTTTTTTTTTAGAGAGAGTGGAAAGGAGGAGAATGAGAGCGAAACATCGATGTGAGTGAGAGGCATCAAGGGATCTAGCCACCAAAGCGCCGTGCCCTTGTCTGGAATCTCACCCGGGGCCCTTCTGTCCCCAGGCCAACGGCTCTATCCACACAGCCAAACCGGCTAGGCCTCTTCCGGGTCATGTACAGGTCATTTGCTGTGGGGTGCCATGGGGAGAGGCACAGAGAGCTGGAGGCTGTGAGTAGCAAGGGAAGGAAAGGGGTGCGCTTTCTGCAGGAGCCTGGGCGCCCAGAGCTTGGGGGGTGGGGGGGTGTCCATTTCACCTCTTGCTTCCTCTTCACGGGCAGAGAAGGGGCTCCCCGATGCCAGACCACCAAACCCTTAACACACACACACACACACCCTCCAAGCCTCAGCCGCCCTGCCCATAAAAGGGAGTGGCTAAGGCCCTGGCCGGTTTGGCTCAGTGGATAGAGCGTCGGCCTGCGGACTGAAAGGTCCCAGGTTCTATACTGGTCAAGGGCATGCACCTTGGTTTCGGGCCCGTGCCCGGTGGGGAGTGTGCAGGAGGCAGCTGATCGGTGTTTCTAACTCTCTATCCCTCTCCCTTCCTCTCTGCGAAAAATCAATGAAAAGCCGAAACCGGTTTGGCTCAGTGGACAGAGCGTCGGCCTGCGGACTGAAAGGTCCCGGGTTCGATTCGGGTCAAGGGCACGTACCTTAGTTGCGGGCACATCCCCAGTGGGGATGTGCAAGAGGCAGCCGATCGATGTTTCTCTCTCATCGATGTTTCTAACTCTCTATCCCTCTCAATTCCTCTCTGTGAAAAATCAATAACATATATTTTTTAAAAATAAAAAAATCAATTAAAAATATATTAAAAGTGACTACGGAAGTGGGAGGCAGCTGTTTGTCTCCATGGAGACTCCCATCCGCCAGGGATAAAAGTGCCCGAGAAGGGATCTCAGGGAAGAGGGGGGGCTTGGAAGGAACTGGAACCTCTCAGGGCATCGGAGAGGGTCTCTGGGTGAAACCCCAACGCGGTGCTGTCCGCCCAGGCCCTCCGGACACCTACCTCTTGTCTGCAGGGCAGCGGTGCCAAGCAGAACTGCAGGGCCGACCCCCTCCCTTCAGGCGGCCACCCCACACCCCCTGACCCCCTGTTCCGTCCGGTCGGTTCCCCAGGGCCCCCCAGCTTCAGACATGGGGGGGCTGGGGAGAGGGGGACAGGAGAAGGGAGCCCAGTCCCCAGCGCTCCCAGAACTGGGCCTGCAGGAGGGCGAGGCGTTTCCTGCGCCCGGGCGCGGGCCTCGCCCCGTGTTTGCTCTCAGATAGCCAGTCTGGGCCCGCAGGTTGGCCCGCGGGCGCCGCCTCCCCTCCCTGCCGGGGACACGGACCCGGACGGCGGCGGCGGGCAGGACAGCGGCGGCCATGGCCCGGCTGCCCCGGCCTCCGCTGTGCGCGGCGCTGCTGGCCCTGGTCTGCGCGGCGGGTGAGCGGGGCGCGCCGGGCCGGGTGCGCGGGGCCGGGGAGGGCGCGTCCCGGGGGGCCCGCGGGGCCAGGAACGGGGGGCTCCGGGGGGGCCAGCGAGCCGGGCCTCCCCGGGAGAGGAGGGCCCAGCCCCGGGGCAGAGCCATTGTTTTCCTCTCCCCGGGACAAACACGCCCTCCTCCTACCTGGCCCGGCTGGTCCTTTCACCCACAAAACCCAGCCGCGACGCCTGAAACTTTGGGTTTGGAGAAGGGGAGGGGGGTGGGGGGCTGGGGGAGCCCCTAGCCTCCTCGTGGAAGAGGAAGATCCAAGGGTGGGCTGAGCTCCAGACCCTCCCCCCTCAACCCTAAGATTGGGAGTCCCCCCCCCCCCCCGCTCCCCAAGTGCCAAGTGCCAAGTACCCCGGCTGGCCGTCTGAGCGGCCCTCCCTGTGCGCCCCCCCCCTCCCCAGCCCCCGGGCGCGCGGTGGAGGTGCGCGTGCCCGCCGAGCCCCTGAGCGCGCCCGCGGGCAAGACGGCCGAGCTGACCTGCACCTACAGCACGTCCGTGACCGACAGCTTCGCCCTGGAGTGGAGCTTCGTGCAGCCCGGGAAGCCCCTCTCTGCGTCCTCGCCCGTGAGCTGGGGGTGGGGGGTTGGGGGAGGAAGGGGTCAGGGGTGGCTCTGGCCTGTGGACCTGGGAGCCCACCCAGGCTGAGGGCAGGGAGGGCGCGTGCGTGGGTGAGAAAGGTCAGGGTGCTTGGGTGAGAAAGGAAGTGGACTCTCCCCTAGAATCTAGTTACAGACGTGGGCAAACTACGGCCCGCGGGCCAGATCCGGCCCGTTTGGGTGTTCTATCTGGCCCGCGGAGCCGAAAGAGCAGAGGGTTCTCTCTCTCTTTTCTTTTATTTTTAATAAAATATATTATATTGATATTTTACAGAGAGGAAGGGAGAGAGATAGAGAGCTAGAAACATCGATGAGAGAGAAACACCGACCAGCTGCTTCTTGCACACCCCCCACCGGGGATGTGCCCGCAACCAATGTACACGCCCTTGACCGGAATCGAACCCGGGACCTTTCAGCCCGCAGACCGACGCTCTATCCACTGAGCCAAACCGGTTTCGGCAGGAGGGTTCTCTTGCTTTCCCCTCCGCTCCTTCACCAGCAGCCCAAGAGGAGAGTGCCAGCATGGTCAGGTTGCTTTGGTTCCGGCCCTCCGGTCCGGTTGAAGAACCCATGGTGGCCCTCGAGTCAAAAAGTTTGCCCACCCCTGCCCTAGATCTTCTGAAGACCGCAGTCTGGGTCCCCCCCAGGTCCCCCACACGGCTTCTGTAGCCACCTGCCTATCCCGAAGGGATCCCCTATGCCAGGGGTCGGCCAACTGCAGCTCGCGAGCCACATGCGGCTGTCTGGCCCCTTGAGTTCTTAGCAAAGGCCAGCTTAGGAGGACCCTAAATGAAGCGACTAACAAGGTCCCTACCCATAGAGTGTAAGTTTGACAAATGTGGCCCTCAAAAGAAATGTCCGTCGTTGTCCAGTTGATAGTGGGCTCTGTTGGCTAAAGAGTTTGCCGACCACTGGCCTACGCAGTCCCCCGCGTACAGCCGTGCTGGCCCAGCTGCAGGCAATACGAGCTCGCGAGGCACGCTCAGCTGTAGTGATTGAGACAGTAGGATAACACGCTGCCCTTGCCACCAATATGGGTATGCTGTTCCCCAAACGGAGAGCCATCCTCAGTTGGAAGCAACGGATATAGTTCACCTCCCCCTTGGGAAGGGCTGGTGTTTGGGGGGGACAGACCTTCTTCGTGGTTCCAGCTACAGAGGGTCAGCGTGTGAGGCTGGTGTGAGGGACGAGAAGGAAGCGTTGGTGCCAGCCAGGGGAAGGAGCGCATGCGCATGCGTGTGCCCTCTGCTCCTCCCTAGATCCTGTACTTCACCAGCGGGCAGCTGTACCCCACTGGTCCCAAGGCCAAGCGGGCCAGCCTGCTTCAGAACCCGCCCACCGGGGGCGTGGCCACCCTGAGGCTGGCCCACGTCCACCCCTCGGACACCGGGACCTACCTCTGCCAAGTCAACAACCCGCCAGATTTCTCCACCAATGGCTTGGGGCTGGTCAACCTCACTGTGCTGGGTAAGGCAGGCTGGGGGCCCGCACACCCTGAAAGACGCAGGCGGGCCCTGACGGATCCCCCCGCATCCTGATTTCCTGCCCAAGCACTGGGGACCCCGGGGATGGGGGGAGGAGGGGAGGGGAGGACCTCCTTCCTGTGGAGCCTTCTGATCCAGCCAGTCCGGCTCCGGCTCTGGCTGCACCCCTCCCGAACAAGGGCCTCTCCCCACTAAGCACCAGTTTTGTGTTCTGAGCTTCCATCTCACCCCAGCCTGGAGCAAACAGGAGCGTCTACTAAAGGCGCTGGGGGTGTTTGGATGGAAAAGAGAGCCCTCAGGACAGGGGGTCTCAACCTGCGGGGCATGACCCCTGTGGGGGGGTCAAAGGACCCTTTTACAGGGGTCGACTAAGACCACCAGGAAACACAGATATTTACATTACAGTTATGAAGTAACAGTGAAAATAATTTTATGGTCGGGGGTCACCACCACCACGTGAGGAGCTGTATCAGAGGGCCTCGGCGTTAGGAAGGTTGAGAACCGCTGACTTGGGAGGTGGCGAATGGCGGCCCGTGGGCGGAGGGCAGGGATGGGGACCAATGGGCGGATAGTCACTTAGATTTGGGCGCAACAGGAAGATTTTCCTCACAAGCAGAACTCCCAATCACGCAAGTCATCTCCTGGGGACGCAGACACGGGATTTCCACCCCAAAAGTGGGCTGCTGGGTGGTAGGAGTATTGAGTGAGGAAACCCAGCATTTAATGGAGGGGGTGGGAGGTGGGAGGACCACTGAGGTTCTTTCTGCGGCCTTTGCAGCGCCCCCCAGCGGCCCCCGGTGCAGCCAGACTGGCGACACGTCCGTGGGAGGCTCCGCGGCCCTGAGGTGCAGTTCCTCCGAAGGGGCGCCCAGGCCCGTGTACAACTGGGTCCGCCTTGGATCTCTCCCGACGCCTCCTCCTGGCAGCATGGTGCAGGGTAAGGGCCCCGGGGGCAAGGAAGAGGCCACTCAGGACCTGGGCAGACCTGGTCTGGTCTCTAAACCCCGCACACACCCCGTAGTCCCGGCTCCAGGCCTGTGTGTCTGAGGCAAACGCTGTCCCTTCCCCCTGCATCTTCCTTGGCTCCCGTCTTGGTCCCTCCTGCCCGTCTCCCTGCACAGTCTGCGACTGCGCGATCCTGAAAGCATTTCTCAAGCCCGGTAGACGCCTGATGTTATTATGGCAGAGAGCAGAAGGCAGGGCATTCTGTGGTTCCCACTTGTCTGTTTGGGAGCGGTTTCTCGGAGATTTCTTCAGGGTCACAAATCATTTCCAAACTTCTCAGAGTAGCTTGGACGGTCTCGATCCCTTAGCTGGTTTCTCCGGAGAACCACGCAACTGGCTAAGAGCCTTGGCTTCCCAGCCCCCGCACGCTCGCTCGCTCCGGTGCCCTCTCTCTTCTCGGCCCCAGCCCACCCTCTCGAGAGCCAGAGAGCCCAGATCACCTCCTGGTGTGTGTGCTCTGCCTTCTAAACTTTGGAATCTAAAGAAAGGTTAGCCCGAGCCGGTTTGGCTCAATGGATGGAGCATCCGCCTGTGGACTGAAAGGTCCTGGGTTTGATTCTGGTCGAGGGCACACGCCTGGGTTGCAGGCTCCATCCCCAGTTAGAGGGGGCGTGCAGGAGGCAGCCAATTAATGATTCTCTCTTATCACTGATGTTCCTAGCTCTCTCTCTCTCTCTCTCTCTCTCTCTCTCTCTCCCTTCCTCTCTGAAATCAATTATATATATATATATATATATATATATATATATATATATATATATATATTAAAGTGGGGAAGGGCTGAAACTGGTTTGGCTCAGTGGATAGATCGTTGGCCTGCGGACTGGAAGGTCCCGGGTTCGATTCCCATCAAGGACATGTACTCTGGTTACAGGCACATCCCCGGTGAGGGGTGTGTAGGAGGCAGCTGGTCGATGTTTCTGTCTCGATGTTTCTGTCTCATCGACGTTTCTAGCTCTCTATCCCTCTCCCTTCCTCTCTGTGAAAAAAAAATCAATAAAAATAAAAAGTGGGGAAGGTAAGCAGCTTAGAGAAGCACTTGGTCCATCACAATTTCTAGTGATGAAGACTCTAGAAACCAGGGACCTGACACCAGCCAGGGAGCGCCCACCCCAATTATGTGGCCGGTCTCTGAGCCCTTCATGCCTGTGCCGCCCCCTCCCCCTCCCTGAGAAGGCAGCTGTGGAGGGTGGAAAATGTGTAGGAGTTGCAATGGCTTTGGCATTTATTCATTAGGAAGGGACTGGCTAATAAATGGAGGCTAGTCCCTTCCTGACAGGATGAGAGGAAAAAAGCTGTCGTCACAGAGGGTGCTCTCACGGGGAGTCCAGGAATGGGACGCTTACTTCCTCTTTCCCTCTCTAGATGAGGTGTCCGGTCAGCTGGTCCTCACCAATCTCTCCCGGGCCTCCTCGGGCACCTACCGCTGTGTGGCCACCAACCAGATGGGCAGTGCATCCTGCGAACTGACCCTGTCTGTGAGGGGTAGGCATGCTGGGCAGAGGCTGCGGGAGATGGTCTGGGGGGCCGAGGAGGGGCTGCAGCTCTGAGGGTCCTGTGTGTGTGTCCTCAAGACCCTTCCGAAGGCCGCGTGGCCGGGGCGGTGATCGGAGTGCTCCTGGGCGTGCTCATCCTGTCGGTCGCTGTCTTCTGCCTCCTGAGGTTCCAGAAGGAGAGGAGGAAGAGGCCGAAGGAGACGTACGGGGGCAGTGACCTCCGGTGAGCAGAAGGGCGGGTAGTGCAGAGGGCGGACAGGGCTGGGATTAAGGGTCGATGACGCCAGCCAGCCCTGAAACTGTGACATCTTTGGGGGGGATGGGGTATCGAGTGCCCCTCAGTCCTGGAATTTGGGGTGTATTTGTGTGTGAGCAAGTGTACAAGCTGCCCTTACCCTCATACTTACAAGAATTTTCAGTTTTCAAGGCCTTTCGTAAACATCAACAGAACATGTGGATTCCAGGAGTTAGATTTGCCCTGAGCGTTCAGCTGAGGGTTAATTCTGTGTGTGTGTGTCGGGGGGGGGGGGGGAGGTGGCACCCAGCAAGGAGAGGAGAGATAAGAGCTGTCATCTACTGTCAATTGTAGGGTCCAGAATGCCTCCAGGTGTGGTCCTCCCGTTGACCTATGAACCAGGAGGCCTCGGTTCGATTCCTGGCCAGGGGCACATGCCTGGGTTGTGGGCTCCATCCCCTTTGGACAGAAATGACCGGGAGCTGGTTCACACTCAGAATCAGGCCACCTCCTCCTGACCCCTCCCGGAAGTAGCGTGTGTGTGTTTGTGTGTGTGTGTGTGTGTGTGTGTGTGTGTGTGTTGGGGGTGATGGGGACGGGGATCGTCATTTCAACCCACGTTCCGCAGATGATTCATTCCCAGGCGCAGTCGTCCAGTGCAGCGGGCCCCTGGGTGCTGGGTGCGGGGAGGAGTGTCCTGGGAGGGAGGGACGCCTCACTGAGAATGCGTTTACAACCACCAGAGAGGACGCCACCGCTCCTGGGATTTCTGAGCAAACCTCCGGGATGGCCGGGCCGAGCAGTGGGCTCCTGGAAAAGCCCCCCTCTGCCGTCTCTGCGAAGACCAAGTCCAAGCTCCCTGTGGTTGTCTGAGGTCCCCGCCCATCACCGGGGGGGGGGGGGGATACCCACAAATAAAGCCTCTGGCCACCATCTTGTCTCCCTCTTTGGTCTTCCGTGTAGCAAATCCCCTGGGCAGCCCCGGAGTGCTACCCGTCAGCGAAGGAGTGGGCTCACAGTCCCCGATGTGATGCTGTCTGCGGGAAGGGGAGGTTTTACCCCAGGTCCCTCACTCCCCCCCACATCCCCCCTTTTCCACCTCCACTTTTTGATTGGGCCAAAGGACATTCGTGATTCAAATGGCGATTCAAAGTGGTGAGCCACCGTGGCTTTGTGAGCACCCAGGCACCCTCCCCTCTGACACCCTTGGGACACTTGGACATTCCTGTTTATTGTTCACAGGGTCACATTCCAACCCAGCACAGTCACATGCATACTCGTAGATTAAAAAAAACAAAAACAAAAAAACACAAAACACACACACAAAAACCTTCCGGCCACAGCCCCACCAGGAGCCCGTCGGGGGCGGAGCCAGCAGGGCGGGGCCCGGGCCACCCACAGGCTCCTCCCACCGAGCCACCCCGCGCTCGGCGTCGGCAAAAACACGCGGAGAGCTGGTGGAGGGTGGCTCTCCGGGGCGCCGGGGTGAGCGAGCGGGGGGCCGGTTACAGGCAGGCGGGGGTGGGGATGGGGTGCAATAGGGACTTCCCATCGGAGCATCAGGGATATCAGACACCATACAATCTCTCTTTCCCCTCTTCTCCTCGCTCCAGATCCAAAGTTCTGGGGCCGGGCGAGGGCGAGGGCGGCCCAGAGACGAAAGACGCCCCCTTCGGCGGTGCAGGGGAACTAACGGGCTTTTTTTTCTTTTTCTTCTTCAAGTGCTTGTCCCCGGCAGCGGAAAGGGTAGGGCGCCCTCTGCCGTGCACGCGGGGGATCGCCCGGGAGGCCAAACTGCATGCAGGTGCGGGAGGCGGGGCGAGAAGCCGGGAGAGGACGTTTGGGGGGTGCGGGGTGCGGGGCTGGGGAGGGAGGGCGAACGGGACCCCACTGGAATGGGGGGGACCCAACGAAAGGGCGCGGGATTGGCGGCTCCCGAAGCTGGCAGGGTGGCGGGAGGGAAAGAGAGGGTCACAAACACGGCAGGGAGGTCGCGTCACGGCGGAGGGGTCGCGGCATCCATCTCTCCTGGGGACCTGGGGGCAGAGAAGGGGTGAGCACCTGCCTTCTGCGGTGCTCTTCTTCTCCTCTCCCCCTTCCCAGGCCCGGAGGACAGGGCGGAAGCGCCAGGGGGTGGAGGGGGGCCCCCCGGGCAACCGGGGACCCCGAGCGCCGCCGGGTCACTGGGCCGAACGCAGGCGCGACGGGCAGGTGCGCGCACCGCTGGGCGCCGGGGCCCCGGGGCCGCGATCCGGCGGCCCAACCGAGCGGCTGCGGGTCCGAGCTGGGTCAGGGGTGTCCCCGTCGCAGCCTCGGGCGTCTGGATGGATCAGAACCCCCCCCCCCCCAAAAAAAAAAAAACCCGTAGTCGCCCGGTGCATTTTCCGGCGGCGCTGGGCGGGGTGAGGGCGGGCCGGGGTGGGGGGGGGGATGGGGACTGGATCCTGTTCTCCCTCCCATCGGGTCCCCACCCCACCGCTGCCGGGTCGTCCCCGTTACCTTCGAAAATGCTCAGTTCTTGGGTCCGGGGGAGGCGGGGCGGAGAGGAGGGCGGAGAGAGGAAGAGGTGAGCTCTCTCGGGTCCGCAGCGCCCTAAGCTCTCTCCCGCGCGCCCCCCCTTTCTCCCGCACCCCCCGATTTCCAGCCCCCACCCTTAGCTTCCCGAACCCCTCTTCTTCCTCAGCCCGCCCGTCGCCGGTCTTCCCGGCTGCTCTCGGGGGACCCCGGGGTCGGGGTTGGGGGGGACGGACCCGCTCACCTGGCCTTAGTCTCCGCTGGGGCCGCCGCCCGAGCCTCCCCGCGCGCCCCCGGCTCCGCCCGGCCCCCCGGCGCCCGGGCCCTTCCGGCCGCTCTCCCGGCTCTTGATCTTCTTTCTCGCCATGTGGCCCCGGAAACTCGCCTGGATTTTGGCGGCGGCGGCGTTGGCGCCGGGGTCGTCCAGGGGGAT
The DNA here is from genome assembly GCA_963924515.1 of Vespertilio murinus. Classification (NCBI taxonomy): domain Eukaryota; kingdom Metazoa; phylum Chordata; class Mammalia; order Chiroptera; family Vespertilionidae; genus Vespertilio; species Vespertilio murinus. Next base: position 13,471,737 of record OZ004720.1, on the reverse strand, counting down.
GTCCAGGATGTCCTCGTCCGGCTTGGAGCAGGCGCTCTCCTGGGGGAGGAGGAAGCGCAGGTGTGTGTGTGTGTGTGTGTGTGTGTGTGTGTGTGTGTGTGTGTGACCCTCCTGGGTAGTGGCAGGAGTTAAGGACGGTTCAGGTTCAGGTTCAGGTGGACACAGTTGCATTCCCCACTCAGGAAAAGAGGTGCGCGTGGTGGGCTGGGATGCCAGGGGGCGGGGTCGGAGAGGCCCCGGGAACCGCAGGCACCCCTGGGTGTGGCTGCCTCTCCCTGTCCTCAGAGGGGCCTCCGGCTCACAAGGCCCCCCCCCCCCTTCTGAAGTCAGGAGGCTGCCTACCTCTGTGGGTTGTGGGGAAGAATAAACAACACGACAGGCATACAGTGTCTGGCACCATCTGGGTGTGCAGTCAGTGGCAGGTATTACTAGGATTCGCTTGACTAATGAGCTGATGGGAACCGGTTGTTTTTGTAGGCGAGGTTGGTCATATAAAAATAATTTCAGCCGAAACCGGTGTGGCTTAGTGGATAGAGTGTCGGCCTGCAGATTGAAAGGTCCCAGGTTCGATTCTGGTCAAGGGCATGTGCCTTGGTTGCGGGCACATCCCCAGTAGGGGGTGTGCAAGAGGCAGCTGATCGGTGATTCTCTCTCGTTGATGTTTCCAACTCTCTATCCCTCTCCTTTCCTCTCTGTAAAAAAAATCAATAAAATATATTTTAAAAAAAATTTCAGCTCAGCCAGCATGGCGGCTCAGTGGTTGAGCACCAACCCATGAACCAGGAGGTCAGGGCACATACATGCCCAGGGTGTGGGCTCCATCCCCAGTGTGGGGTGTGCAGGAGGCAGCGGATCAGTGATTCTCTCTCCTCATTTATATTTCAATCTCTCACTCTCTCTCCTTCTTCCTACCTCTCTGAAACCAATGAAAATATGTATTTTTTTAATTAAACATTTCATATGGGTCAACCTAATAATAATCAGACTCACCCCACACCGCAGCGTCCTGTGTCTCCCCCAGCCTGCCCCCGCTGAGCGCAGGGAGGGGCAGGGGACGGACGGGCCACAGTGACTCCAGAAGCAAAGGCTCCGGCTGGGAGAGGGCCTCAGCCCCGGCCCTGCGAGCTCGGTGTTAATGTAGGCTGGATCCACATGGTTTACTCTGAAGTCAGAGGGCGTTTCTCCTTTGACCTGACCCCTCTGGCTTCCAGGAATCTGCCCTCATTTGTTTAGCCCGAGGATCCCCACCGCGTTCGCTGGGGTTTGCTCCAGGGGTGTGCGGGGACCAGATCTCACGCAGTCATTCCGTTCTGTGCGTTTCCCCATCCGGCTCACAGAAGCGGGGTGGGTGTCAGCAGGGCATCAGTGACCGCCAGCCCAACCAGGTCCTGCCCCGGATCGAGACCCCAGAGGGCTAAGCACGGATTTACAAATGCCTCTCCTCGTCATGCTTCCAGTTTCCGAGGCTGCCTCGGTTTCATAGGTCTCTGAGTTCTTCCGTGTGTGCCCATCGTTAGATAAATGCAGTGAAAGGGAGTTAGCAAGAGGCCAGTGTGATTGATCATGAAGGGCCTGGCACACTTTTTGCCTTATCCTCCCCCCCCCTTGTGCTCTCTCCCCAACATCTTATTCCCCCCCTAGAAACCAAAGGTGACGCCGCTTCAGCCTTTCTGGGGATATTCTCAGGGAACTGGGAAGTTTCTCCTCAAAAGAGGAGAATGACCAACGAAACCAGCCCCACCCTCCTGTCCTCAGCTGGCGGCTGCGGAGGTTGAACTGAGGAAGGAGTTTCTTTCCCCAACAACACTATGGCCACCGCCCCTCCCCACTAGAACACCTGGGACGATTGTGTATTCGCCTCTTCTGCTGTGGCTGGAGGGCAGCTTCTCCTCTTTTTTTAGGGGACTCACCTTCCAGACATGCCCACCAGCCACTCAGTTTGGCTATCTGGGCACTCAAGAGCATGGTCATAATAAAATAATAATAACAATAATAATAATAATAAAAAGAGCACAGTCAGGGCAAACCAGGGCCTACAGGCAGAGACCCACCACCCTACCCTGATTTCTCCTGCAGGCGCCATCTGAGGTGAGCTTCACGCCTTGCCCAGCCTCTTGGGTTCTGCACTCTCTCCCCTCTTTGCACTCGCCACGCTGCCTGCTTTCCCTTCCCCATCATTCTTCCCATCTCGGCAATATCGTCCCCTCCCCCCCCTCCCACTCACATATGCAGAAAACCCTCCATCCACCTGTTTTCTCTATAAAATACGGTTAGGAGGTAAGGAGCTCTTCCTCGGTGGAAGCCAAGAGCCTCCATTAAGAGCCCAGTCCAGCCGAAACCGGTTTGGCTCAGTGGATAGAGCGTCGGTCTGCGGGACTGAAAGGTCCCGGGTTCGATTCCGGTCAGGGGCATGTACGTTGGTTGCGGGCACATCCCCGGTAGGGGGTGTGCAAGAGGCAGCTGGTCGATGTTTCTCTCTCCTCGACGTTTCTAGCTCTCTATCCCTCTCAGTTCCTCTCTGTGTAAAATCAATAAAGTATATTTAAAAAGAGAGAGAGAGAGAGAGAGCGAGCCCAGTCCTCCTTCCACAACCAAAAATTGCTTCCTGGAGAATACAGGGAAAAGACTGGCATGAAAAATGTTATTTCCAGGGGGTGGGGTTTGTAGATGATTGGCATGTTTCTTCTTTATGCTCATCTTTAGTGCTTACGTTTTCTTTTGTGAGTAAATCACCTTTTATAATGAGGAAAAATAGTAGATATGTAGAGGGGGGGCAATGTATTTGGGCCAGACAAGGCTCTGTTTGAGTCCTGCCTGCACACTCAGAGGCTGTGCCTCCATGGACAAAATCATTTAATCCTTCTAAACCCCGGTTTGCACATCTGTAAAATGGGGAAAATAACATCTACCCCACGTGGCCATTGTGATGATTAAATGTAAAGTGTGCCGAAACCGGTTTGGCTCAGCGGTAGAGCGTCGGTCTGCGGACTGCAGGGTCCCGGGTTCGATTCCAGTCAAGGGCATGAACCTTGGTTGCAGGCACATCCCCAGTAGGGGGTGTGCAAGAGGCAGCTGGTCGGCGTTTCTCTCTCATCGACATTTCTGGCTCTCTATCTCTCTCCCTTCCTCTCTGTAAAATATCAATAAAACGTATCTTTAAAAAAAATGTAAAGTGTTAGGTACATGGTAAGCATTTACAACCATTATTAAGATTAATATGAGTTGAAATCATCGTCACAGCGACTTGACCCTAAGTTCTCTCTGCCTCTTGCTCCCCAGCTATAAGGAATTCTCATCTTTTATAATCTGGGCTATAGGAATTCCTAACCTTGCTCTTTTTTTCCTCTTTTCTTTTCTTTCTTTTTTTTTTTAAGGGTGGAGGGTGGGGAGCAAGCAAAGTCATAGGCTCTTGTGTCATTTAGTTGGGTCGCCTAAATGGCTGCGAATGCAAGGTCTTTGCAGTTAAGTCTTTCTCTCCACACGGAGGGGCTAAAAAAAAAAATAAATCATTTGAAAAAGAAAAACAAGTGTGACATAGGTATGATCCAGTGAGCCTGGCACTTTCATGCCAGCGTCCCCCCAACAGCAGTCTACTGGGATGCCAGGCACCTGCGCATGTAGGTCTCCGTGGGCGCAGACAGACTGCAGACACTTCCCTCTCTGGCCAGCAGGGCTCTCCCGCGGTCACCCAGTCCCCTCGGGGCTCAGAAGGCGTTGGGAGCCGGGCCAGGGCCTCCCCGGAACCACACCGACGGGGCTCTTTGCTGTCCAGCACCATCCCTCAGCTGCCCAGCATGCACGGACTCTCCCTCCCCGCGCCTAACGGGGCTCGAGGTCCCGGGGAGGTCACGCCGGGCGGCAGTGGGATGGGGAGTGCGCTGGGGGCCGACCGCCAGGTGAGAGGAGGCAGGAGGGAGCCGATGCGGCATCACCAGGCGATGGTTTCTACCCACTCTCTGGAGGGGGGAAGTTTCTCTTTCCCTCCACCCTGCAGCTTCCCCGCTGCAGAGCCTCGCCGCCGCCGGGCGCCCAGACCGCCTGGAGGATGGGCGCCCAGACGCCCGGACGCCCCCGCAAACGGGGAGCATCTTCCCAGGGCTGCCAACTCAGGCGGGTGCCTTCCACCACCCGGGCTCCGCAGGCACATACCTATAGCTGCTCCTGGGGAGCACCCACTCTGCACCCACCCCCCTCTCTCCCGGCCCCTGCCCTCCCAGGGGGTGCCCCAGACCAATCGGGGTGCCCGTCCCCCCGGGCCCGCTAACTTACGGTGCAGCAGTCCATACTGGTGTTGGGGAGGAGGGGGGTCCTCGCCTGGGCGGAGCTGGCGCAGGATCGGGGGGTGAGGGGTGTGTGGGTCCGAGTGGTGCCTGGTGGAGCCTCGGGGGGCCGAGCAGCACCGGCTGACCCGCGCCGAACCCTCCGCGGCGCTCCGGGTCCGCTCTCCCGCGCTCGGCTCCGCTCGCGAATGTAACCTGAGCCCCGCGGCCCGGAAGCCAATCGCGAGTCGCCTCGGGCCGGGTGGGCGGGGCAAGCTGGAGGGATGGCCACGCCCCCCCGCCGTGCTCCCGCTCCCGCCCCGGCCCCTCCTCCCACACGTTTGCATCCACTCCTCCTACTCACGCCTCCTCCCCATCCAGCCCCTGGCTGCCGAGGCGGCAGACAGCCAGGCAGATGGAGGGCGCCCCCCGAACCCCCACATGCAGGCGCAAACACACATCTGGGCACAGCACCCCTCCCGCCCATAGATGGAAGGCCGGCCGCGCACCCCTCCCCACACCTCCCCGGACTTCCACAACCCAGCCAGAGTCCCCAAGAGGGCTCCCCCTAACTTCCCTCCCCCCCCCCCCCCAGCCTAAGTCCTCAAAGAAAAGCCCCAGACACGGGCGGTTCAAAAGTCCCACCAATACAGCTGCGGCAGGGAGAATACTGTCGGTACACAACCGGCTCGTGGACGCACAGACACAAATGTTCACAAGCCCACGTGTCTATATGTGGCTCCCCCTACCCCCAGGTTCACTACATGTGCAGGTGAACATGCGGACCCCACAGGCACACCCTGCAGGGAGAACCACGCAGACCTCTCTACAACAGGCAGCCGCCCTAACCCCAGATGTCTGCCTTACATATCTTTTTAAATAATATATTTTATTGATATTTTACAGAGAGGAAGGGAGAGGGATAGAGAGCTAGAAACAACGATGAGAGAGAAACATCGACCAGCTGCCTCCTGCACACCCCCTACCGGGGATGTGCCCACAACCAAGGTACATGCCCTTGATCGGAATCGAACCCGGGACCTTTCAGTGGGCAGACCGACGCTCTACCCACTGAGCCAAACCGGTTTCGGCTCTGCCTTACATTTCTATGCTCCATCCTTCTCTCTCTCTGTACGCATGTCTCCCAAGTCTTATGTGCACAGCACTCGCCTTGTATGTGTTCATATGTGGATACTGGCTCAGGGAAAAAAGACCCTTTCCTCCCGCTTTCCATGCCATAGGCTCCCTAATCTCTTGATGTGCTGCTTCGGAAAGCTGGCCACTCTCACCCTTCCCCTGGGAAGACAAATACCCTAAAAACTCCCAGCCCAGGCATGGAAGCTCTCTGGGTCCACGGAGGAAGGATGTGGGCTTCTTAAGAGACTGGGATGGGGAGATACGGCCGAAACATCGAGGAGGAGCAGCCACCAGTCTTGTGGTCGCCGCCAGCCTCCTCCACCCTGTCCGGGTTCCAGAGCAGCAGCGTGGCTTGTCCTATGGATGGGGTGGGCCATGTTTGAGAAAACCTATCCCGTGTCTTTTGCCACGGAACATCCCACCGGAGGGACGGAAGGAAGGAAGGATGGATGGCTACTACTCAGGCCTGTTGACTGAGGCAGAACCAGGAGGGAGCATGCTCCGGGGATACGGCTGGGACCGGGAGTCTGGGCCTGCCCGGCAGTGAGTCCCCAGCCGCTGGCTGGTCAGAGTGTGGCTGCTCCACGGGTCCTTCCTACCTGCACATTCGCACCGTGGGCTTTGCTTGCCAAAGGGAAAAGGAGTGAGAGGGACATGCTGGTGGCCACGCGTGGTGCAGACAGGGCTGGCCAGCTTGGGTCCCCCCCACCCCCCCAGCTGAGTTGGATGCTGGCTGGGGTTCCTGGGCTAGGGGTGTCAGGGTGCCTCTCTCCCAAGCATGGTTGGGACCCACCCACCTTGCAGCTGAGAATCTGTTTTCCAATCTGTCCCTGGCACGTCCTCCATCCCCACCCCACCCCCACCTCCGCCAAATGGCAGGATGTCCCCAGTGGGGGGGACACGCAGGCCCTCGCCTCACTGCTGTGCACCTCTGGGCCCTTGAGTCCTGCCACTTCCGGTTGGACGTCAACTCCAGAATAGAGAGAGAGATGGGGGGGGGGGGGAAAGGGAGGAAACGGGGGGCGCAGAGTGGATACCAGGCCTGGACCCTGTGGCTTTTTTTTCCCTCTTCCCAAATTAGAACTGGGGATTTAGTGAGTTTGCAGTAAAGTCTCCCAAGTTGCTAGGCAACGGTCCCTCGGCAGCCTGCGCTGCCTCTGGGCGCCCTCCCCGCCGGCCGGAGTGGAAGGGGACAGGGTACCCTTGCCTCGCGCCAACCCCCCCCCCCGGACTCCCACACAGCCCTTCCCGCTCCCTAAAAGGCGCTTCTGTGTGGGGCGAGGGTGCCTCTCCCCGTGGGGGACCAGGTACCGCAACTGCCAGGTTTTCATCCGCAAAACAGCCATCGCAGCGGCGGCGGCCCACTTGAGGCGCCCACGCGCGGAACTGGCCGGGAGCTGGCCCTGGGGGATGGGCAGACCGAGGGAGACAGAGGCTGCGATGAGAAGGCAGAGGCAAACTCAAACATCCCGAGGCTGGAGCAGCCGCACGGAGGGCTGCGTGTCCCTGACACATCCATAGAGACCCAGAAGCGCAGACACACATCCTAGCTAGCCCAGGCCCAGAAGCAGACCCCTCCTCCACCACGAAGCCAGGGCTCCTCTTCTGGACCAGGAGGCCGGGCAGACGGGCGGGTCAAACTCTGAGCCTCTCAGCCTCGAGTGGATGCGCTGCCTTACTCTATGAGACTCTGGACCTTTTTAAAAAATATATATATTTAATTGATTTTTATTTTATTATTATTACTATTTTTTTACAGAGAGGAAGGGAGAGGGATAGAGAGTTAGAAACTTGAGCCGAAACCGGTTTGTCTCAGTGGTAGAGCGTCGGTCTGCGGACTGAAAGGTCCCGGGTTCGATTCCGGTCAGGGGCATGTACCTTGGTTGCGGGCACATCCTTCCGGGGATGTGCAAGAGGCAGCTGGTTGATGTTTCTCTCTCATCGATGTTTCTAGCTCTCTATCTCTCTCCCTTCCTCTCTGTAAAATATCAATAAGATATATATGTATATGTAAAAAAAGAAACTTGAGAGAGAAACACTGATCAGCTGCCTCCTGCACACCCCCTACTAGGGATGTGTCCACAACCTAGGTACATGCCCTTGACCGGAATTGAACCTGGGACCCTTCAGTCCGCAGGCCGACGCTCCATCCTCTGAGCCAAACCGGTCAGGGCGAGACTTTGGACCTTTCAGAGCTGTGCCAGGTGACGCTCCCCTCTGAGGAGTGATAGGGGAACGGCCTTGGTGTCAAGTTCAGCTTTTGGAGGATTACCTGTTACTAACTCACTGGGCCTGCGTCCTCCTTGACTCTTCCATTCCAAAACCTCTCAGGGGGGAGATAAGAGAACAACCAAAGGGACTGGTATGCATGCATATAAGTACAACCAACGAACACAGAACTCTGGGGAGGGAGGGCATGTATGGGAGTGGGGGGGGGGCAATGGTAAGCAATGTACACATATAATACCTTAATTAAAAAAATAATAATAATAACAAAACATCTCGGCCCCTGCAGCCACAGAAGGAAAAGGACTTTTGGCAGATGAGCTCCAGAAGGGCCAGAGGAGAGGGAGCTGGGCCTGTGGGTGGGTGGGTGGGTGGGCTGGGCCCAGCTGGGAGCGTGGAGGGGGAGGGGCGCTGCCTAGAAGCCCAGGCCAGCGGAGGAGGAGGAGGTGGTTGGACGAGAGAGAGGATGAGAGCTGGATTAGTGGGAAGCTTCTGGGGGTACAACACAGATCCTTCTTGGGACAGATGGAGGGGATTTGGAGAGGGTTCGGTCCTTGGAAGCGGAGAGACACGCCAGAGCACATGGCGAGCTGTTTGCCAATACGCGTGGCTCCCCCTCCTCGGAGTGGGCAGGATCTGAACAGAACACCGTGGCGGCTCGAGCCCACGGAGGGGCTCCGTGGCCAGGAGAGAGGCCCGGGCCGTTGGTGGAGCCGATCCGGGGGCTTCTTAGGTCAGGATTTTTTTTTTTTTTTTTTACCCAATTTGAGTGGAAGGCGTGGAGGTAGCAAGAGACTCAGTTTTCTGTGCAAATATTTCAGCTTTGCGGTGGCAGTATTTTTAGCAACGTGGTTGGCAGAGGGAGGAGCCCGGGCCCATTTTTAAAGGGGCCGCTGCCAGACTGGAGGCCTCCTCCCACCCTCACCCCCCATGTCATCAAGGAGATGGGGAGCCGCGCGGGGCTCCATGGGTGTATGCAAACGTAAAGCGGGTTTGCTGGACATCCAGTGACTAAGAGCTCATCTTCGCCAACAGTGCTTACGAATCCCCCCCCCCCCCCCCCCCGGTCCGTCGGTATCATCCTCAGCAGCATTTATTACCCAGGAGAGTAAATCCGTCTGAACTCTGCAGGGTGCTTGCTAGGGACCCAATAGGAAGGCTTCATGTGCCTGGTAAGACCGGAGGCAGCTGGCTTCTGGGCGAGCACTGGGTGCCACATGCTGTGTTGGGCACACTGTCTGTGCCATTTCACTTCGCTCCTAAAACACCCCTGTGAGCTGGCCGTATGTCTCCTATGTTACTGATAGATGATGAGGCGAAGGCTTCTAGGAGTTAATACCTGGCTACACAGTCAGAGGAAAACTCAGAGCAGAATAATGTCATCCTGCCGAAGCCGGTTTGGCTCAGCGGTAGAGCATCATCGGTCTGCGGACTGAGGGGTCCCGGGTTCGATTCCGGTCAGGGGCATGTACACTGGTTGCGGGCACATCCCCGGTCGGGGGTGTGCAGGAGGCAGCTGGTCGATGTTTCTCTCTCGTCGACGTTTCTAGCTCTCAATCTCTCCATCTCTCTCCCTTCCTCTCTGTAAAATATCAATAAAATATATATATCATATTCATATATATATGAATAATAATGTCATCCTAAATCTCAGTAGTGCCTTACCAAGTGCCTCCGCCTCCATCATTTAAGGTTGAGGGAGCATTCGTAATTTCTAACCCCTTTCCCCGAGGAGGAGACCAGGCCGAGGAAACCCCTGTGAAGTAACTTATGATTTGTCCAAGGACAGGTCTCTAGGACAGTGGTCGGCAAACTCATTCGTCTGCAGAGCCCAATAGCAACAGGACGACAACTGAAATTTCTTTGGTGAGAGCCACATTTTTTTTTTTAAACTTAAACTCTAAGGGTAGGTACATTGTTATTCATCGAATTAGGGCGCTCCTGAGCTGGCCTTTGCTAAAAACTCAAGGGGCCAAAGAGCCGCACGTGGCTCGAGAGCCGCAGTTTGCCGACCACTGCGCTAGTGACTTGCAGAACTAGGGCTTAAACCAGGGGTGGGCAAACTTTTTGACTCGAGGGCCACCATGGGTTCTTACACTGGACCGGAGGACTGGAACAAAAGCAACCTGACCACGCTGGCACTCTCATCTTGGGCTGCTGGTGAAGGAGCGGAGGGGAGAGCAAGAGAGCCCTCCGCTCTTTCGGCTCCGAGGGCCGGATAGAACAGCCGAACGGGCCGTATCCGGCCCGCGGGCCGTAGTTTGCCCACAGCTCCGTGAGTTTGCTTAAACACACGGAGTTCTGACTTTAAGTTCCATGTAAGTTCACCTCGAAACTGCTGTGTGCCACTTGCACGGGGCTGGATAGAATGGGTCACCGTGATTACAAATCAGATGTAGTCTCTTCCCTCCTGGGCGATGATAAAAAAATATGCATGGATGTGCGCACCTAGAGCTGTATAAATATGTATCTCTGTATGAGATATATTTCTATTTTCTAAAGTAATGATCAGTCCAAGCGAGTGGTGCCGACAGTAAATGTAATGGGAGCTGTGGTGTGGGAGACCGTGATTGAGAATTTGGACGATCAAGGGAGGGTTCCTGGAGAAGGATGGTTTGGAGGAAGAAGAGGACTCAGAGGAAGGGAGGGGCCGGGGAATGGGCGGGAGGACAGTTCAGGCATCAGCAGAGCTGTGAGCCAGACACTACATTTAGTGTCGCTGTTAGCTATGCTACCCTAGTCCAGAAAGGCCCCGAGGACAGCGATCCCAGTCTCCTTCCCCTCACACATGGTTTTATGGCAAAGTTCAGTGCCCTGACTTCATGGTGACATATTGGAGCCCGCCAGGGGCTCACCAGAAATGTGCCCCTGCTCTCCCTTGGAGCTCCAACACACACGCCTACCCCTTTCTCCCCTTTTTCCTCCTGGCGTTGTACGTGTCTGCTGCCTTCCCCTCCACTCCCTTTTTCTCTGTGTCTCAGTGGAGTTCAAAGTCCTGGATCTGATTTGCAACTTGTTTGTATATTGCCCCAAACATCTACTCGTTCTAGTCCGCTCTACTTCCCTTTCCTCAATTTTCTGTGCGCATAAGGAGCCAGTGGTGGCCCAGCCAGGATGGCTCAGTGGTTGAGCGTCGACCTAAGAACCTAGAGGTCACGGTTTGATTCCCAGTCAGGGCCACACGACCTGGTTGCGAGCTGGATCCCCATGGGGGGCATGCAGGAGGATTCTGTCTCATCGTTGATGTTTCTCTCTCTCTCTTTCCCCCTTCCTCTCTGAAATCAATAAAAATATATATTAAATGGCAAAACCTGTTTGGCTCAGTGAATTGAGCATCAGCCTGCGGACTGAAGGGTCCCAGGTTTGATTCCAGTCAAGGGCATGTACCTTGGTTGCGGGCACATCCCCAGTAGGGGCTGTGCAGGAGGCAGCTGATCGATGATTCTCTCTCATCGATGTTTCTAACTCTCTATCCCTCTCTCTTCCTCTCTGTAAAAAATTAATAAAATATTTAAAATATATATATATATAAATTATATATATATATATATATATATATATATATATATATGTATATATATAAAAGAGGAAGCTAATAATGGTCAAGCAATCCTGGGCCTATACATCCTGCCTGTGAAAATTGGGCCAACACAATCATTTTTATAACAAGGTGACAACGATTTTGTTAATAGTTTAATAAATTCTAGCACAAACCTGATAACCGCCTCAATTTTCCTGGCCCTCCGAAAAATCTTTCCGTTGATAATCTTGGAAGGTTTTATTTTTATTTTAGAAAGTGAGAGTTACCCCCTTTCATTGGGGTAACCTGAGATCATGGTTGATCTAGTCGCCTTGAATAATGCTTGTTTTAATTCAATTTTAAAAATACATTCTTATTGATTTCAGAGAGGAAGGGAGGAGGAGAGATAGAAACATCAATGATGAGAGAGAATCGTTGATCAGCTGCCTCCTGCATGCTCCCCACTGGGGATTGAGTTAGAAACTCAGGCATGTGCCCTTGACCGGAATTGAACCGGGGATCCTTTAATCTGCGGGCTGACGTTCTATCCACTGAGCCAAACCAACTAGGACAAGTTCATTTTTATAAAAGAATTTACACCAGGTATAATTCTTATTCCTTAGTCCATTTGAAAACCCTTCCTCCTTTTGTGATTTAGCAGGATGCTTAGATAAAAGAAATTCCTGGTTCTACCAGCAATGCATGTCAAGTAGCATTCAGGCCATTTTTTCCCTCACTGACTACCTCAGGGCAGAAGGGGGAAACTCTTATCCAGAACATGGAGACACTCTTTTTAAAAATATATATATATAATTTATTGATTTCTTACAGAGAGGCAGAGAGAGGTATAGAGAGTTAGAAACATCGATGAGAGAGAGAGACATCGATCAGCTGCCTCTTGCACACCCTCCACTGGGGATGTGCCCACAACCGAGGTACATGCCCTTGACTGGAATCGAACCCGGGACCCTTTAGTCCGCAGGCCGACGCTCTATCCACTGAGCCAACCGGTTAGGGCAGCTTTATTTTTATTTTTAAAAAGTGGGAAGTTCCTTTCATTGGGTGGCCTGAGATCATAGTTGATCTCAATTCCCTTGAATGAGTTTGTGTTAATGACTTCTGCCTGTTGGGTGGATGAAGACCAGCCTGACATTGCCATTCACAAGGAATCAAGAGCCTAATACCCATTACTTTCTTTCTTAAAAAATATATTTTATTGATTTTTTTTTTACAGAAATGAAGAGAGAGGGATAGAGAGTTAGAAACATCGATGAGAAAGAATCATCGATCAGCTGCCTCTTGCACACTCCCTACTGGGGATGTGCCCGCAACCAAGGTACATGCTCTTGACCGGAATCGAACCTGGGACCTTCAATCCGCAGGCTGACACTCTATCCACTGAGCCAAACAGGTTTGGGCCCTATTACTTTCTTTAAACCAATACAGATCAGCCACCTGGCTGGAGATGATGTTACCAACCATTGTCTTCTACTGAATTGGACAGTAGGTGTTGATATGAAAAGGTCTTTTACTTTTGGACTTCAAAAGGAAGGAGACATTGACAAATTGTCTTAGCAATCTGTCATCCTGTATGGCTAAGACATAGGTGAACAGATAATTAGAACTCAGCCATTGTAGGACCCGGTGGCAGGCCACCTGTATGAGAAATCTCCGGGAATGGCACCATTCCACATGAAAAAACACATCACGCACCCTTAGGACTAGATGACACAGGAATTTTATCACTTGGTTATAGGTCTTTGAGTAGTTCTAACCAGATTAACCCTAGCTCTAATCTTGAGAAGCGATGTTTGTTTTGTTTGACTATTTTTTTTTCCCTTCCTTTTTGGTCAGACTGAGCCCTGGGAAGTCAAGGATTGATAAGGACTAACTTTTGTTCTTCTGTCATTTGGGTGGTGCGGTTTGAGGAGGTAAGTACTGATAGTTATTTAGGTCGACACACTTTTGTTATTTTTGCTTTGCCTGCCTTTTGCCTGCCGTGGGATTGTGTGTTGGAGTCGGGTGAGGGTGGGGAGTGCAGGAACATGAGCTGTTTTTGGATTGGCTCGTTAGTAAAAATGTTCCTGCTGCTTAAAGGGAAGTCATATTGGGTTAAACCGCTTTGTCCTTTTGACCCTGAAGCCTTAAGGTATTGATTGAAATAGTCTCTTGACAGGTGATCACCGTTCCCATACACCTGCGAGACAGAGTCAAAGATCTAGAGACAGTAGACACAGTCCTATGTAGTAGATGCTGTTCACAGTGAAAGAATATAAGACTTGGTCTTTTAAGAAGAGAGTGCTTTCTGTTCTCTTGGGAACAGGATGTTTGAGCTATGCTGCTTTATGATTTGCTAAACAGGTGTCAGTTCAATATCAGGAAAATCCCATATTTGGGCCACTATGCGAAGAGGTGTAGATATTTGGGATACTACGTGAAGATATGTAGATCTTTCCTAACCGGCGTGGCTCAGTGGTTGAGTGTTGACCTATGAACCAGGAGGTCACGGTTTGATTCCTGGTCAGGGCACATGCCTGAATTGTAAAGGCTTGATCCCCAGTGTGGGGCGCGCAGGAGGCAGCCGATCGATGATTCTCTCTCATCAGGATGTTTCTATCTCTCCCTCTCCCTTTCTCTCTGAAATCAATTAAAAAAATGTTTAAAAAAAGATGTGTAGACCTTAAAACTATCAAGACAGGCACCTTTGGTTACCTTGCCAATATCCATGCATTCCCTTTCTTGCTTGCTAGCAAAACTGTCGTTTTGTTGGGCAGTCATGTGTCTGTACCTGTTTCCACTTTCTCAGCTGTATGACCGCAAGAGCTGGTCACAAGACCCAGTTGTGGCCAATGAGATAGATGCAGATTTCTGTTGAGAAATCTTTTGCTTTCCAGACAGAAGGGGGCAGACATGGCTGGCACCACCAATCCTTTCCTTTCTGCCTTGAACATGGACCAGAGCCTAGAGATGCATGAAGCAACAAGTCAAATGCTAAAATCATGGGGGAAAACACGTTTACATATTTCAGCCATTATCATTCAGACTTCCTACAAGAATTACAAAATGAAGTCCTACTCTGCCCTAATGTTAAAAAGAGATGCCCGAATGCATCGGATCAATGTACCTATCATTTTGACAAGATGTGGACTGCAAGCTCCTTTCCTGGATCGTTTGATGACAGACCCTGAGAATTCTAAGGTGGAACAGCTGATCATTCAGGCTAGTTTATGTGATCTCACACAGCTTGCCTTCCTCGTTGGTTGTCCTAGGTTGGCTCTGCTTAATGGAAGGAACCGTTGTAGGGTTCTCGGTGACCATTGTAGGGTTCTCAGTGACCATTAACAGTTCCAATAGCCATGCTCAGAGCCTTTGTCCCTGGTCTCTCTCAGCATTTCCATCACACCAGCCTCGCCCACCTGTCCCACAGTGTGAGGGCTTGCTGTGATTAGACTTACTGACGATTAAGGAAAATTCCTTTAAGACAGAGATGAGTAGTCAGAGACAGATGAGGAGGACTAGGTAGGTTTGGGCATTTTGTCTCTGGCCAGATGGCTGATCTTGTTGGTTTTTAAAAAAGTGATAGTTGAGCCAAAACCGGTTTGGCTCAGTGGATAGAGCGTCGGCCTGCAGACTGAAAGGTCCCAGGTTTGATTCCGGTCAAGGACATGTACCTTGGTTGCGGGCACATCCCCAGTAGGGGGTGTGCAGGAGGCAGCTGATCGATGATTCTCTCTCATCAATATTTCTAACTCTCTATCCCTCTCTCTTCCTCTCTGTAAGAAATCAATAAAATATATATTTTAAAAAAGTGATAGGTGGTAGACCTCCGATTCCTTATAAACGACAGTGATAGGCTGGTCTTTGTCTACCCAGCATGCTGTTGGGTTAGCTCCGTAGGCAGAAGTCATTAACACATAAACTTATTCAAGGCAACTGGGATTTAACATATCAGACTACCCAACGCAGAAACTTCCCACTTCTCCTAACAGAAATAAAACCCTCCAAAGTTGTGTTCAAGGCAGAGCTGATTTTCACCCAAACTCTCTCATGTATGCAGCCTTTAGCACTGTTTCTGTGTGTGGCTCCTCTCCTCCCTTGCTCCTCAGCACTTTAGTCCCCGTGCACTTGCCCATCTAGTTGTGCTGAGACTCTGAAGAGTTCATTGGAAATCCGAAGGACAGAGATTTCCTGCCAGCTCTTTGGCTAACATAGGCTTGTCTCCTTTAACATGGGCATTCCTTCTAACCACTACTTAGGAATGGCTCGTGCCTTTACGCAGAGACCTCTGAGACACTGGGAGGCCACTCTTAATATTAAACATTGCCATTATTGTAAACCAGTACCTATATAACAAGGACTTCTGGATTTACCTTAAATTAGAGATCTCATAAGTCTGGAAAGCCCAAAACCATTTTCCTGGGAGCACTTTCTGTGCTGGATATTTACAGTTAGCATTATTTTGTGCTATCCGCGTCACACGACATGCCGTATTGATCAAGACTCTCGGCTGTAAGGGACAGAAACCCAGCTTGCATTAGCGTAGGCACAGTTCCCTCCAGGGGCAGAGGTGGAGCTGCAGGCACAACCAGGTCCAGCCATACAGACTCTTACCAGGACGCTCTCCTCTCCTTTTTAGCTCCTCTCTGCTTCCTTCTGCTTACGGTTGCCATCCCCATGATACAGGAACTACGACTGCAGGCAGATCTGCACTTAAATCACCACAAACCAAGGGGGAAATGTCACTCTTCAATCCCAACCTCATTGGTAATCATTTCGCAATTCTCAGGTGAGATCGCTGATGACCCCCGACTTGGGTTGCATGCCCATCTCTGCAGCAACCCCTGTGGCTATGACAGGGATGGGCAAACTTTTTGACTCGAGGGCCACAGTGGGTTCTTACACTGGACCGGAGGGCCAGAACAAAAGCAACCTGACCACGCTGGCACTCTCCTCTTGGGCTGCTGGTGAAGGAGCGGAGGGGAGAGCCAGAGAACCCTCCGCTCTTTCGGCTCCACGGGCCGGAGAGAACAGCCGAACTGGCCAGATCCGGCCCGCGGGCCGTAGTTTGCCCACCGCTGATGTTGACCCTCAGATTGGTGGGAAGCTTGCTGACAGGACAAAAACCATTCAAGAAAAAGAAACTATCGACCTCTATGTGTCCATACTGCAAAGCTTGTGAAGAAAGGATCTGCACTGCCCTCCCTGGGCTTGTGCCCACATAACTGACAAGCGCTCCAGGACAACAGGCTGGCCAACCCTAAGACGAGATGGTGGCAGCCATAAAAATGTCCGTATCCACGAGCAGGATCATGATTGTAAAGCGTTGTGGTCGGTCCCTTTCTTGTTCATACCTCTGGCCCCGCCTTGTGCACTTTCCTAGCAGTTACCACACGGGCCAGGAATTGTTTGTCTCTCGTCCTTCTCACTAAGCTACGGACACCAGAACACCAGGATCTGGTCTCTTATGTTGACATCTCAGCATCTAGCATAGTGCCCGACACAGAAGGAACTCACTGTATATTTATCAAATGAATGAATAGAACGCCATGGTTTAGAAAAAAGAAAAAGAAAAAAAAGCATTGCCCAGAGGTCTGACAACAATAAAAGTCACCACTTAGATGCCACTGTATAACTGACAAAGTAAATGATGACTACTTTGCTGACATTATTTTTATAAATGCATCTCATTTAAACCTAAACACAATGACAATGTATGTACCACTTCTTTTAAAAAAATATATTTTATTGATTTTTTACAGAGAGGAAGAGAGAGGGATACAGAGCTAGAAACATCAATGAGAGAGAAACATCCATCAGCTGCCTCCTGCAAGCCCCCCTCCAACTGGGGATGTGCCCACAACCAAAGTACGTGCCCCTGACCAGAATCGAACCTGGGACCCTTCAGTCCGCAGGCCGGCGCTCTATCCACTGAGCCACACCGGTTTTCGGCTGCACCACTTCTTATAAGCCTTGCACTTAGCTGAGTGTGGTGGAGAAGGTCACAGAAGCGGAGGACGCGATTATACAGGAGAGCTTGGTCCCGCGGCGAGGCAGGATAACTGAGACAACTAGAAAGCCTCGCAGAGACAGGATGTGACCCGTTCCTCCGTCCCAAATGATGCTCAGGTGTTCCCTGGAGAAGGACCGGTGTCTGTTCAGCTTCCGAGGAGGAACTTGGGGATATATTTAGAGCCAGGTTAAGAGGAGTGACAAGGAGATGAGCTAAATGCATGACATGTGTGGAAAGGTTCGAGGAGCTGGGATGACTCTGGTTGGAGAAGAGGGAAGGAAGGGCTCTCTCGCTGGGGGCTGGTAGACCAGCTGTCCTCCTGTTGCCTCTGCCTGCGAGGGGAAACGGGCTTAGACCGAAGGCAGAACTAAGATTAGAGAGGAGGAAGAACTTGGCAGCCAGGGGTGTTGTATAACCTACTTTTCGAGTCGCTTGGGGACTGAGGCGACTCCCACACTCCTGGTCTGGGCCCAGTGCGTGTGGACTTGGGGAGGGTCTGGCAGGCCAGCTGGGCATGGAGGAGGGCGTCCTGGGGGAAGGAGGGGGCCCTTGTGCATATAACCCGATCTTCCCGGGTGTCCTCAATTTCCCCGTGGAGGTTCAGTTCCCAAATTTTGGAGCTGGCAAGACAGCACCTCCCCCACCCACCACGCACCGCTCCAGCGTTCTGGGCTGGGTAATAATGCCTGTCATTTCCTCTCCGGGGGAGTGGGGCTGCAACAACCGCCCTGACAGCCCCAAGGGATTGAAGGCACCTAAAAATAGCGCCTTATACATAATCTGTTGAGGGGCACATTTGCATTGCTTTCCCTGTCTCTTCCTCCTTCCGGGCTGGCCAGGCCTGGGGCTAGCTCTGTCTGGACACCGGAAGCCAGCCCCGGGGTTCTGCTGCTCTCATTTTCTCGGCTCTCGCCCTTTTGCCTCAGTGGTTGGAGCATCAGCCTGCAGAGTGAAGGGTCCCAAGTCAAGGGTTGACGTATCAGGGTTGCAGGCTTGATCCCTGGTGTTTGCAGGGTCAGGGCATGTGTGGGAGGCAACCAATTGATGTTTCTCTCTCTCTCTTTCTCTCTCCCTAAAAAAAAATTAATGGAAAAAAATATCCTCAGGTGAGGATTAGCAACAACAACAAGACAATAGATCCAAGGGAGCAAGTTCATCCAGGGCAATCAATCCGAGGGTCCTCAGGGCTGGCTGGGGTCCTTCGGAGCCCAAAGGCATGGGGAGAAGAGCCGGAAGTGGGGGAGACAGTGTGAAAAGCAAAGCCAGCCCAGGCTTTGTTCTTCCATCAGCCGCTTCTTTGTCTGCTACGCAGTCTAGCGGAGGTTAAATATTAATTAAGAGCAGAATGACAGCGAGAGCTGAACGGTGTCACTTTCTGTCCCAACACAAATGCTAATTTCCTTCCTGTATGAAGTGACTGTAAAGTGGGATTGGCGGCCCAGGAAGGGTGGCTGGGGAGGGGGTGGGAGGAGCGCGGGGAGGAGATGGGCAGCCCTGCTCCAGAGGCAGCCTGAGGAACGGGGCAAGGGAGGTGTGAAGGCTGGAAATCAAGAGGGGGAAATGCTGAAACCGGTTTGGCTCAGTGGATAGAGTGTCGGTCTGGGGACTGAAAGGTCCCAGGTTCGATTCCGGTCAAGGGCATGTACCTTGGTTGCGGGTACATCCCCGGTAGGGGGTGTGCAAGAGGCAGCTGGTTCTCTCATCGACATTTCTAGCTCTCTCTCCCTTCCTCTCTGTAAAATATCAGTAAAATGTATTTAAAAAAAAAAAAGAGGGGGAGAAAAGGGCTTGTGAGGTAACAGGAAGCTCACATGCAATCCTAGTCTCTCCCACTTTAACAGGCATCATCTCAGAAGGTGGGGTAGAGCTGACTTGCCCTACATCTTTAAGGCAGGATTCTTTTTTAAAAATATATATATTTTATTGATATTTCACAGAGAGGAAGGGAGAGAGATAGAGAGCCAGAAACATCGATGAGAGAGAAACATCGACCAGCCGCCAATGTACATGCCCTTGGCCGGAATCGAACCCGGGACCTTTCAGTCCGCAGACCGACGCTCTACCACTGAGCCAAACCGACCTCGGCTAAGGCAGGATTCTTTTATTTGAAAAAAAAATCTCTTTATTGACTTTAGAGAAAGGAAGGGAGAGGGAGAGAGAGAGACAGAGCCATCTATGAGAGAGACACATCAATGGGCTGCTCCCCTCCTCTCACTCAATGGGGATCAAGCACACAACCCTGGCCAGGAATCAGGCTGGGACCTCCCTGGTTCATGGGCTGAGGCTCAACCACTGAGCAACACTGGCTGGGCTAAGGCAAGATCCCTAACCTAAGGTGCACGCATTGGTTTCAGTGCCCATGATGCCCTGGGAATTGTTTACAAAACTTCGCGTGCAGAGAGCTGGGAATTCCCGTCAGAGCTGGTACGATGCCAGCAGTGTCATCCTCAGCATGTGGTACCCGTCTTTGCGGTCACCTCATGGTTCAAGAGAGTTGCTAGAATCTTAGCTGAACATCTATCTTCTACAGTGTTTTCCCGAAAATAAGACATTCTCCGAAAATAAGACCTACTTACTGGTTTCCTTCTGAGTGAAATATAAGGCACCCCCCAAAAAAAATAAGGCCCCCAGGATTCACAGTTTGTCTGATTTGTGTTGACCACTACCGTACTACTGTACCGTATACAGGTACTAAATTTCCTTTATTTTCATTTAACAATAAATGTGTACCGTATTCTTCTTCATGGAAAAATAAGACACCCCCTGAAAATAAGACCTAGCGCATCTTTGGGAGCAAAAATTAATATAAGACACTGTCTTGTTTTCGGGGAAACAGGGTAGGTAGGAAGCAAGAGTGGTCAACTCATTGGAGTGGTCAAGCCATGATAGACTCTTTTTAAAAATATATATATTTTATTGATATTTTACAGAGAGAAAAGGAGAGAGCTAGAGAGCTAGAAACGTCGAAGAGAGAGAAACATCAACCAGCTGCCTCTTGCACACCCCCCACCGGGGAATGTGCCCGCAACCAAGGTACATGCCCTTGACCGGAATCGAACCCGGGACCTTCCAGTCCACAGACCAACGCTCTATCCACTGAGCCAAACCGGTTTTGTGGGCCCATGATAGACTCTTAATCCCCTTCACGAGCTAGCGCCATAGAACCATTCCTGATTTCTCTTGCTTGTACTCCATCCTACCCCCACCTCTGCCACAGGAAACTTCTTGCAGTTCTGAATCTATTTTCATTACGACATTCATCACATTGTTTAAAACTTTTTACTTGTCTTCTTCCACTGGGCTAAGCGCTCCTTAATGATAGAGACCGTCCCGTGATTACCCACCGCAGACAGCTCTTGGTAGGCCCAACACAAGTTTGACGTGAATGAACAAATTTTAAAAAGTGTTAATGAGCAGCTACTGTCAGCAAAATATTCTAGGACTAAGAGGGGAATGAAAAGGTAAAAGTTATGTAGACACTGGCTTTTGGGAGTTCATAGCCTAGAGGTAGTTTTAGAACAGGGAGAGAGAGAGAGAGAAAGAGAGAGAGAGAGAGATTAACAGAGGAGGGGGATCTGGGAAGGTAACTGATTTGTGCAAGGCCTTGCAGGTTAAGTCAAACCTCATCCTCGGGGCAGTGACTGGGAGAGAAGAGGCAAGAAGAAAGGAGAGCCCTAACCAGTTTGGCTCAGTGGATAGAGTGTCGGCCTGCAGACTCAAGGGTCCCAGGTTCAATTCCGGTCAAGGGCATGCACCTTGGTTGCGTGCACATACCCAGCGGGGGGTGTGTAGGAGGCAGCCGATCGATGTTTCTAACTTTCTCTCCCTCTCCCTTCCTCTCTGTAAAATATCAATAAAATATATTTAAGAAAAAAAAAAAAAGAAAGGAGAAAGCATGGGTTGCATTTTGCATGGTTGGAGAATTGCAATGGAACCTAGAAGTTTTCCCATCTGCTTTCACATGTGGAAACGGATGCTCTGTGTTTGTTAGGTTGTGTGCAAGGCCTGGCCATTGTCTAGATAGAAGGTGATTGCGTTGTTTTGTTCCTGAACTGGAAGGTGCTTGTGAAGGTGTCTGGGAGATGGAGCTGTTCAGGGAAGAGGAGGCAAGAGGTCCGAGTGGGGTGGGGGCCTGGGGCGGGGGCCACCTTGATGTGAGGCCAATGGGAGGGAGGACCTGGGCTAGGGGCTCCCCTCACCCTCCCCTTTTTCCGTCTTTCTTAAAATACCCTGTGTTCCTGCAGCAGTGGCTGCTGCTCTAAATAAAAGCAGCGGAAATGCAAATGGTCAGGTTCTCCTAGCAACAGGAGCCAGCCCACGCAGGGCGCGTGGAGCAGAGCAGAGCTGTCCTGGGGCTGAGATGCTGGCGGCTTGGGCGAGGAAGTCTCCTGTCACAGCTGCGTCCCCCTGACTTCCGAGAGGGACTGTCTGGTGGGCAGCCGCCGGCTGTGCCGGAGAAAGCCCCCATGATCTGGCCTGAGGCAGAGGATGGAGCAGAGGGGGGGGGAGGTAAAGGCCAGGGGAGACCTCCACCACCGCCGCCGCCGACCTGGTTTAAGACACCCCCTGACAGCCGTGGTCGGAATGGTGCCTCCAGAACCTGACACGGCGGGAAGGGGGGGGGGGGGGCGGTGTCTAACCAGTTGCATGATGGGAAAGGGCCTGGGTTTGTAGGCATGTCTCCATCCATTGGAGGCAACCCATGGAGCCTTGTCACTCTGGAGGATATGAAATGAAAAGGAGGTTTAAACACTGCTCAGCTGAAACCGGTTTGGCTCAGTGGATGGAGTGTCCGCCAGCGGACTGGAAGGCCCCGGGTTCGATTCCGATCAGGGGCATGGACCTTGGTTGCGGGCACATCCCCAGTAGGGGATGTGCAAGAGGCAGCTGATGGATGATTCTCTTTCATCGATGTTTCTAACACTCTATCCCTCTTCCTCTCTGTAAAAAAATCAATAAAATATATTAAGAAAACAACAAAAACAAAACAAAAACACAAAGTGATAGAAAATGGGCATCTGAAGATGTGAGAGGTACCGCGGCGGGGAGGAACCGAAGGATGTCTGTCCCTCAGGATGCACACAGCTCCCCGTGGCCACGATGCAGTCAGTCCGTGGAGTCTCTCCGTGGCAAAGGGAAGGAAGAGCACCAGGGGAAGACCGGACAAGGGTTGGTGACTTGCTCGAGGGGGCCGATCCAGGTGTAGAACTTGGTACAACACCCTGGAATCCTGGCCCGGTGGCCCCCAGAGCTTTCATGCCCCAGACCCGTGGTCTGCAAACTGTGGCTCGCAGAGCCACATGCGGCTCTTTGCCTCTCCCCCCCACCCCCACCCCCCCGAGTGTGGCTCTTCCCCAAAATACCACGGCCTGGGCGAGTCTATTTTGAAGAAGTGGCATTAGAAGAAGTTGTTTAAGTTTAAAAAATGTGGCTCTCCAGAGAAATGTCAATCGTGGTGCTGTTGATAGTAGGTTCCGTGGACGAATGGGTTTGCCGACCACTGCCCCAGGCAGTGTGATCTCCTGTCACAGAAGCCATTCTTTCTTTCTTTCTTTAAAAAAAAATATATTTTATTGATTTTTTTTACAGAGAGAAAGGGAGAGAGATAGAGAGCTAGAAACATCGATGAGAGAGAGACATCAACCAGCTGCCTCCTACCCACCCCCTTACTGGAGATGTGCCCGCAACCAAGGTGCATGCCCTTGACCGGAATCGAACCTGGGACCCTTCAGTCCGCAGGTCGATGCTCTATCCACTGAGCCAAACCGGTTTCGAAGAATGGAAAGCCATTCTTTCATTGTTCACACTCTGCTTCCTCCTGCAAGTCTCCAGCCTCTCACCAGAACACACAGTGGAAGAAGGGGTTCTCTGTTCCAGCTGAATCTTGGCAACTTGAGCTCATGGTCAGTCGCAAGGATCCAGGACAGGGAGCAGGGTGGATTACGGCCACAAGCCGGGCCAGGGGAATGGCTGCTGTCCCCAGAGCTTCCTCTCAGAAGCATTGGCTACGAAGGACCTCTACGTCTGCACGCTTCCCTTCTCCGTGGCCCCGGGGCATTCCGTGGCCAAAGCCCTGGAAAAGGGCCCTCAGTCCCCCCCTTCCCAAGCTGCTCCGCCCTTCTGGGCCAAAGCCCCCACGAAGGCAGTCAGCTCATGGCTAGGCAAAGATCACGGGCTTTGGTGTCAGCAGCCTGGGCACCTTCAGCAACGTGGGTCCCAAGAACTGGATGTTTTTATCTGCAAACCGAGAGCAATCGCGTCTGTCTCTCTCGTGCAGCCATGTCTTAGCTGTGCGTTAGGCGAGGGCACAGCCAGACTCACAGCAGGTGTGGAACGTTCGTGCTTTCTGTGCTTCTGACTTGTGCTTGCTGTTGCTCAGGGACCAGGTGGAGATTTCAACTGCTTTTGCCAAGACATGGGATGCTATTTTCCAGGTAGCTCAAGATGGAGCTCAGAATGTAACTCTCCTCCCCCCCCCCCCCAAGTCAGCTTGCCTTTGCTATTGGTTAATAGTGTTTTGTTTTGTTGTGTTTGTTTGTTTTGTGAGTGTGTGTGTGTTTTTTTTTAATGAACCGATTTGGGAATGTCACCCCTAGGTGCGTTATGTCTGCCTCTATGTCCCCAGCACCCGGTAGCGTAGCCACTCGATAAACAATGGCTGAGTGAACGAACGAACTTGTGTTGCTTATGTGAGAAGCAGCATTTCCAATGAAAGATAACCAGCTTCCAAAAGAATATTTGAGACACAAGGAGTTTCCTGCATGGCCTTCTTGAATAATCTGTTTGAGGCCAGGCCGGGGGAAGACAGGGCAGGGTCCAGGATGGGTACCCCATCTGCTAGAGGGTCTACCCAACCACATGACCAGTGTAAGGTTCTCCCCCCTTCCAAACTGGTGGGTGGAGCTAACACATGACTGGCACCTGCCACAGAGACATCTCCAAGACAGTGAACCACCAATCAACACGGGCCAGAGTGCCCTTGGGGCCCATCCCTTCCTGTTCCACCCTGGGCCCAACCCCCTCCCTTTCCGTCCTTTAAGAAGGACCCCAAGCAAGACACGTGCTGTTGTTGGATGTTGACCGCCATCAGCCCGACTGGGTCCGATTTCCTGTCCCCTCTCCCCCCAATTCTGATCTCTTTACCCCCGTGATGGGTCCCGCCCATTACCGGGGCATAAACTTTACTTTAAAATTCCTCTTTGTTCTGTTTCCTGTTTCCTTTCAAACCTAACAACCTGTAGCCCAGGTCTGGACGGTGTCCTGGCTCAGAGAAGACAAACAACAAGCTGAGGTCAACAAGACGTGGGTTTGAGGGGGAAGGTCTTCCAAAGAGGCCTCTGAGGACTATGGGGGCCAGTGAACTAGTCATCTTTGACCTTGGCAACTTCATCCGTATCTACTCTTCCAGCGGCTGAGGGTGTATTGCACTGAGGTCTCCTCCAAGGAGTATTTGTTCTCCCTCGTAGTGTATACATCACCCAACCCACGATCATAGTCTCTCTCTCTCTCTCTCTCTCTCTCTCTCTCTCTCTCTCCCTCTCCATATACACAAACACTGATAAGCACACATGTACATAGATAAGCACACATGCACATATGAGTTTGGATATTAATTCTACCACCTTACACCCAAATTCTGTTTTCAAAATGTGGCTAGTTCTGGCTTTATTTCTTGTCCTCTTGCTGCTGGAGTCGTCATAAAAGTCAGTTCCCCACTGCTGAGACGGAAGCTCCCGCCGTCTCTTGGGGGCTTGGCGGGGAGGACGGCCTCCCCAGTGGCCCTCTGGGAAATCACGGAGGCTGTTGGCGCTGTGGGCGTGGTCTGTGAGATCCTCAGGGGATCCCCGCCCACTCCCCCTGGGAAGAGGGCACCCACTGAGCTGGTGCAGCCTTCAGATCCTCGTCTGCTTCCTACACTGAGCACACTGCAGACCTGGGAGAGGAACAGGGATTCAGAATCCCGCCCACCAGCCTGGCTCAGGGGTTCAAGGTCGGCCTATGAAGCAGGAGGTCACAGTTTGATTCCAGGTCAGGACACATGCGCCCCTGGGCTCCTGTGGCTCCATTCCCCACGTGGGACATGCAGGAGGCAGCCGATCAATGACTCTCTCTCATCATTGATGTTCCCCTCCCTCCCTCCCTCTCCCTTCCTCTCCGAAATCAATCCATCAATCAAGAATTCAGAATCCCTAAGTGAGAGTATTTGGCCTCGGCTTTTTCATTTCTAAAGCAGGAGCCTTCCCTTTCTTTGCTGGGGTTGGGCTGCCTGATACCAATCTTCTCGAAAACTGTTGGTGAGTAAGAAAAACGTGTTTCTCTTCTGGCCGGGGAGTCAAGTCATCCTCCTCGTGGGCACGGACGGCTCTCCTGGGCTCGGTATGGAGCAGATTCTGGTTTCTACCCCCCCCCCCAAAAAAAAAAAACCCTGCAGAGAACTGCAGCTGCCTACTACTGAGTATTGGGGGGAGGGGGAGAGGAAAAGCTGAGATATTTTTAACATAAGGAATATCAGCGAGCAGAATGCTAAGGAACTAAATAACTTATTCCAATAAAGACGGAGCATATGCTCCGCCTAAAGCACCCCGGCTTTGCTGTATACAAATCTCACGAAGGAAAATAATGTCGGAAATCGCAGAAATATCCGGGCGTCAGTGGGCCGCAGCCACTTGCCACGGGAGACCTGGGACGGTGTGGGAAAAGGGGCGCACGCAGTGGCCACAGGTGTTGTGTGTGGGGGAGCCTTGGACATCCGGGCACGAAGGTCTGGGGACAAGTGTCCAGAGCCCTCTGGGGACATCCCCCCACACACCACCCAGCATGGTCGTGTCAGGGTGCCCGTCCCCCACCCCCCACCCATGGACCAGCGGCATCAGCCATCAGCCTGACCCCCCTAAACCCTCAGCCATAGCAGCCGCCTGTCTGGGTGGCGGAGCTTCCCGGGGCACGCGGCACCGTGGGTTTTGCGTGACAGCTTCTTCCTTCTTGCAACCAGGGAAAGACACTTTGTATTCATCCCCTCCGTGGCTCTAATGTCCCCCCATCCTAGTCACGGGGGGGCATTAGAGTTGCCGCTAAGGCTGACACAGCTTTCACTCTCTGCGGTGGCGGGTAACCGCACCCCCACCAGATGGAAGGACGCGTTTGTCGTTTCCATTAACACAATTAGTGCCTTGGGGCACCGCGGTCCCGGATGCGCAGGGGGAGAAAGAGGGGGGGGCAGAGGGAAAGCGCGCCGGGGACCCAGGTCTCCGGGGGCCGAGTCTTGGCAGGGCTGCCACGTGCTAACCAAGGCGAGGAAAACAGCGCCGCTGCCCCCTCCGTCCCCGCTGTCCCCGCTGTCCCCACGGCCCCACGGAGAGGGACTGGGGGCCCTCGGGGAAGGGGCCCTGCCCGCAGGCGGCGCGGGAAAACCTGCTCTTTTAAAAAAAATATATATATATATTTTATTGGTTTTTACAGAGAGGAAGAGAGAAGGATAGAGAGCTAGAAACATCGATGAGAGAGAAGCATCCATCAGCTGCCTCTTGCACACTCCCTACCGGGGATGTGCCCGCAGCCAAGGCACATGCCCTTGACTGGAATCGAACCCGGGACCTTGAGTCCGCAGGCCGACGCTCTATCCACGGAGCCAACCCGGTCTCGGCAAAAACCTGCTCTTTTTGCAGGAGCTGGGGCTGGGGCTGGGGCCGGAGCCGGAGCTGGAGCTGGGGCCGGAGAGGCGCTCAGCCTGCCCAGCCCCGGCTGCTCCCCGGCCCCGGCTGCTCCCCGGCCCCGGCTGCTCCCCGGCCCCGGCTGCTCCCCGGCCCCGGCTGCTCCCCGGCCCCCGCACCCTCACCCCACCCCCACCCCCGCCTCCGCCTCCGCCGGGAAGCGGGGCTCTGCGGGATCCACTGCGCTCCGCCTCCCGCAGCGCCCACTGGCAGGCGGGGTTCCGATCCGTTTCCCCCCGGAGAGATCCCGGCGGGAGCCCGGGGCGGCGCGGGGGTGGCCGCAGCCTGGGTCCCGGTTCCTCCCGCTGGTCCCGGGACCAGACGGGGGGGGGGGGGGGCGCCGACTGCCCGCCGGGCGCTCCCAGCCGCCAGGGCGGCGGGGCGCGTGCCACCCGCGGGCGGAGGGAAGGGAAGGCGAGGCTGGACGGGGGAGGGGGGGGGGGGGACTCCGTTAGGGACGAGTCCGGAGAGAGTCCGCCTCGAGGATAGCCGTGCCCTGCTCCTGGGAAGGAGCCTGTTGGTACCGAATAGAACACAATTCTCAGTCGTCCTGGGATGCACCAGGCAGGAGCGGGCACAGGCGCTTGCACGGGGCAGTGGATTTACCTGGGACTTCACGGCCTTTCCCCGTTTTGTCTCAGCGCCCGATGCCCGTTTTGGCCGGAGGGGGCGCTGCTGGCAAAGATTTACTTTCTTTTTTTTAAAAAAAATATATTTTATTGATATTTCACAGAGAGGAAGTGAGAGAGATAGAGAGCTAGAAATGTCAATGAGAGAGAAACATCGACCAGCTGCCTCCTGCACACCCCCTAATGGGAATGTGCCCACAACCAATGTACATGCCCTTGACCGGAATCGAAGCCGGGACCCTTCAGTCGGCAGACCGACCACTGAGCCAAACCGGTTTCGGCAAAGATTTACTTTCAAACGTAGACTATTGCCTTGGGGTTGGGAAGAACGTGGGGAGCAGAAGCGCACCATGGTTCCTCATCCTCGCTGTGTCTGCCACCAGAGAACAGGAAGCCCTGATCTTCAGGGGACCCCTCTGATTTAAGAATGATTTACTTCTTCCTGGGACTGGGATTCTTTGTGAAACAAAGCTAAGTGCAAACACGTGAGCTATTTCCCGGACTAGGAAGAACTCACTCTTCCTTTCCAACAGATGGCCCCATTCCTCTCCCCCGTCCCCACTCCCAAGAACTCTCCTGGGCCATCGCTGTGCAAAATTCTCTTCACAGGGAACGCCCCACCTGCCTCACCCACTTACCGCCGATGGGCTTTGTGCTACGCAATCCAAAGTGGCAGGATGGCTCACGTGGCAGCCTATTGCAACTTCTCTTCTTGGTCAGCCCTCACTCCAAACCGAAGGCCTTATTACGAGTTTCCTGATAAATGGGTAGACGCCACACACTTGTGTGTGGCATGTTGCCTTTTATTTATTATTTTTTAAAATATTTTATTGATTTTTTACAGAGATGAGGGGAGAGGAATAGAGAGTTAGAAACATCAATCAGCTGCCTCCTGCACACCCCCCACCTGGGATGTGCCTGCAACCAAGGTACAGGCCCTTGGCCGGAATCGAACCTGGGACCCTTGAGTCTGCAGACTGACGCTCTATCCACTGAGCCAAACCAGTTAGGGCGGCATGTTGCCTTTAAAGCCAAAGGGTCCTGCCAAGCATTGTGATTCTTTGTGTGTGTGTGTATGTGTGTGTGTGTGTGTGTGTGTAGATGCAACTCATTGCCTTTAACTATAGAGAGTTTATCCTGACATGAATAATCCACATTAAAGACTTAGGGACTTCACTGGTGTGGCATGCTCTTGAGCTTTCTTTCCTTTTCTTTTCTTTTCTTTCCTTTTCTTTTCTTATGTAATGTATTTTATTGATTTTTTTTACAGAGAAGAAGGGAGAGAGATAGAGAGTTAGAAACATCGATGGGAGAGAAACATTGATCAGCTGCCTCCTGCACACCTCCCACTGGGGATGCAACCAAGGTACATGCCCTTGACGGGAATCGAACCTGGGACCTTTCAGTCCGCAGGCCAACTTGTGTCTGCACAAGTTGTGTCTATCCACTGAGCCAAACCGGTTAGGGCTGCCCTTGAGCTTCCTATCACTGTACCAATGTCATGGACTACTAGGATGCTCCAGAGGCTACCAAGATAATCAAGCTCTTCTCCAAGACTGACAAAGAGGAGGAGCATTGCCAGTGAAGGGATACTCTTGTCCCTGCCGTGGGAAGACAAACAGCTTCTGGTTACCTCTGGTGGTGGGTACGGGGCGTGGCAGAGAATTTGCTAGGCAAATATCGGTGTGCCAGCTTCCCAGGGCTCCCGCTGTTTTGCTCCCGCGAAGTCACCACATGCATAATCAGCTGCAAGTGGCCCCGCCGATCAAGTGTGTGAGAATCTACATGCATTCTCCAAGGCCATATGGCTTTTGCAAGAGCCAGGAAGCTAAATGGGGATGTAGATGGACTCACACCTCTGCCTCTTTCAAGTCTTTAATCTGGGTACTAACTCGGCTCTTCCTCCAGGTTAGTGGGTTGGCTATTGGATGACTAGCCTGGCAGCGGGGAGCGTATTGGGATAAAGCAGCTCTTGGCCATAATAGACCTCACTCTGTGGGTAAGGGAACTAGCGTGAAGACTCTTCCAGTGACTAATCTATCTGTTCCAAATATATGTAGTAGATCCATGGTCCCACAGGACTGGGATGAAAACTATATCTTTTCACTTGACTTTCAACTCTGAATAGTGAGCCAAGGTGGCATTTCAGGTTTTAGGATCAGAGTTCAATTCATTTCCCCCCCAAAGTAAGCTTTATTTTGGAGGTTATTCCTTTCTGTTGCTGGTTCATTTCCTTTCTGCATCCAGAATCTCAATTCATTTCTTTTAAAAATATATATATTTTATTGATTTTTTTTTAATAGAGAGGAAGGGAGAGGGAGAGAGACGTAGAAACATCGATGAGAGAGAAACATCAATCAGCTGCCTTTTGCACACCCACTACTGGGGATGTGCCGGCAACCAAGGTGCATGCCCTTGACTAGAATTGAACCCGGGACCCTGAGTCCAACAGGCTGATGCTCTATCCACTGAGCCAAACTGGTTAGGGCTCAATTCATTTCTTAATGACCTAAAGCAGTGTTTCCCAAACTTCTCTCACGATGAGAATCACCTGGTGGAGTTGTTAAAATACAGATTCCTGAATCCCAACTAGGAAGTGCTAAACTAGAATTTTGGGGAACATAGAGCACTAGTTAAGTATACCTATACTAGTTAATATACAATTCTACCTATATGTTCCCAAAATTTCTAGTTTCGCACTTCTTAGTTGGGATTCAGGAATCTGTATTTTAACAACTCCCCCAGTTGATTCTCATCGTGAGAGAAGTCTGGGAAACACTGCCCTTAAAGAACAGAGCATCTTCTGGGACCTCCCGGGCAGTGGTTGAGCAGATTTTGTGTACCAGACCCATTTTGGCACTCCCATTCTGTAACATTTAAACCCCTCAGTCTGGAGTATGCCAGGGAAGTTCTGGCATTTTGCTCCTACTGGCTGTAGCTTCCTCTTGAGATTGCCAGCATAATTGACTATTAATACCGCTTCCCAAGTGCTCACAACCATGACATTAAAACCCAATTCCCAGTTGTACACCCATATTAAAAAAAATTAGCTAATCAAGTCTTAAGTTATGCTCTTCTTGGTTTAACAACCTTAGGATCCACTTAAACATTCCCCAGACTCCTGTTGACACAAGTTACTAAAGTCCGACAGCTCTTTTTGACATATTGCCGACCTCCTCTAGGCCCAGGTCTTGCATTCTACAATCTGAACGATGCTGCCATTTTAACTCTCCTTGGGGATCTGGAAGCAGCGAGGGTAGTGGAGGCCGGTCCAGAGGAGAGTGACATTTCCCCAGCGCAGTCATTGGAAAGGGCTTCATTGTGTGGGAACGGGGTTGCTGGATATTCAGGGCAATTTCAGAGAGTTTGAGCACTCAAGCCCGTGGTCTCATTTGTGTCTGCACAAATGTTTCCATCCCACATCGTGGGTGTCCCATTTTCCCCCATCAGTCCCCTCCGCTTATTGTAGGAGACTGAAGCGGAAGAATTTCAGTATTTAATTAGGTTTTCAACTCGGCAGCCATTAAAATCATTTCCTATACTCGGTCTACATCCGTATCGGTCCAGAGATTACCGGAGCGGGCGTCCTTTAGGGGTACCGTAAAGACTTTCTGACCTTCCGCCTGGTTCTGAGTTGGTTATTCAATGTGTCCTTTTCTCTGTTTACGCTCTTTGGAGCCGCCGGAAGCAGCCGGGTAACTCCACAGTCTTTACAATCACCATCGTCACCGTGATGACTAAGTATACAGCAACTCACTTTATTCCTTGTCACCACCCATCATAAGCTGAGTCGCTGTGGTGCCAGGGAATGCCACGGATGACCAGTATCCCGTTTCCTCCTGGTAAGGAGGCTAGCTGTGTGCCTCTGTTGGTTGAGAACCCCCCCATGTCAGGGACGTAGGTCAGATTCTTCAGAGAATCTCTGGTTTGGAATTTCAGGATCTTTCTGCCCAAACGCAGGGGACAACAGGTAAAAAGGGGCCTGGAGGTCTCTGACTCATGGTTCAGGATGCACCACGATCACTCTTACTCTTTTTTGGGATGGTACCTCTGTCCTCAAACGGACCTACCAACTTCTAGTCTACAGGCTATTCTGTTGGTTCTAGACCAGTGTTTCCCAAACTTTTGACATATGTGTACCCCTTCTATAATTTTCGTAACGCTGAGTACCCCTCGAGAAAAAAAAAAAGGATGTATTTTAATATATTTATTTTTTCTTTTTTGGGGTACATATACAAAATAATAATAAATGAAAAATAAAATTATTCATAATAAAATATAAATAAAGTTACCGGTATACTATAAATAACATTTATTTGCACACCGGACCATCTCACGCCTCACAAGACTGTCTTGACTTGACTCATGAGAACGTAGAATTAGGTGCAGCTAAGCACGGTGCAGTGCATATCCCCACCAAACTCTTCCCGTACTCCTGGGGGTACGCGTACCACACTTTGGGAAAACACTGTTCTAGACTTAAACCTCCAGGATTCTGCTAGGATGGGGACGTGGGACAGGTTCCCAACAATGAGAGATGAAAAAGGCATCTAAGGATCTCAGTGTTTCTCAGCTTTTACCCGGTTTTCTCTTATTTAGCCTCCTCCCTTAACACCTCTGGTTCCAGTGCTGAGGACACTGATACTGCCTGTTCCTGTGCCTGGGCGACTTCTATGTTGGTTCTCAGCCTTTCTCCCTTTGGCTTTGGGGTTTGGTTCTCTGAGTCCTGCCGAATCTGGGTAACAGCTTTCCAAACTTGTTGATTTTGTCTCAATTTCTGATGCACTTAATTTTTAAAAATCATGTTTTGTTGTGTTAATGGAGTTTCTGGAAGATACAGAATTAGAACCATATGTTCAGTCTCTCATCTTAATCCAGAAGTCTCCAATCCACCCTTCTAAGTAAAAAAATAAAAGAAAAGAAAAGAAAGAAAGAAAAAGAGAACAGAAAGGAATCTACTTTGATTTCTATCTGAATTTGTCACCATCTAATCAAGGGACAGAGAGTTTATTTTAATAGGTAGAATTTAATATAAAGAATTGTTGCCCTAGCCCAGGGGTTGGCAAACTCATTAGTTAACAGAGCCAAATATCAACAGTACACCGATTGAAATTTCTTTTGAGAGCCAAAATTTTTTAAACTTAAACTTCTAACGCCACTTCTTCAAAATAGAGTCGCCCAGGCCATGGTATTTTGTGGAAGAGCCACACTCAAGGGGCCAAAGAGCCACATGTGGTTCGCAAGCAGAAGTTTGCTGACCACAGCCCTAGCCGGTTTGGCTCAATGGATAGACCCATAGCCCCCGACAGAAGGGTCTCAGGTTTGATTCCAGTCAAGGGCAGGTACCTTGGTTGTAGATCCGATCCCCGGCCTAGTTGGGGCCTGGTTGCAGGAGGCAACTGATCAATGTGTCTCTCTCACATCGATGTTTCTCTCTTTCTCTCTCTCTCTCTTCCCCTCTCTAAAAATAAAGTGAGAATTAATAACACAAACAAGAATTGTTAACATGGTGACTGAAAAAGTTGAAAGAAAACTCAGGTATCTCAGACATAGACACTGCAGGAAGCAGCTACCACTCTTGTGCCTGGAGGAACAAAGAGGAGTTGGAGTTACTAAAGCTTAGAAATGCAGTGAAAGGGCCCCCAAAAGCTGAGACTCCAGCTGGTGTCTCTGAG
This sequence comes from Vespertilio murinus, assembly GCA_963924515.1. Lineage (NCBI taxonomy): Eukaryota > Metazoa > Chordata > Mammalia > Chiroptera > Vespertilionidae > Vespertilio > Vespertilio murinus. Next base: position 13,438,571 of record OZ004720.1, on the reverse strand, counting down.
GGAATGTGGGGAGGCCAGGCTGGCTGGGAGTGTGGAAAAGCTGGGCTGGAAAGCTGCTTCTGGACTGAACGGCTCTGGAGTGAGGAAGAAGCAATGTTAAGTGGAATCAACAGGCATAGGAAACCAAGAGGAAGTTGAACAGAAAAGAGCATGTGCCATCCTCCCGCTCCAGGCTTTACTGGCCCCCATGATCAGAGCCCCAAAGAGATCCAGCTGGCCAAGGAGAAATGTGGTGTTCAGAGCCCAATCCCAGCATCACAAAGCCCACTAGAAGGTGGGTTTGAGGCTGAGGGACAATAGCTTAATGCTATCGTCCACCCTCTTGGCTACTCATATCCACGTGCCCTCTGCTAGACATAACTGAACTTCCATGCAACAACAAGAACCAACTCTGTTTCTACCTTCTTACAAAATCATTTTCAGCCGAAACTGGTTTGGCTCAGTGGATAAAGCGTCGGTCTGCAGACTGAAAGGTCCCAGGTTCGATTCCGGTCAAGGGCATGTACATTGGTTGCAGGCACATCCCCAGTGGGGAGTGTGCAGGAGGCAGCTGGTCGATGTTTCTCTCTCATCGATGTTTCTAGCTTTCTATCCCTCTCCTTTCTTCTCTAAAAAAATCAATAAAATATATTTTTTAAAAAGCAAAAAAAACCAAAATCATTTTCATTCTCCAATGAGAAGACACAAAGTCCAATAGCAATTGTATTTATATGTGGGAGACAGTCTCACTCTTTCTGAGCTACAGTAATTACTGCTCAAATTCCATTGTAGCATGAATATCCTGTTTCTAAATACCATCTTTTTTTTTAAAGGTATTTTATTGATTTTTTTACAGAGAGGAAGGGAAGAGGGATAGCAAGTTAGAAACATCGATCAGCTGCCTCCTGCACACTCCCCACCGGGGATGTGCCCGCAACCAATGTACATACCCTTGACCGGAATCAAAGCCGGGACCCTTGAGTCCACAGGCCAACTCTCTATCCACTGAGCCAAACCAGTTAGGGATAAATAGTAGGAATCTCTTTCACATCCTGTGCGGAAAGGGTTCCAATTCAGGGTTCGGGTTCTGGAGAAAGGGCAGCACGCAAATGAAAAGAGACTTAAAGAAATTCAATTTGGCGATATGGGGGGGGCCAAGGGGTAGTCCAACTCTAGTGGGAGAACCACTCCGTGCTCTAGCCCTGCCATCCCTTTTATTGAGGTTTTTGGGAAAACATCTTAGGCAAGACACAGATATTTACAAGTAGCCCTTAGGCAGGAAATAACAGAAACTTAATGTGGGACAAACAAGGTGGAGGCTGCTTCAGCTAACAATGTCGCAACTAACGGGTGAGTGGTTAGAGCAATTAAGGTTGTTGTCCAGCCTTCCTGGCTTCCTGTCAACATCTCTCTTTCAGAGAAACTGAGTTGTTTCTGGCACTAAATACTATCTTTGGATCCTAATATTTCTCCTTAGTTTCCCTCAATTGGTTCAAAATTTGAGTTGGGAAGAGAGGGGTATTATGTGATGACCTTCTCAAACACTAACAGGTACGCTTATGGCCAGCAAGTTTATTAGCCCTTGTGCCAATGTACATCCACTCCTGAGAGCAGCATCAGTGAGTTCCAGTGGCTGCATGTCACCCACTTAGCATTGCCAGACCTTTAAGTGGGAAATTGTGTCTCACTATTGTTTAGTTTACACTTTTCTTATGGGAGAGGCTGGACTTTCTTATATATGTTTACTGAACTCAAATGTCCTCTTCTGCTCATATTTTTAAATTTTTTTCTTCTTTTTAAAAAAAATATTTTATTGATATTTTACAGAGAGGAAGGGAGAGAGATAGAGAGCTAGAAACGTTGATGAGAGAGAAACATCGACCAGCTGCCTCCTGCACACCCCCTACCGGGGATGTGCCCGCAACCAAGGCACATGCCCCTGACCGGAATCGAACCCGGGACCCTTCAGTCCGCAGACCGACGCCCTACCACTGAGCCAAACCGGTTTCGGCTAATTTTTTTTCTTCTTAATGATTTGCTGAAATTCATTAAAAAGTCTTATGAACCATAGAGATAAGAACGGAGGACAATATAAAAAAATCTTCATCTTCCTACCACCCAGCCCCATAAAATGGTCTTGTCTTCATCGCCTTGTTTCAGGTTTTAAAAAAGAAATAAAACGCATATACATATATAAATATGTAAAATAAATAAAATAAAATAAAATACATATACCTGATACCCCTTCGGCCCCCTTCTCCAACTCTATTTCTTCTCCATTCCTCCCATAAGAATCACTATCATAAATTTAGTGTTTATCATTTCCATGCAAAAGTTTTTGTACTGAGTAGGAGTTATATTCTGAATACTAATCCTTTGTTAATTTTATGCCTTTTGAATTGCAAATACCTTCTCTCGTTCTGTGCTGTGTTTTTTCACGTTGCTTATGGTGTTTTTGATATATGAAAGTTTTACATTTTAATGTGATCATACGTATCAGATGTTTCTGCTATGGCTTGTGGGGGTTTTTGGGTGTGTGTGTGTGTTATATTTTTAAAATCCTTTTCTCATCTTCCCTGCACTCTTTTTTGCAAATGTATGTCTTATCCTCTTGATGAAAGTCTACGTTCCCTTGAGGGAAGGGTCATGATTTATAGACTTCTTTCATTTTCTTCAGTGTTAATTCCAGTAACTCCCGACTCCTCTTCTTTCTCAGCTCTAGCTGCTGCTCCCTCTAGTCACTATCTGTGTCCTCTCCTCTCTTCTCCCTGTTCTTCATATCTGTAGTCCCCCTTACCATTCTTTTGATTGATTTTATACAGAGAGGAAGAGAGAGACAGAGAGTTAGAAACACCGATGAGAGAGAAACATCGATCAGCTGCATCTTGCACACCCCCTACTGGGGATGTGCCCGCAACCAAGGTACATGCCCTTGTCCGGAATCGAACCTGGACCTTCCAGTCCGCAGGCTGACGCTCTATCCATGGAACCAAACCGGTTTTGGCTACCATTCTTTTTTATTTTATTTATTTAAAAATATATTTTATTGATCCTTTACAGAGAAGAAGAGAGAGGGACGGAGAATTAGAAACATCCATGAGAGAGAAACATCAATCAGCTGCCTCCTGCACACCCCCTACTGGGTACCTGCCCTTGACCCTTCAGTTCCCGGGCTGACGCTCTATCCACTGAGCCAAACCGGTTTTGGCCCCCTTACCATTCTTGAATGCTGGACTCACAATTTAGAAGAATATCAGTTACAGCTTAGAGTTATTAAAAATTAAAGGGAGTCCTAGCCAGGTGGCTTGGTTGGAACATCACCAGTACACCAAAGGCTTTGGGTTTGATCTTTGGTTGGGCATGATTGGGAAGTAACCGATCAGTCTGTCTCTGTCTCTGTCTCTGTCTCTGTTTCTCTCTCTCTCTCTCTCTCTCTCTCAAAAATACAAACCAATAAATCTATCCTCAGGTGAGGATTTAAAAAAAATTAAGGCGATTAATTGGCTCCCACACCTGGGAAATCCTCGGACTTCAGTTTTGATTCAGCAGATCACTGACAAAATCACTCAAGGAGTAGATACAGCAGCCGTCTTTTGTCCTTACTTCCTGCTGGGTCAGCTTTTCTGTAAAGCTTGTTCTCCCTTGCAGCCACATGACTTTTTGATGCCTAATTCGGGGTTTCTCGACCTGACACTGGAGACATTTGGGCTGAAAAAAAATTCTTTCTTGAGGGAGAGGGTCTGTCCTGAGCATCACAGGATGTTAAGAAGCGTCCCTGCCCTCTCTCCATTAGGTATCAGTATCACCGCTCCTCCTCACCCTGCGTTGTGACAACCAAAAGTGCCTCCAGCCATTTCCAAATGGGGGACCAGTGTGACAGCACCACTGGTTGAGAGTTTTTTTTTAAAATCTTAATTAGATGAGCCTTCACCATTCCTCTGGTTCCTCTCCTTCCAAAATATGCTCTCCCTTCCGCTCCTTCACCAGCAGCCCAAGATGAGAGTGCCAGCATGGTCAGGTTGCTTTTGTGCCGGCCCTCCGGTCCAGTGTAAGAACCCATTGTGGCCCTCAAGTCAAAAAGTTTGCCCACCCCCAGTCCAGTAGCATTATGGGCACAGGAGGCCATTGCTGTGACTGCATGGTGAGCAGTGTATTTCCTCCCTTCTCGACCTTGGGGTTGGTCAAATGACTTTCTCTGGTGAATGAACTGTCAATGGAAGTATTATGAGTAAAAGCTTGCAATGTTCTTCCGTGTTGGCTTTTCCTGCTAGTGCTTCTGTGACCACCATGAGAAGAGCATGCCGTGGGTAGCTCTTTCCGCCTGGCCTCAAATCGGACACATGCCATAGATAACTACAGTTTCCCCTTGTGCTCGCAGCCTGAGGTAGACCTTCCCCAGCCAACCCACAGCTCCTCAGCTTAGAGCAGCTTACACCTGAACCTAATCTTAGGTCCGGAGTCCCGCCGAGCTCCAGCTACAGTGCTTCTGATCCACAAACCCTGAGAAAAATGCATCCCTGTGCAGCATTAATGTGGCAATGACCCAAGGACCAAAGCAGAGGTAATTGCAATAATCCTCAGAGGAGGTGATGGGAAGTAGCACCATCGTAGTGACAGTAGAAGAGGTCAGATTTTGGGTGTGGAGCCTTCAGGTCTTCCTGATAAATTGCAAATGAGGTGTGAGAGAAAGAGAGGAGGTGAGGATGCATTCTACCTTTTTAGGCTTGAGCAAATAGAAGAATAGAATGGTCATTTTCTAGATTGTAGGCTCGAGTCTCTGTGGGGGGTGTGCAAGGTCAATGTTGATGTTTCTCTGTCATCGATGTTTCTCTCTCTCTCACCTTTCCTCTCTCTAAAATAAATAACATATTTACCCCACCCAGGAGTGTTATTCCTATGCGTTGCTATGAAACCACATTCATGCCTCCCTACCTTTTTCCTCTTCCTATTCCTCCTTCACCAAAAACATCACTGCCATTAGATCACTAGGTGTGTGTGTGTGTGTGTGTGTGTGTGTGTGTGTGTGCTGGGAAGCACAGTGTTAATTGTTTTACAGGCGTAACAGAATTATTGCATAAGTTAACTGGCATTTCCCTCCCCCTCCCCTACCCTGAGTAATATACCACGGAAAAGTCATTTTTCTTCTGGTCTGCTTCTCAGGACTAGGAAGCTAGGTCTTTGCATTACAGAAATTCTGGGTCCCATTGGTAACCTCCCAAGCAGGGTGGCTTAGAGAAGAAACAGGGTTGGAGGCTGGTTCTTTGAATGCAGTAAGGAATGAGCAGCTGGCTTTATTTCCTCCAGGTCTGGGAGAGGGGCGTTAGGATAGAAGGAAGGGTCCAGTGGGTATTAGAGACTTGTGGTTAGCTAGCATGTGAGTGCCGGTAACACCCTGGGGGAAGGGAGGCTGTCCAGAGGTGAGTGAGGATCGGAGAATGAATGCCACAATCTTGAAAGCATTGGTATGAGCCAGTGGTCGGCAAACTCGTTAGTCAACAGAGCCAAGTATCAACAGTACAATTGAAATTTGAGGGCCAAATTTTTAAAACTTAAAGCTATATAGGTAGGTACATTGTTATGAATTTAGTGAGGGTACTCCTAAGCTGGCCTTTGCTAAAAACTCAAGGGGCCAAAGAGCCGCATGTGGCTCGCGAGCTGCAGTTTGCCGACCACTGGTATAAGCCATCTGTGTGAGATCGCTTGGGTAAACGTCTGTTGTGGAGCTCTGGGACAGGGAAGGTGTACAGGGCCCCGAAAAAACATTGCTTTGCAAAAAGAGAAAGTCTGAGCTTAAGACATAGATCTAGGAGACCACTCATTATGCATAACCTATGGCTGTTTTAGAAACTCCTCAAGGACGAGCCACAGGCATGTTAGTGAGCTTTGGGGACCAATGGCGGTGTGTCTGTGAAGGAAGAGAGGTATAATGCTAGAACCCACGCCTGGGACATCCAATGTAGCGCAGACAGGAACCTAAACCAGCCAGGACACCACGTCGGTCTGCCTGCGAGGCTGCATCTTTGTGGTAGAAGGCACCAGCATTATATGGTAAGGGTCTGCTTTCCCTTTCTTTTCTTTTGGGAAAGGAACTGTGTCTTTTGGTGTAAGACATAAGCCTTGCAGTTTCTTGAATATTCAGGAGCGGGGAGGCCTCAAGGAGGAGAGACTGAACTTTCTAAAAATAAGGCACCAGGCTTGGCTTGCCAAAGTTGTGATTTTTGTGATGAGCGTATTACCATTTCTACATTAAAGCAATGTGGGAGGCCCGGCGGGTGAGGCTCAGTGGTTGGGTGACAACCTATGTATGCCTCAGGAGGTCACAGTTCGATTCGCAGTCAGGGCACATGCCCAGGTTGTGGGCTCGATCCCTAGTAGGGAGCATGCAGGAAGCAGCTGATTAATGATTCTCTCTCATCTTTGATGTTTCTCTCTCCACCCCCATCCCTTCCTCTCTGAAATCAATAAAAATGTATTTAAAAAAAGAAGTGTGGGAAGTTTTAGCTGAAGAAGAGAGTATTTATGATGTTGTGATAGCTTTCGTGCTTTTTTTTTTTTTAATATGATGCATTAGTCTTATTCTGTGTCAGTCTGGAGAGCAAGATAATAAGAGACTGTCAGCTGCATAAATGTATGAACAGATATTCACTACCAAACCCTAGCACATGAATTCTGCTCCATCCATCCAGTTTTTAATGAATGGTTGCATGCAGGCCTGCCAGAGGAAAACTTACAAGGAGGCAGGTTTTTGACTCAGCTTTATCTTCTAAATAATTCAAGTTCTTCTCAAATTAACTGGACTAGCCTCGAAAGGCAGTGAGATCCTCTCTCACGATGCTAAATGAGACTGCTGTCGGGGATGTGGTGGAGAGGACTTGTTCGTTAGGTAATGGTTAGCTCACATAACATCCGGGCTCTCGGGAAACTCACCTATTCCAGGTCTAAATCCAAAGGTCTCTACACATAGACTCGGAGACGTATAAATAAGACGTAAGATCTCAGAGAAAGCTTCACGAGCATGTGTTCAATGGCATGTTTATTAAACAAAGGCTGATGACAGATTTTTCACAACATCAGCCAGTGTTATTCCACTGCACCCAGCCTCCCTTATGAAGCAAAGAACGACAATCACCACATGGCTGGTGGATTGGGATTATTTGTTCATGTTTTCTGGGGCGGGGGTGGGGGGCAAAACCAGGCTCCTCAGATGTCTTCCTGTGTTTGCTCTTCAGGCTCGTCGTCTTGTTTCATCTTCTTCACCTCCTCTCTGGCCATGTGACCCCGGAACATGGATTGGATTTTGACGGCAGCCAGCTCCTCTCTATCCTTGTCTTCATCGGAAGATTCCTGCATGGGGAGGGGAAAAAGAAGCTTTGTAAACATCCCACACGGTATTTTTTTTTTTTAAGATTTTTAAATTTTAGCCGAAACCGGTTTGGCTCAGTGGATAGAGCATCGGCCTGCGGACTGAAAGGTCCCAGGTTCGATTCCGGTCAAGGGCACATAACTTAGTTGCGGGCACATCCCCAGCAGGGATACGCAAGAGGCAGCTGATCGATGATTCTCTCTCATCAATGTTTCTAACTCTCTATCCCTCTCTCTTCCTCTCTGTAAAAAAATCAATTAAAAAATATATATTAAAAAAAAAAAAGATTTTTAAATTTTATTTTTAAAAAAATGTTTTTATTGATTTTCAGAGAGGGGGGAAGGGAGAGGGAGTGAGAGAGAAAGAGCGATGTGAGAATGGTACATGGACTGGCCGCCCCCTGCATGCCTCTACCAGGGAAGGAAACTTCTACCCAGGGACGTGCCCTGACTGGGAATCAAACTGGCCACCTTTGGGAGCACAGGATAACTCCCAGGCGACTGAGCAGCACCACCCAGGGCCCCATACAGTATTTTGATGCCATAAAAAAGAATGCATACAAAAAAACTGCATATATTTAATCAATTTGGGGATGTAACAATTGAGATATGTTGCTTCCTGAGGGAAATATATAGTCATGTTGTCTATGTACCAAATGGTAAATGCCAAAAGAGCACGCATTGTGTTTTGTCATTCTTTTTTAAAAAAAAATTTTTTTTAAATTGATATTTTACAGAGAGGAAGGGAGAGAGATAGAGAGCCAGAAACGTCGATGAGAGAGAAACATCGACCAGCCGCCTCCCGCACACCCCCCACCGGGGACGTGCCTGCAGCCAAGGTACATGCCCTTGGCCGGAATCGAACTCCAGGATTTTTTTCCATTGACTTTAAATGATAGAGAGAGGGAAGGAAGAGGAGAGAGAGAGAAGAAGAGAGAGGGAGTTAGGGGGAGAGAGGGAGGGAGAGAGACATTGATGTAAGACACACACATTGATTGGTTGCTTCCCACACATGCCCCCACCAGGGGTTGGGGATTGAACCTGCAACCCAGTTATGTGCCCCTGACCAGGAATTGAACCTGTGGCCTTCAGTGCATCGGTGGACGCTACAACCACTGAGCCATACCAGCTAGGGCTCTTAAACTTTTAAATGCAAACACAATGGTATAAAGTCCTCTGAGATGATGGCTCAATATGGGCAAGTAAATTATCCCGAGGATGGAAATCAATGGGATCCCAGCTCAGACTCTGAGGAGCTGTGAAAGGGCACCTGGTGACGTAAGGAAACAAAACTCCCTTCCTTCCTTCCTTCTTTCCCATCTCCCTCTGCGTCTCGTGCCAACGTTAGGCTAAGTTGCCCTGATATAATTCTGGAATAATTTATTAAGGCTATAGGGAAAAGTTATGGCCCACTGTGCAGGAGGTAAGTCATTCCTTCCGGGGGATGTCTTTGGATGACAGGACTCATAGAGGCATCTACCCAGGTCTACCCTACTCAGATGTGGGCTGTCAGGCAGGAAATGGTTTTTGTAGAGGCCAATGCATGGAAGGCAAGACACATTGTGTAAAGCCATTTCATTTGGTTGCATAATTCCCTGTGGGTTTCCTCTGTCATCTCGGGACGTTTGCCACTGTGTGGTGTAAAGTCATCACTGAGCGAAGAGCTCCCAAATAGGAAAGTGAATCTGAGTTTGGCAAGTTCTGCCTGCCCTTCCCCTTGAGGAGATTTTTCCATCAGTTGATAATCTTGGGAAATAAGATTTTATATTTAAAGGGAAGAATGATTTTTTTCTTTATAAGAGGCATGACTAAAAATGATCCACCAGTTAGTTTATTACTGGTGCTAGTTACCTAGAAAGCGAAATCACAATTCTAACAACATGGATAATAGACTAGATTCATTAAGAGTATGATTATAAATGGAATGACATTCTAGTGCATGGAAAATTTAACTTACCAGGGGTGTTTCTGGTATCTCCACTTTCTCAGCTGCCTGAGACTTTTCTTTCTCAGCCGGTTCTTGCTCCTTGGAGAGAGGGGAGAGGACCAAATAGGCAATATTTCAAACAGCAGTAGTCATGGATCAAGCTGCTTGAAGGTAATTAAATATTACTGTAAGTTATTGAGAAGAGTGGTAATTAAATTAAATACACACTGATTTTTAACAAGGAAAATGGGTAGGGAAAATAAATGAAAACTCTCGAGGGAATATGCACAAGTATTAAAGATGAAGGAATTAGTAAAAAAAAAAGTTTGCTTTTTTGCTTCTGGAAAGTATATGACATTGTTTTATATTCAAAACAAGCTATTGTCTTATACTGAAAGTCGATAAGATGCTGAAATGAATCCTGGGCAGTATAAAGAACAAGTGCCAATAGTTTCTAAAATAGAAACAAAATTAACGTCATTGTGTTGCATAGTGTGGAGTCCAGTTGACTTTTTAATGAAGTTTGTAGATATAAATCTAAGTCAAAAGAGTAAGTTTCGTTGTGGGGGATGATTTAAATCGAAAAAGGGAAGCCAGCTCTGCCTACTTTTACATGGTTATGGAATCTTTTTCCAAAATAGAGACATCGCTAATTCCCAACTTATGGGAATAGCTTCCTTAATCCATAAAATAGAAAGAACAAATAGGCTAATCAAATAAAGTCTTTAGAATTCAAAAGAGAAGAAACAGCTGATATATCATCAATATTTTAAAATTTCCAACATTTTCCTTTGATTCCAATAAAGCACGAACACAGAGAATCTAGCTAAATGGAAATAAACAGAACATTTATCTTATCTGGCAGGCACAAATGGATGGAAACTTACTTCTGAACTCATGGAATAGGTGGCAGATATTTCCCCAGGAAATTCCCCAAATCTACTGTGGCACACCATCAAAAACGTGAACTGTGTTAGTTCCTTTTCATTCAAATATGTGTGGGTGCTTTGCGGCTAATGGCTGATCACAGCTGTCTAGAGTAGTGCTTCCTCAGACTTTAATGTTCCTACATTTACCTTTGGGGATCTTGTTAAAATTCAACTTGTGATTTGTAGACCTGCGGTAGGGTCCTAGGCTGAATGAGTTTCTACCCTTTCTAGTTGATGCCAATGATGCTGTGTTCTGCACAGCTTTTCTCCACCAGTATTTCTTCTCTGGCCCACAGAACACGGAACATTTTAAGTAATTATTGTTTCACTTCTCTCCAAAATGATGCATTAACTATGGTGAAATGATGAATTGTTCTTGATACAAAGGAGAGACATTGATTCCGTACAGGAAATGTGTGCCTTCCAGCTAGGACTTAATTACTTAAGGAACCTTGGTGGGGAAAGACTGGTTCTAGGAATGCTAGTAAAGAGAAGATAGGTTCAGTCTCTGAACAGATTAGCTTTATACAGGAAATTCTTCTATCTACCATTACTGCCTTTCATTCTACTCAGTCTTTTGTAAAGTGCAATGACAATGAGATAATTGGACGAACGGTGTTTTATTTTATGAAACATCATTCATTAATTTAATAAATACTTATCATCTGCTACTGCTAAGCACCGATGCCCAATAAAATTTGAATAAATGAGACTAATTATCCTATAACTTTGATTACATTCTTCCTGTTGATCATCTTTAAATTTAAACTATGTATCTGGTATGATTCAGAGACTTTAGCAAAGAATGTCTCATCGGAAAGAACACTACAATTAAGAAGCATGAATAGGATACATTGGATGCCTCTCATAATTTATAGGAGGCAGGGAGAAGAGAGCCGAACCCAGAGCCCCCCGGGGCCGCACCTGGAACGCATGGTTGTTATAGAAGCGGTCATCGGTCTTGCTTCCCCATTCTGCTGGATCGAAGTTGGTTTCTAAACAATAAAAATATAGTAATTTTGGACTTACTCTGAGCTCATTAAAGTCAATCTAAAGTAACACAAAATAAGCTTTTTTAGATCACGGGTTCATCGATGCCAGCTGAAAGTCTTGTTGCTGTTACACATAGCTTAGCACTGCAGACGTAACCAATGATCATGAAATGCATGCTGATGAATTAAACATTAGATGAGCCATTGGGTATATTTAGAAAGGCAGTAAAAAAAAGAAACCTACCTTCACAAAATTTATAACAAAATGGGAGAGAGAAAAAACAAATGCCAATACTTAAATATAAGTATCGAAACGTATAAGCATGGATTAGTAAACACAGAGAAATGTATACAAATAAATGCTAAGTAGTAAGGAGGTTTGGAAGTGAAGGATGAGAACGTTTTCTCTCTCATCTCTGCTCATTGAAAGCTCCCTACCCCCCACCCCATATTTTCCCCTTGCAATTTATTTGTGGATAAAATTGGGTCATTTTCCTTTGGAGTTTTCCATAGGAAAGTGACCCGAAAGTGTTAAGTTTTTATTCCATTCCCATGATGCTTTTTAACAAGTTCCTTTGCCTTTGAACTTTCTATAGACTGCTAGTTAGACCTACAGTTCGATCTGATTCATTTCTGATTGTTTTGGGCAACACTATAGGTAGTGCAGTGTAATGCCGTCGGGAGATACACAGTACCCGATTGTCTCTCTTTATGATTTTTATGAAATTTCTATAGGTGTTGCATAATGGCAGGGTTCTAATTTTATTATTACTTCATTTCTGGAGTACTCAGTAAAAAATAACAAAAAACTTTTCCTCGTCAACTATTTGGTTACCCTGAAATACAGTTCTTACAGAAAAGGTAGGTTAAGCCGAGGTCGGTCTGGGGACTGAAAGGTCCCAGGTTCGATTCCCAAGGGCATGTACATTGGTTGTGGGCACATCCCCAGTAGGGGGTGTGCAAGAGGCAGCTGGTCGATGTTTCTCATCGACGTTTCTGGCTCTCTATCTCTCTCCCTTCCTCTCTGTAAAATATCAATAAAATATTTTTTTTTAAAAAAAAAGAAAAGGTAGGTTAAAGGTTTCTTTTCCTTTATTTACCAATTTTAACAATAATCAGTGAGTTCCTTAGGATTCTCTTAAGGAGCTTCTTTATTTATTTTTTTTACCATTATGAACTCATGAATATTTAACAAATTGGATACATTTCAACTCATTACATTTATTATTCTTTTTAATCATCACCCAAGGATATTTTCCCATTGACTTTTGGAGAGTGGGAGAGGGAAAAACAGAGAAATATGTTTCTCTCGCATCGACTGGTTGCCTCCTCCACAAGCCCCAACCAGGCCCAGGCTGGGGAGGGCCTGCGACCAAGGTCCGTGTCAAGGCTCTCTCCACTGAGCCAAACCGGCTAGAGCACATTTATTATTCTTACTGATGCTCTTGTTACCCAAAACTGTCCAGTGGGGGCTTATTTGGGTTCTTAGATGCTCTCGAGTCCTTTGGAAACAACTCTAGTAATCTATGACAGTTTCCTTGTTTTTCTGGGATGGCAACATGTTCAGGCTCTCCTTCGTATTTCCTGCCCAGTTCAAGAAATCACCTAGCTCTCCAAGAAGCCCGTTCCTGGGGAAATGGCAGGGAGAGCCTGAGTGTGGGGGCCAGGTGTTCACTGGGACGGGTTGGTCTTTGTTTTGAGGCCTTTATGAAAATGTATGGAACTAAAAGACACTTATTTTTTATGCTTTTATTGATTTTGGAGGGAGGAAGGGAGAGAGAGAGAGAGAAATAGTAACATCAATAATGAGAGAGAATCATCCATCAGCTGCCTCCTGCATGCCCTCCACAGGGGACTGAGCCTGCAACCTAAGCATGTGCCCTAACTGGGTATTGAACCCTGACCTCCTGGTTCATAGGTCAACATGCTATTGAACCAAATGGCCAGGGCACTTTCTCTCTCTCTCTCTCTCTCTCTCTCTCTCTCTCTCTCTCTCTCTATATATATATATATATATATATATATATAATTTAAAAGTATCAGTGTGACCTCTGATATATTTTTAAATTCAAATTTAGGATTACAGGATTTTATTTACTTTTTTATATACATAATACATTTATTTTTATATTTATACTAGAAACCTGATGCACAAAATTCATGCAAGGTGCTCTGCCTGAGGCAAGGGCAGTGGCTGCCTCAGCCCTCACAGTCTGGCTTCACCTGGAAGGTTGTCCAGAAGAATGTCCAGTCTAATTAGCATATTACTCTTTTATTATTATAGATACCTTTATTTTTATGTCTTATATTTTACATTTTCAATTCAAATTTAGGATTACAGGATCTTATCAACTTTATATTTGTAAATCATTTTTCTTACTTTAAAAAATCTTATTCCCAATTACAGTAGGAGTTTTACTTATTTTCTGTCCTACAATTGTAAAAAATAATTATAGGATAACTAACTATATTATAGTAATAAGAATTACTAAAAATAATGTAAGATATGTTAACATTCATTTTGTTAAGGCTATAGCCATCAGGGATGCACAAATTACCTATATAGTAAAAACCCAGTGGTTGTAACGCTGTAATGACCAAAGGCCAGTCACCAGGTGAACTGATGCGGCATCCCGTGGTGCTGGCGGGACTTGATGCTGGGTCTTGCACGATTTTGTGCGCCGGGCCCTAGCTCTGTTATAAAGTCCCTGAAAATAATTTGTGTCTGTGTGGTTATGCTATCCATTCAATTCTAGTTAGTTATGTCTGTTGTACTTTGCTTCTAAATTTTAGAAATTAACAATTTTTAAATTTTATTTATTTTATAACTATGTTAACATTTATGATTTTGAACTCAAGATATATTCAGAGAACTCTCCCTTCTATCTTGTTCCCTCCACTCTGTCCCTTCTCTCTCTAGAGGTAAATGTCATTTTAAAAGATTTAAAATATAAATGAATAGTTATGTATTCATATCAACACTCCTTTATTAGATGGCACACTACACATACTTTTTTCACTTTTTTTTTCACTTAATGTATCTTGAAGATCACTCCATAGCAACATATAGAGATCTTCCTCATTGTTTTTTAAAGTGGTGTATTATTCTATTGTGTAGATATACTCGTTTATTCAATAAATACTTATTATGGGTATTTGGGTTGCTTCCTCAAATAACAATGCAATGAAAAGTAAAGAAGTGGAATTTCTGGGTCACTGCCATTTCCCCTCCTTGGGATTGTATCTAACTGGAATTGGCAAACTTTTGGCTTTTTGCCAATCTGATGAGTACAGGTGGGATGGTGGTACCTCAGCGTAGTTTTGATATGGGCCTCTATTATTATGGGTTAATTTAAGTAGGTTTTAATATATTAAAGGCCATTTGCATTTATTTTAAAAAATATTTTTTAATAGATATGAGAGAGCGAGGTGCAGACAGTAACATCCATTGGCTGTCTCCTTCATGCCCCCTACTGGCATGTGACTGAAATGGGAATCGAACCAGTGGCCTCTTGGTGCATGGGACGAAACTCAACAGAGCCAAACTGGCCAGGGCCATTTGCATTTATTTTTGTGTAAACTCCTATCACTTGCCCATTTTTTTGTTTTTATATAGCATTGTTGGGCTTTTTTCTCACTGTTTTTACAAGCTGTTTATTTATTAGGTTAACCAGTTGAGATATAAATTGCAAACGTTTTTTTCCCCAGTTTGTCATTGTAGTTTTATTTTCCTTACGGCCATTTTTGTCATGTAATATTGTCAATTTTATCTCCATCTTTTCACTAATTGCTTTCGGATTTTTAAGTAATTATAGCAACTTGGTTAGCAATCCCCTCTTTCCCCCCTTTATGTTATAGAGAAAATGTATCCACATTTTCTTTTAGTATTTGTAGGTTCCATTAAAAATATTTAAATATTTGATCAATTTGGAACTTATCCTGGTGTATCATGAATAGATCAAATTTTAACCTTTTCCATCTTTATTGTATCATTTAATAAAAGCCCATCTTTTGTTTAGTGATTTTAAGATGCCACTTATTTAATTTACTAACATACATCTTGTCACAAAAATAAAAATTAAGACTAGTAATTACCTATGAGGAATGCTTGCACTGTGTGAGAGACTGCTTAGAGGACTTTATTCTTCCCACTTGGAGAGACTAAATCCTAATACTTGTATCAGTTAGAAAACTCAGCTGTGGTTACATGAGTGAGAATGGGTATGATGCTTAAAGCTTTTTCAAATTTTTCAAATAGTCTTACCCATTTTTATTCCAGTTAGTATTCTGAGACCATTACTCTGAATCACCAATTGCTTTAATTTTCATGATCCAGTAACAATGACTCAAATGTTTTGTAATAGGCTGTTTTCAAGGTCTAAATTTAAATAAATGACTAAAGACATTTTACTCATTAACTTATAAAATAAAGTTATAACAACAAAATTAATGTTTGTCACCCGAAAGCGTAGGTTCTCAACCTTTCTAATGCCATGACCCTTTAATACAGTTCTTCACGTTGTGGTGACCGCCAACCATAAAACTATTTTCGTTGCTGTACAGATATTTACATTACAATTCATAACAGTAGCAAAATGACAATTATGAAGTAGCAACAAAAATGGTTTTATGGTTGGGGGGGTCTCATCATGAAGAACTGTATTAAAGGGTCGTGGCATTAGAAAGGTTGAGAAGCACTGCCCTAAAGGATTTCTCTCCCTAGCTTCTTTAGTGACACGTTTCAAATTGTGGAACAAATATTCAGTGACTGGATATGGACAAGATCAGCAACAGTCGGTAAACTGGCAGAGAATCCTGCCAGGATAGAGCAAAGAAAGCGGGTGGAACCAAAACCGGTTTGGCTCAGTGGATAGAGCGTGGGTCTGCAGACTGAAAGGTCCCAGGTTTGATTCCGGTCAAGGGCATATACATTGGTTGCGGGCACATCCCAAATGGGGGATGTGCAGGAGGCAGCTGATAGATGATTCTCTCTCATCGATGTTTCTAACTCTCTATCCCTCTTCCTTCCTCTCTGTAAAAAATCAATAAAATATATATGTTTTTTTAAAAAGAAAGAAAGTGGGTGGAGAGCTATGCAGTGTGTATAGGAGTTGTTTCGATTCAAGCCTTGTGCTTCCTCCTTCTAAAAAGATTTAAAATGGAATGATTATTTATCTGTGGTTTCTCTGGGCACCTTTACCACCCTGTTGGAATACTGTAATCAAAAGTAATGATAATAGCTTATATTAAAAACGGTGGCTCTAGTGACACGTTTTAAATGGACAATTAAAGCTGTAATAATTCCATGTGGACCATTAGGGAGGGTCTTGATAGTGATGAACCTTCCAGGTGGGGAATTTGAAAATTTTATTTATGAAAGTGAAGGAGTTGCTTTGGCTCTCAACCGGGGAGTCGGGGTTCCCCTGAATCTCAGTCTCTGAGCAGGATGGAACCGTGGGAGAATGGAAGTTCACTTTTCAAAGCACTTTTTCTCCGTGCCTTTATTGTAGGACAGTTTCAGATCCCTCAGCAAATACCAGTTTATATCATCTAAGGTGTGTAGGATTATTATTATTAATTTTTACCATACTTAAAATACCTTCAAGTAAAAAGAGCAAAAATGTAAAGAAAAGCACAAACTCTCCTCCCAGTGAGAACAGACAGTCCACTGCCTTGGGTGTATGCGAACAGCCTGCTGGGAAATGGAGGGCTATCCTAAATGACCTTGCGGGGTCACCTCCCGCCCAATGTGTAACCAAGAAGGTCTGGGTAATAATCGGCCATTTTCAATAACGGGAAATTTGCCGAAACCGGTTTGGCTCAATGGATAGAGCGTCAGCCTGTGGACTGAAAGGTCCCAGGTTCGATTCCGGTCAAGGGCATGTACCTTGGTTGCGGGCACATCCCCAGTAGGGGGTGTGCAAGAGGCAGCTGGTTGATGATTCTCTCCCATCAATGTTTCTAACTCTCTATCCCTCTCTCTTCCTCTCTGTAAAAAATCAATATATTTTAAAAAATAACGGGAAATAATGTGATTTGAGAGAAGCTGCCAAAAAGGCATATGCTGTTTCAAACACCAAGAACTGTGCGGAAGCTGCCTGCCTCATACGAGGCTTTCTGAGGACTAGGGAGGGTCTTAAGCAAGTTTTACCACACACAAGTACTTAAGTCTCTCTCTATTTTTTTTAAATGCCTATTTTTTTTTTTAAGCTTACTCTCTCTCTTCTCTAGGAGACTCTCAAAATACGCTGCTGCAAAAGATGGTATGTTTTCCGGTTGCTGCCTCAGAATCTCACGTGTCAGCCCTTCAAGAAGATTCCCAAATCCTTGTGGAATGCGGTAGTGGGTGTTGGAGAATGGAATCGACATCTTCTTGGAAGGAACTGCCTACTGTACCTGGAGATTCATCAGAGAGCACTGTCTTTACATCTGTCTGATTACACTTACATAAGCACAACTATGGCAAATCATTTTCCTGGCCTTCCCTATTTCCCCCCAACCCAAGCCAAGTCCACCCATTTCTTCTGAATTCGTCATGAACAATGCATCATTATTAATTAGAATATTACAAATACAGATTTAATAGGACATCCCTTTCATGACAAAAATCACAGATTTTCACTATGATCCTAAGTCCTTTTTCTTTCTCTTTAAAAGGTGAGAGTACGCCGAAACCGGTTTGGCTCAGTGCATAGAGCTTCGGTCTGCGGACTGAGGGGGTCCCGGGTTCGATTCCGGCCAAGGGCATGTATATTGGTTGCGGGCACATCCCCGGTAGGGGGTGTGCAAGAGGCAGCTGGTTGATGTCCCTCTCATCGACGTTTCTAGCTCTCTATCTCTCTCCCTTCCTCTCTGTAAAATATCAATAAAATATATATATTTTTTAAAAAAGGTGAGAGTACGCCGAAACCGGTTTGGCTCAGTGCATGCATAGAGCGTCCGCCTGCGGACTGAAAAGTCCAAGGTTCGATTCCGGTCAAGGGCATGTACCTTGGTTGCAGGCACATCCCCAGTGGGGGGTGTGCAGGAAGCAGCGGGTCGATGTTTCTCTCTCATTGTTTCTAGCTCTCTATCCCTCTCTCTTCCTCTCCGTAAAAAAAATCAATAAAATATATATTTTAAAATATAAAATGAGCCGAAACCAGTTTGGCTCAGTGGTAGAGCGTCGGTCTGCGGACTGAAAGGTCCCAGGTTTGATTCCGGTCAAGGGCATGTACATTGGTTGCGGGCACATCCCCGGTATGGGGTGTGCAAGAGGCAGCTGGTTGATGTTTCTCTCTCATTGACGTTTCTGGCTCTCTGTCTCTCCCCCTTCCTCTCTGTAAAATATCAATAAAATATATTTAAAAAATAAATAAGCCGAAACCGGTTTGGCTCAGTGGTAGAGCGTCAGTCTACGGACTGAAGGGTCCTGGGTTCGATTCCGGCCAGGGGCATGTACATTGGTTGCGGGCACATCCCCGGTAGGGGGCGTGCAAGAGGCAGCTGGTCGATGTTTCTCTCTCATCGACGTTTCTAGCTCTCTATCTCTCTCCCTTCCTCTCTGTAAAATATTAATAAAAATATATTTAAAAAATAAAAAAATAAAAAAAATGAAAGGTGAGAGTACGTTTTGTCATCTCACAGGAATTTAGAGAGAACGGTTGCTAAAACTTCACCATAATTTGCCGAAAAGACCCTGTGTAGGGTCTAAAAAAAAAAACCACCCCAAAAAAACAAACAAAAAAAAAGTTTTAAAACTCAGACCTGGCCCTGGTTCTAGAAATTATTCTAATTTGTTCAAATGAGTACGTTTCACACTTTACGTCTTTCCCAGGAAGGGGCGGGGGTGGGGGGGCGGTCAGGACTTTGCGGCCCCCGCCTCCCAAGGTCTGGGATTCTTATATTTTTCTGGTTTCTCTCTTGTCCAGGAAAAGGAATCCCCGTCTTAGGAACCCAAGGGCTGGACGAAGGGCAGCTGTCCACCCGCGGCCTGCGCGGGCCCGGCCTGTGGTGACGGTTGACGCCGCCGCCGCCGAGCGGGGCCGGGGCCGGGCCGGGGTCTCCGCGGGGGGGAGGGGGGCCGGGCCCGGACGGTCTCCCGAGGCCCGATCGGCGGGGGGTTTCTCGAACCCCCTTTTTTTCGAAGGACCAGGAGCGGAGGTATGGGATCCTCTGAGCTGGTGGCACGGCCTGGGGGAGGCCCTGAGCCCGATCTGAGGAGGGCGGAGGGCGGCGGGCGTCGAGGACCCGGGACTTCGCCCCGGCGGCCGGCGCCCCCGCATCGGCCCGGGGCTCCCGGGAGGTGTCGGGGGTCCGGACCGAGGGCGAGAGGCGAAGGGAGAGGGCGCGGTGCCGCTTTGGGAGAGGAAGACGGGGGTCCAGACCGCCTCACCTCTCGGTTCTCGCAGAGAGCTGGTGCCGGTGGTTTCCAGTTGTTTGTTCTCGTTGCTGAGGAACCGTTTTTTTTTTTTTTTTTTTACTCTTTCCCGTAACTCCGCGACGGCGGCCGAGAAGGGACCAGGGGGGACCGAAGACGGCTTCGCGGACGGCCCGGCCCGGAAGGGTGGGGCCCGGAAGCCCCGCCCACCGCCATGCCCACTCCCGGTCCCGCCCCGTCACAGACCCCGCCCCCACCCCCGCCCCCGCGCCCGCCCCCGCGCCCGGCCGGGGGTGGCTCGGCCCGCGCGGGGCGGAGGAGGAGACGGAACTTAGCCGTCAGCATGGTGGCGCTGGGGGTGGCGCTGGGGATGCTGCTGCTGCCCTTAGCCCTGCGGGCCCGCGTGCGTGAAGGTGAGGCGGCCCGGCTGGGCCCGACCCCGCCCCGGCCTCCCGCGTGGCTCGCAGGCGGGACCCCCGCCCACCCGCACCCCCTCTCACGGGCCTGGACCGCTAGTTCCGCCGGGCTCTATAGCTCCTGCCCTTCCTCGTCCTCCATCCTGCCCAGCGCGTAGGGCAGATGGAGAGTTGGGTTTATCTGAGTGGGGTGACCCTCGGGGGTCTCTGAATTAACTGCTGGGGAGCTCGAATTGGGGGGGGGGCGGGGGGGCGGGGAGAGGAGGGAAGTTATGTATCTGGAAACAGGTGCCCAGAGTCCTGCAGGCCGCTTCAGGGCAGCCCGCTCCGTGGAACCGCGGGGAGGGTTGGTTTGCTTTGAGGCAAGGGATGAAATGTTGCCAGTGGAAGTGGCCACAGGGCCGTGAGGCGCAGCTCCCTCCCTGGCGCAGAGGATTGAAGGCTCAGCTTTGGTTTCTGGGGCAGCTTACAGGTGCTGGGGGGCGGGAGGGAGGTAACATGTGTGGGGCCTTGGGGAGGAGGGCGACTCCCTTGACTAGTGTCCAAGTCAGGCCCTGTCATTGGACAAGGCTGGACCCTGGGTCCCAACTGCGGGGAAACCCAGCTCTGTCTGCTAGTGAAAGCCATAATGCTGGACCTGTTTTTTTGTGTGTTTTTTTTCCCCCTTCAAACACTCAAATGACCGCTGGTCTACAGAAGAACCAACCAGCTGCAGCCCATAAAGTGTTTTTTTTCCCCCAGGTTTAACCAATGTGTAACAGGCCATGGGCAAACTACAGCCCGCGGGCCGGATCCCGCCCGTTCGGCTGTTCTCTCCGGCCCGCGGAGCCGAAAGAGCAGAGGAGGGTTCTCTTGCTCTCCCCTCCGCTCCTTCACCAGCAGCCCCAGATGAGAGTGCCAGCACGGTCAGGTTGCTTTTGTTCCGGCCCTCCGGTCCAGTGTAAGAGCCCACTGTGGCCCTCGAGTCAAAAAGTTTGCCCACCCCTGGTGTAAACTGACCTTTCTCTCTCTCAGCCTCACACGGTGAGCTCTGCATCTAGCATGTGATGTGGAAAGAAGGGAGAGAGGAAAGTGGGGCAATTATCCTATCCGCTTTCTCCGATAAAGGCTGTTAACGTGGATATCTGTATTTTATCTCTGCCTTGAGGCCCCGTCATTACATCACCTCCCTTACCACGGGCTCTGTTCCGTTGATTAATACTCGTAACGTTTCCTTCTTCGTTTGGTTGCACATCCTGAACTCTTTCCTTCAAACCACGTGTTCATATTTGTCACGTTACGTTTGATTGTTTTTTTAAAATATATTTTATTGATTTTTTTTTTTTTACAGAGAGGAAGAGAGAGGGATAGAGAGTTAAAATCACCGATGAGAGAGAATCATCAGTCAGCTGCCTCTTGCACACCCCCTCTTGGGACATGCCCTTGACCGGAATCGAACCCGGGACCCTTCAGTCCGCAGGCCGACGCTCTATCCACTGAGCCAAACCGGTTTCGGCAAACATTCTTGAGCTCGGACTAGAGTCACGCCCAAAGAGGTTCATTCCCTGCGTGTGGGAGAAAGACAGGCCGATGTGCAGAGGTGCCTCCTTCAGCCTCAGGCGGCGGCTGCAAAGTCTAGAACCCTCCGTCTGCACCGGCTCCTATGCCAGTGGCAGCCGGATTTCCTCCCTCCATCCCGTCCCCTCCGCCCCCTCTCGGCTTCGCTTTGAGACCTCTAGTCTTGGTTTCTGTTCCCTAAGAGGCACCTACCCGAAAGACAAGGCCCTCCCACCCACGGGCCTCTCCCCTTCCCTCCCGCAGGCTGCCGCTGCCCTGCTTATGCAATGCCCCTCGGTGCGGTGGGGGTCGGAGCACTTGGCTCCAGGCAGGCAGCCACTCATCTCCAGCCCAGGGGGCCTCCCGCGGGAACTTGGATTGTCACGCAGGCTCCGTGGTGGCGTGGACTCATCAGAGAGAGAGCGGAGGATGCTCAGGGACGGGTTCTTATTCCGAGCGCAGGACAAATAGGCCACCGAGCGTGTGGAGGAGGCCCCATTAGCGGTGCTGCTGCTTTAAGTGTCGCCGGAGGGGCCATCAGCCCGTGTAGCTTCTCGGAAGGAAAATGTCAACCTTGTTAGGTCGGATTCTCTCTCCTGCCTATCATTTTTTTTTGTTTTGTTAAAAAATCCTTTTTAAAAACTTTAATAGTGTTAATTATTTTCTTCTAGGGATTTTTGGGGGTCTGTTATATTGAGACAAAGACGTAATGAGTCCCCCCCCCCCCTCTTTTAAGTTTTGATGAGGGGCTCGCTGAGATAATGTGGATGGATGCTTGTTACTGATGAAATACTTCTATCTCGGCTGGGTGTTAAAAATAGGAGCGATCTCGTTAAAGCGAGCTCTGGTCCAGCCCTGTTAGTGGCTGTGGAACAGAAGCCACCGTCCCCAGGGCTCTCCCTCGTGTTCCGGGTGCACGCTGTAGCCCGTGGGGTGGGCGCGGTGGTGACAGATGACCTTTGGGGGGACACCGTGACCTCCTCGCGCTCACTGACTCTGTTTTTATTTGTTGCATCGTCCTTTATCTGGATGTACCTTCGAAGGGGAGCAGGCCTGTGGCAGATACTCCTAAAGGCCTCTTTAGCATCTGCAGGGGGTTGTCAGGAAGCCCTGAGAAGGGGGATTCTTGGAGGGAAAATACACACTGGAGGGGCGGGTAGCGGGGAGAGATGAGAGAGGGCTGTGTTGGTGAGACACAGGCTTCTTAATTCCCTGCTCCTCGGGAGCGCGAGTGGGCGTGGAAAGGAGAGGAAGGAAGAGGTTTCTTCTCCTCATAAACACCATCTGTAGGTGCACGAAAGGAGCATCTTAATGATTTGGGAGGAGAGAGTCAAGCAGGAGGGCCAGGCCTGCAAGCAGAGGCAGGGGATGATGCCTGTAGGACGTTGGTTGCCCCAGGCCAATGGTCAGCAAACTCACTGGTCCACAGAGCCAAACATCAGCAGCACAACCACTGACATTTCTTTGGAGAGCCAAATTCTTTAAACTTAGACTTCTTCTGACGCCACTCCTTCCAAATAGGCTCGCCCAGGCCGCGGTATTCTGTGGAAGAGCCACACTCGAGGGGCCAAAGAGCCGCCTGTGGCTCTCGAGCCCCAGTTTGCCGACCACGGCCCCCAGGCCCTCGGGGTTTTCCTCATTGGCCTCGGGACGTATCTTGTTGGAAACTGTTCTTGTGCTGCTTTCCTCATCGGGAGGAATAAGATCTGGTTTCGGGAGGTGGAAAGTCCTGGGTGTGTTCGAATTCCCTTGTGTAAAGACCGTATGTCCCCTGCTCTTTCACCGGATTCAGGCGGCGATGAGTCTCCCCGTCTGCTGACTTTTCCAGGGGCTGGCTTTCGATTTGCGTCCTACATGGGTGACGACATGGTGCTGCAGAAGGAGCCTGCGGGGGCCGTGATTTGGGGCTACGGAATGTCTGAAGCCACGGTGACCGTGACTCTTTGTCAAGAGCAGGAAACCGTCATGAAGAAAGTGACGCGTGTGAAAGGTACGGCAGCCCCCATTCTCTGTGCAGCTTTTGTCTTCTTCTGCCACCTGCTGGCTTATCTGAAAATGAACGCTTATTCTCCATCCCCCGTTATTCACCCATCCACCTACCCATCCACCCACCCATCCATCCACCCACCCATCCATCCACCCACCCACCCACCCATCCACCCATCCACCCACCCACCCACCCACCCACCCATCCATCCATCCATCCATCCATCCACCCACCCATCCACCCACCCATCCATCCATCCATCCATCCATCCATCCACCCACCCACCCACCCACCCACCCATCCATCCATCCATCCACCCACCCACCCATCCATCCATCCATCCACCCACCCACCCATCCACCCACCCATCCATCCACCCATCCACCCATCCACCCACCCACCCACCCATCCACCCATCCACCCACCCACCCACCCATCCATCCATCCACCCACCCACCCACCCATCCACCCATCCACCCATCCACCCATCCATCCATCCTCCCACCCACCCACCCACCCATCCACCCACCCATCCATCCACCCACCCACCCACCCACCCACCCATCCACTCATCCATCCATCCATCCATCCATAAAGGCTATTTGCATATTTACCGTGTGCTAGGCACTGAGCATACAAATTAAGACTAAGTCAAGTTGAAACCGGTTTTGCTCAGTGGATAGAGTGTCGGTCTGCGGACTGAAGGGTCCCAGGTTCGATTCTGGTCAAGGGCATGTACATTGGTTGCAGGCACATCCCCGGTGTGTGTGTGTGTGTGGGGGGGGGGTGCAGGAGGCAGCTGGTCGATGTTTCTCTCTCATCGATGTTTCTAGCTCTCTATCCCTCTCCCTTCCTCTCTGTAAAAAAGTCAATAAAATATATTTATATAAAAAAAAAAAGGCTACGTCAAGGTGCCCGTCCTCAAGGAGCTCATGGAATCATGGGAACGGACGCTGAGTCACACGGTGCAGTGCGATAACCGCTGTGATGAAGGCGTGTACGGGGTGCCATGGGGTACAGAAGAGAAACAGCTACCTCAGATTGGACGGTAAGGGAAGGTTCACACAGAAGGTGGCTTTTGAACGGAATCACATATGAAGGAGAGGCAGTATGGAGGAGTGGTTGGAACCCAGGCTCTGAAATTCACTCTCTGGACTCAGGCCCTGGCTCTGTCTCTTCATGGCTGTATCACCTGGGACACGTTACTGAATGTCTCTGTGCCACACTGTACTTATTTGTCAAGTGAGGTAATAGTATGTGAGGTCACGTGGGTTTTACATGAATTAGCACATGTGACGTGCTCAGAGCAGCGCCTGGCACACAATAAATGCTGAATACATGTCAGCTGTTGTTAGAGTTATTATTGCTATTTAAGCCAACCACTCCACTATTTACTGAGGGACAACTACTACGTGGCAGATACTGTGTTAGGTCCTGGGGATATAGTGATGAGCGAAACAGATGTGGTCTCTCCCCTAATGAAGCTAATAGGTTAGGCAAGGAGCCAAAACCGGTTTGGCTCAGTGGATAGAGCGTCAGCCTGCGGACTGAAGGGTCCCGGGTTCGATTCCTGTTAAGGGCATGTACCTTGGTTGCGGGCACATTCCCAGTAAGGGGGTGTGCAAGAGGCAGCTGGTCGATGACTCTCTCTCATCGATGCTTCCAACTCTCTATTCCTCTCTCTTCCTCTCTGTAAAAAATCAATGAAATATATATATATATATATATATATATATATATATATTAAAATAGGTTAGGCAAGGAGACAGAAAAATGATAGCAATTATTTGGAAGGTTGGGAAGTGCCACAGTGGGGAAGTCCCGGGCGCCGTGGGAGTGCCGAGTAGGGATACTTGACTTTGTCTAGGGTTTATCTTGCAAGGTAAGTAGGGCAAACCAGGCAGAAGGACTCTCCTGGCAAAGGCGTGGAGGCGCTAGCGAGCTCGGGCCATTGGAGAATCGGCTAACAGATAGGCTTGCCTGGAACACCGAGGTACATGACTGGTGTTGGTTGGCAGGGAGACACGTTTGGATATAGAAGGAAGCTTGTTTGTCATTGTTAAGGAGTATTGGATGGATGGATTTTTTAAGCCCGAAATAACACAACCAGATTGGTATATTCGAAAGATGACTGGCAGCACGGCGGGAGATTGATTGGAGGTCGGACGGACTGGAGGTGGTGGGACCCGTTAGCTGGCTATTGTGATGGTCAGGGACCAGACAGGGGAGGTCTGACCCAGCGTCGCTGCTGTGAGGATGTCCAAGGCGTTGAGAATTAGCAGCCTCACCGAGGAGCCTCTGTCTAAAAGAGAGAAAGACGGTGGTGGCGGGCGGGGATCTGTTTGTGCGGCTTTCCACATCTTCTCGGTAGAGAGCGAAGGTAGAACTTTATTTTTTATTTTTTTAAATATATTTTATTGATTTTTTACAGAGAGGAAGGAAGAGGGATAGAGAGTTAGAAACATCGATGAGAGAGAAACATCGATCAGCTGCCTCTTGCACCCCCCCCACTGGGGATGTGCCCGCAACCAAGGTACATGCCCTTCACCGGAATCGAACCTGGGACCTTTCAGTCCGCAGGCCAACGCTCTATCCACTGAGCCAAACTGGTTTCTGCAAGGTAGAGTTTTAATTTGTGCAGATCCACAAGCCTGTTTCAACAGCATCTTGCTTTGTCCTGCCCTGGGAGATAAAAATGAATGAAACGTTATTTGGAATAAAGAAGGTAGACGTGTAGGAAATCCCACAGGGCGGAAAGAAGATGTTTCTCCAAGGAGACACTGCAGGGTTTAAGGGTTGACGTCTATTTAAATATCGAGGAGGACTCGGGGGTTTTTCAGCCCAGCCCGCCTCAGTTTGCCACCGTCTATCTCTGTTAACAGACGACTTATTACCTGTATTCCCTAGGTGCCCGCAGCCAAGCGGAATTTAATAACATAAAAGGCTTTTGTCTGGCAGACTGACACTACAGGCATTGGGAAAATTAAAACCCGGTGGACGGTTGGGAATATGGTCAGGTGCTGGGCCTATTCAAGTTGTCAAATGATGCCTAGTGATCCAGACACAGGCATAAAAGAGGGGATATTAACGTATGTCCTCTCACTCTGACACACATGGGGATGCACATGGGGATGAGAAAATGAGAGTGTGTCTGCAAACAGCTATATTGTCTCTAACTTGGAAAAGAAAAAGTTCCTGCCGAAACCGGTTTGGCTCAATGGACAGAGCGTCGGCCTGTGGACTGAAGCGTCCCGGGTTCAATTCCGGTCAGGGGCATGTACCTTGGTTGCGAGCACATCCCCGGTGGGGGGTGTGCAGGAGGCAGCTGGTCGATGATTGTCTCTCATTGATGTTTTCTTTGGTGTGTGTGTGTGTGTTGTTTTGTTTTTAACATTTATATTCGGTGGAGGAGGAGGAGCTCACACAGAACAAATGCAGGTAGGAAAGGGGCCTGCAAAGCTTCCTCCACCTCCCCGCCACTTGCACACATTCTGAAAGTGACTGGCAGCTGGTGAAATGCCGGGGTCCCGTGTGGGACGTGAACGGGGTGGTTCCTTCCAGCTCTCCTCGCTGTTTCCTTGTGGGAAGGGAAAGGCAGTGGACCATTTTTCTTTTTTCCGTTCTTGACTTCTGAGATGTGGCACCACCACCTGGAAAACCATTAACATCTAATGTGACTAGCAAAAAGGAAAAAAAAACAAGAAAGCACGACATGACTAATCATGTCTCTAAGACAAATTGTTTTAGTGTCCCCCCCCCTTTTGATTGTTTATTTTGCCATGTTTAGGTGGGGGCTGGTCGGGGAGATGGAGAGAGAGAGTGTTCTTTACTTGTGTCTTTTGCTGGAATGTGGAGAGAAAATAGAGCAGCAAAGAGGCCACCAGACATGCTGTCAGGGACACACAAAGCCCCGGTCAGTTTGCAAGGCTTTCTTGTTGGTGTCACAGCGGGGTGGGGGTTGGGGGGGGATAGGTAGGGGGGGAGAAGGTTGTCTGTTATTTACAGGATGGAGTGCCTGGCACACGCTGAGAGCCGTGTTAGGAAGGAAGGAGATGAAACTTCCTAGGTGGGAGAAGAAAGATCTGAGGGAGCAGAGATCTGAATGTGATGAAAATCTGCAGAAACCTGCAGACGGATTGGGAAAAGAGGGACAAGAGAGCAAGTGATGAGGGCCCAGACGAAGGAGCCAGAGAAACTGTTGCTCAGAAAGCCTCCCAGGATTTGCAGGAAGTCAGCTGGGCAGTGAATTTTCTCTCTTTTTTTTACAAAGATAGGGGCATTTATTTGTGTTATATTACTGGATTTTATTTTATTTTTTAAAAAAATATATGTTATTGATTTTTTACAGAAAGGAAGAGAGAGGGATAGAGAGTTAGAAACATCGATGAAAGAGAAACATCGATCAGCTGCCTCTTGCACACCCCCCACTGGGGATGTAACCACAACCAAGGTACATGCCCTTGACTGGAATTGAACCGGGGACCTTTCAGTCTGCAGGCTGCTGCTCTATCCACCGAGCCAAACCGCTTCGGCATATTACTGGGTTTTAAAGGCAAAAAAAAAAAAAAGTAGTTCTGTTTTGAACATCAAAGTCAGACATCCCCCCCTCCCACTCACAATAGTCATTACATACGTTTGCACACACAGGAAATTAACACACACGGCATCACAGGTCTCCAGGGCAGGTCAGCTCCATCCTGGCTGCGTGGGACACCCCATGGCCAGCCCTGAGGTCAGCAGAGACCCTGCCCAGGCTGAGAGCCAGACCGCATTTCCTTGACCTTCCCCGGGCCACCTCTGCCCTCTGACCTTCTCCAAAAGCCACTTCCCAGGTCACCAGCAACGGGAAGGACACAAACAAAGGCACAGAGCATGACACCTTCGTGGTGACAACTTCCAGGAAAAGGAAATGCCCCTGAGCCCTCTTGCCCTGAGCTCCCCAGGGGAGGAAACAGGACCCACAGCACCTCATGAACCAGGCAGGCCCCCGGGTCTACCCTTGGGCTCAGGTGTCACCCCGAGAGCGCCGGCAGGTCGGCAAAGGAGGAGCAGATGACGCAGGCTTTCCCTTGGTCCTGAGAATGAGCCACATACTTGACCATTCCAACGTCACATGGCCGGTGAACTTGAACCCTTTGTGGTCGGTGACTCAGCTTTATTATTTGGACTCAGGTGGACGCACACAGTTTCTAAAAACTACAGCTGGACCTCATCACCCTGTGACGGGCTGCACTTGAACTCGTCCCGCCTAACGGGCCAAGGACGCGACTTCTGTGAAACAAGATGGCTCCTGCCTCGACGAGCCCACTCTCGCCTTTGACCTAAGAAACGGTCTACACCAGGGGTGGGCAAACTTTTTGACTCGAGGGCCACCATGGGTTCTTACACTGGACCGGAGGGCCGGAACAAAAGCGACCTGACCATGCCAGCACTCTCACCTTGGGCTGCTGGTGAAGGAGCGGAGGGGAGAGCAAGAGAACCCTCCGCTCTTTCAGCTCCTCGGGCCGGATAGAACAGCCGAACGGGCCGGATCCGGCCCGAGGGCCGTAGTTTGCCCACGGCTGGTCTACATAGTGGCTGCTCTCCTGTGAATATGCTTACATGGGAGTAAAACCTCATTGTTTTAATTTTAAAATACATTTTTATTTATCTTGGAGAGGAAGGGGGAGAGAGAGAGAGAACTAGAAACATCAGTGATAAAAGAATCATTGATCAGCACACCCCACCCGAGCATGTGCCCTGACCGAGAATTGAACCATGACCTCCTGGTTCATAGGTCACTGCCCAACCACTGAGCCAGCTGGGCAGGCCTCATTGTTTTCAATGGCCTGTTTCTGAGTTACTTCGACCATTAGTCACCTCTCTGTAGTCGATCCGATTTCCCCTGCCATGCCTGGCAGTTACCTTAACACTCCTTGCTGTGTCAGAGTTTGTTTTTCTGTCGCGTGGGAGAGGATAGAAGCTAGAAACTAAAAGAACTTGGGGGATACAACAGAAGGACGTTCTCCAAGGTCTCCAAGTCAGCTGAGAGGTTTCCTCAGACCAGTGCAGGGGTGGGCAAACTTTGACTCGAGGGTCACAATGGGTTCTTAAACTGGACCTGAGGGCCGGAACAAAAGCATGGATGGAGTGTTTGTGTGAACTAATATAAATTCAAAGTAAACATCATTACATAAAAGGGTACTGCCCTTTTTTTTATTTTTTTTTATTCCAATAGTTTAGAACAGCCGAAGGGGCTGGATCCGGGCCCGTGGGCCGTAGTTTGCCCACGGCTGGACCAGTGCTTAGGAATAAGGCTCAGGCCTCAGTTGTAGTTCTCTTCCCCTCCTGCAGGGGGAGCTCTTCCTCTTGGCTGTAGTGTAATGGTATTGCCATGGTGTTTTGCCCCCTTCCCTTATGAATCTTCCTATTGCAGGGCCGCAAAACTTTGAGAAACTCTGGTGAAGGCTGTCCTCCTCACCAGCCATGTCGCCTGGATTGCGGTGGAGTGAATATCCAGTTAACAGCAGTGGCGAGGAATGGATCGTCGAGTGGCAGAAGGCTAGAACCTGCCCTGGTTTCCTGGGGGTTCACTTCACCATCATAAACCAGTAAAGCTGGCAGAGGCAGGACAGAGCTCCAGCGAGCTATGTCAGCGCAGGGAGCCCGGGAAGACCTTGCTTGGCAAGGCTGCCGGCGGGACAGATTGGCGTGTCTGCCTGCTCGGAAGTGTGAGCCACACGGAGCGCACGCACCTGCGTGACACAGTCTGTCCCCGCTGCCCACTGCTTCCAAAGCAGCGCTTTTCCTGCTCCGGGTGAGCTATACGTAGAACGTGTTGCTGTCTGGCTCTCAGTGGTATAAAAACAGTAAGCGGGCATTTGGTCGCCAATGAGTCAGCTGTGCTTCCTGGAGGAATCAGGCATGCACCCCTTTCCCTGGTGCCTTGGGGGGTCTTGGACCTTCCCCCCGCCCCCCAATAATGAGCGGTCCTTTATGGGTTGAGCTTTTACTGGTCTCCTGTCCTGCATCTGGACCTCTCCTGCTTCTGCTTAGCTCTTGCTGGTTAGAAAGAGCTCAGCACCCTGTCTGGCTCCTAGTAGTCCTCTGGGGTAGTATTTTTATAATTATTATTTTTTACAGACTGGTATAAAAAATAATAACAGCCGAAACCGGTTTGGCTCAGTGGATAGAGCATCGGCCTGCGGACTGAAAGGTCCCAGGTTCGATTCCGGTCAAGGGCACGTACCTTGGTTGCGGGCACATCCCCAGTAGGGGGTGTGCAAGAGGCAGCTGATGGATGATTCTCTCTCATCGATGTTTCTAACTCTCTGTCCCTCTCTCTTCCTCTCTGTAAAAAAAAAAAAATCAATAAAATATATTTAAAAAAAATAAATAATAACAGTTATTCCAGTTCTTAACCATTCTTTCCCCCTGAAATGACATTACATTATAAATCAGTTCCTTTTCTTCTGCATTATGCCAAGAAGATTTATTTTTAAAAGATTGCTCCTCTATTTTTCTCACTCTCATTTTTTTTCAACTTGGTTCATGTGGCTTGGTTCTCCCAGGCATAATTTTGCCACTTTGAAGATATATTTTTTTAAAGTTTCTGAGCATGATGTTTGCAGAGGTGGTGGCGTGAGTGGGCGAGAGGTAGGAAGGTGGCAGGGAGGTGGTAACTAAGGAATGTGCTAGGAATTTCTGAAATAGGGTTTTGGGTAACTTTTCATCGCTTTACTTGAGCCTGAAAACCTTAAGTCTGGTAGATAACTCTGAAAATAATTAATTGGGCAAGTCTAAATGTCTTCTTCATAGAGAGTCTAATTTGGGGGGAAAATGTGTTTTTATTGATTTTAGAGAAAGGGGAAGGGAGAGGGATAGAGAGCTGGAAACATTGATGAGAGAGAAGCATGGATCGGCTGACTCCTGCACGACCCCCGCTGGGGATCGAGCTCACAACCCGGGCATGTGCTGTGACCAGGAACCAAACCAGTGGTGACTTCTTGGCTCATGGGTTGATGCTCAACCATTGAGCCACCCTGGCTCGGCCAGAGAGACTACTTCATATGCCTTTCATTCCTTCCACGCGTGACACTTTCTCCCCTCATCTGCTTAACTGTTGACAGGAGAACCCTGAACTACTGCTCGTATTCATCCTTGGTAGCAATGTGGGGAGGAGGCGGGGGTATTTGAGAACAAAGATGAGATACCATCAGGCAAGGGGAAGTTTCCAATTAACAACTGGTTTTCTCTGATTGGGGCACTGTGAAAATGTATTCGATTATAGTTATGTTCATATTGACAGCTGGATAGCCCAATAAGAATTTCTATTTTGTTTTTTGTTAAACTACCTTGAATTTTAATTTCTTGTGTATGTTTGTCCATCCTCATTTAGGATTACAACTGGCTAATTTTTTCTCTCTCTTGTAAACGCTTCAGTTAAAAGTAAGAAGGGATTGGCACAGATTAAGGAGAGAAATGCTGCTGCTGGTCTGAAATGTGGCCCATTTAAAAAATATATATTTTATTGATTTTAGTACAGAGAGGATGGGAGAGAGATAGAGAGTTAGAAACGTCGATGAGAGAGAAACATCGACCAGCTGCCTCCTGCACACCCCCCACTGGGGATGTGCCTGCAACCAATGTACATGCCCTTGACTGGAATCGAACCCGGGACCTTTCAGTCCGCAGACCGACGCTCTATCCACTGAGCCAAACCGGTTTTGGCTGAAATGTGGCCCATTTTCATAGCTTCGAATTCAGCCCATCACTGAAGCGGGGGATGGCCACAAATGAGCATGATGCGTGACAGGATTGGGCTTTACTTTAATTTTAATGAATTGATTAATTCCTTGGAGCCTTTCTATTATTGTTATTTCAGCACGCTCTAATAAATGGATGGTGGTCCTGGATCCCATGAAGCCTGGTGGACCTTACGAAGTGATGGCCCAGCTGACTTTGGGAAAAACGAACTTGACCGTGGCAGTTCATGGTGTCCTGTTCGGAGATGTCTGGCTTTGCGGTGGGCAAAGCAACATGCAGATGACGGTGTCACAGGTAAGTGGCAGAGTCCCGGTGCTCATACATTAATAACGTTGATGTTGTGGGAAAAAGGAAAGAAAAGAGGAGGAAGCAGCAAAGAGGAGAGAGAGGTAGAAACCTTTTTACCCTGTTCTAAGTGCTTGACCTGTTTGTGAGTTGACAGCTTTATGAGGTAAGTACTTTATTCATATAGCTCACCGAGTAGGAAGCTGGATCGCTGAGATTCAGTTACCCGCCTAAGGTCACAGTCAATAGTGGAGCCAGGGCAGGACCTGGTGATGCGACTCCAGAGCTGCTGTCTCAGTCTTGGTGAGTGTACGGTCTTGCCTTACCGTCCGTCCTGAGCTACAGGCAGAAGCTAGAGTGTATCTGATGGTAACGGGTTTCATCATAAACTGCAGACAAAGGAGATTACTCTTTTTTTTGATTGATCCTGGAAGATGAGCTTCGGGAGAGAGCCTAGGGAACCAAAACAATTAGATTTTGTTTTAATGCTGAGCAAACTGGTACACACGACTTGTCTTCTGTTGTCATGGAGATTGAAAAAAATAAGATTGAAGG
This sequence comes from Vespertilio murinus, assembly GCA_963924515.1. Lineage (NCBI taxonomy): Eukaryota > Metazoa > Chordata > Mammalia > Chiroptera > Vespertilionidae > Vespertilio > Vespertilio murinus. The sequence goes on along the minus strand of OZ004720.1, from coordinate 13,405,499 downwards.
TTGGCTGAGCCTTTGACGAGGGTATGGCTTAGAGAAAATCACTTGTTTCTTTTCTTCTCTCTCTCTCTCTTTGTTTTGTTGGTTGGTTGTTTGCTTATTAATTGGTTGGTTCGGTTTTGAACTGTGTAAGTCTATTCTAACTAAAAATGTCTGTAGCTGCTGTGAGGAGGCATGTTAGATGCTGGGGGTGGGGGACAGTTTGAAAAAAAACACAGTAGAAAAGGAAAATGAGAAATGAAAGTTTTTTCTTAAGCAAATAAAAGAAAGTTTTTCTGAGCAAAAAACCTGCTTTCCTCAAGTTCTCCCCCCCCCACCCCCCCTTTTTGTCAGGATTGGTTCTTTGGGTAACTATGAGGTCCCGCTAAATGGAAAAAGACATTCTTGATGCTATTCTCTCTGCTGATCCTTAGCTGCTGAGTTTCTATACCTTTCACCATGCTAGTCAGTCTTCCCCAAATACAACCCAGGATGCCACTGTCCGCTCCGGGGTGAGGCCCGAATACAGCTCAGGCCTCCAGCAGTGGTTTGGCCAAAACGATGGTCACCTCCCTTGTTTTGAGAACTGTATTCCTACTAATGCAGCCCCACGTTCACGCTTGCTCTTTTGGAATCATAGTTTTCCATTGCTCTTAACTGACACAGCCACCCTTTATCCCCAGGTGCTTCTGCTGCCCACTCAGCCCTTCCCCTTCCCCCGCTGGTGCAGCTGTGTTCTCACTTGGTATTTTGGAGGCTTTGTTTTTAAAACATGCTTTATAAAAGGGTGCTTAAAAATATACTTATCCTTTTAACCATTAAATATACAGAGTGGGGCAAAAGAAGGTCTATAGTTGTTCATATGGAAAATAATACAACCTGCACTAATAAAAGCGTAAGATGCAAATCGACCGTACCTTCGAGACACCCACCAGCCAATTAGGAATGAGTATGCAAATTAACCCAACAAAGCAGGTGGGTTAATTTGCACGATGCAGGCATTCTGCATCACCCCAGCCGCTCTGGGCCTCTGGGCAGTGTGGGAAGGCGGAAAGGCAGCTCAGGGCCAGAGTGGGCACCCAGGGGAAAGAAGGCCCATTCTTGCACGAATCTTCGTGCATCTGGCCTCTAGGAATAAATAATAATACAAGAAAAACAAAATATTGTGTTTCACACACTCAAACTGAAAACCTACTTTTGCCCCACCTTTTATTCACCCTACCGTGTGTACCCATACCTTATCTCTACTTAACACTGTTTCCTCATCCTCAACATAAACTCTGTCCCTGTTAAGCAATAATTCGCCTTTTTCCTCCAGCCCCTAGTAACCTCTAGTCTGCTTTCCTCCAATGAATTTGCCTATTCTAGTTACCTCATATAAGTGGAATCATATTTGACGTGGTGTCTGGATTATCAAGCATAACGTTTTCAAGGTCCATCCGTGTTGTAGCATATGTCAACATTTTATCCCTTTTTACGGCTGAATTGCATTCTATTTTATATGCCACATTTTGTTTATCCATTTACCTGTTGATGGACATCTGGGCTGCTCTTGTGAATAATGCTGCTATGAACACTGGTGTGCAGATACCTGGTCCATTCCCTGCTTTCCATTCTTTTAGAAAATTACCTGTGAGCCAAAACCGGTTTGGCTCAGTGGATAGAGTGTTGGCCTGCGGACTAAAGGTCCCAGGTTCGATTCCGGTCAAGGACATGTACCTTGGTTGTGGGCACATCCCCAGAAGGGGGTGTGCAAGAGGCAGCTGATAGATGATTCTCTCTCATTGATGTTTCTCTCTATCCCTCTCTCTTCCTCTCTGTAGAAAATCAATTAAAAAAATATTAAAAAGAAAAAAGCCGAAACCGGTTTGGCTCAGTGGATAGAGCATCAGCCTGTGGACTGAAAGGTCCCAGGTTCGATTCCGGTCAGGGGCATGTACCTTGATTGCAGGCACATCCCCAGTAGGGGGTGTGCAGGAGGCAGCTGATCGATGATTCTCTCTCATCGATGTTTCTGGCTCTCTATCCCTCTCTCTTCCTCTCTGTAAAAAAATCAATAAAATATATGTTAAAAAAAAAAAGAAAAAAGAAAAAAAAAGAAAAGAAAATTACCTGCGAAAGGAATTGCTGGGTCACCTGTTAGTTCTGTGTCTAACTTTTGAAAAACCAGCAAACCATTTTCCATACTGGCTGTACCATTTTGCATTCCTACCAGCAATAGGCAGATGCTCCAGTTTCTCTGTGTCCTCAGTAACACGTGTTCCTTTCCCCTTTTTAAATTTTTTTTTATGATAGCCATGTTAGTAGAGGTATCTCATTGTGGTTTTGATTTGCATTTCCCCTGATGACTAATGCTATTGAGTACCATTTGTAAGACTTCTTTGGATAAATGTCTAATCAAGTCCTTCGCCCATTTTTGGAATTGGGTTATTTGTTGTTGAATTGTAGGAATTCTTTAAATATTCTAGGTAATAATCACTTGTCAGAGATTTGATTTGAAAATGTTTTATGTCATTCTTTAGAGGGTTATTTCATTTCCTTTAAGGGTGTTCTTAAATACACAAAAGTTTTTTCTTTTGATAAAGTTCAATTTATGTTTTTATTTCTTTTGTTGTCCTTTTGGTATTATATTCATGAAATATTGCCAAATCCAATGTCATGGACGTTTCCCCCAGTGTTGTCTTGTAAGAGTTTTATAGTTTTAGCTCTTTGATTCTTTATGAGTCAGTTTTGGTACATGGTGTAAGAGGAGGGTCTAACTCTAACCTCATTCTTTTGAAGTAGGATATCCACTTCTCCCCGCACCATTTGTTGAAAAGACTGTCCTTTCCCCACTGAGTGGTCTTGGTAGTCTTGTCAATAATCAATTAACCATTAATTAACATATAAAGGTTTATTGGCTTTCTATTCAATTCCATTGATCTACAGCTCTCTCTTTATACCAGGACCACACTGTTTTAATTACTGTAGCTTTGTAGTAAGGTTCAGAGTTGGGAAGTGTGAGTCCTCCAACTGTGTCCTTCTTTTTCAGGATTATTTTGATGACCCAGGGTTCTTACAGTTCCATGTGAATGTGAGAACATGCTTTTCCATTTCTGGGGGAAAAGGGCTACTGGGATTTTTGATAGGTATTGTGTTTGGATCTGTAGATTTCTTTGGGTAGTGCTGGCATTTTAACTCCATTTTGTGAATATGGGATGTCTTTCCCTTAATGTTTTTACTTTTTTTCCAGCAATGTTTTATAATTTTTGGTATCTTCCACCTTCTTGACTAGATTTATTATTAATAATTAGCTAATTACAATGGTATCACTATAATAGATTAAGAACTTGGAAAGATTATTGTTTTCCCTAGCTCTTTCTCTAAAACTCAGTTTCTTATTTTCCTACCCTTCTTTTGTTATCTATTTCTCTTTCTTTGAGAACATTTAAATTTGAGGTTTTAAAATCTACAACTAGACCCATGATCTCAATGAATTTCTTTTTTTTATTATAAAATGGAATCTTTTAACATACTTTATGATTTCTTATTTTGCTTCTACAACTTATAGTGTCTTTTTTTTTCTTCAAACGAATTGCTAAATAATGCTAATAAAAAGATTCTACTCTGGACCTGTACATTTCATTTCATTATTAGTTTTCTAATTCAAAAATCCAAATTCTTGCATTTATGTCTTCCTAACCAACATTTAATTTGCTCTTGCTTCCTGCACTACTTAAACATATGAAAATCCTTTGAATGTAAATGTTTATTAAAATGAATTTTAGCCCTAGCTGGTTTGGCTTAGAGAATAGAGTGTCCGCCTGCAGACTGAAGGTCCTGGGTTCAATTTTTAGTCAGGGCACATGCCTGGGTTGTGGGTTCGATCCCCAGTGGGGGCCTCCACAGGGCAGCCAATCAATGATTCCCTCTCATCATTGATGTTTCCCTCTCTCCCTTCCTCTCTGAAATCAACAGAAATATTTTAAAAATGAACTTCAACCGGATTCCTTTTTAGCTTAAGTGAATGGCAGCAAAAGTGAAATTTTAGCTCTTGGTAGGAAGCATGGCTTTGTACAGAAGAGAATTGCTGTAACTCGTTAGGGAAAACAGTACTTTCCTAATGCTTTAATTGCGGTTCTCCGTTGGCACAGAAAGGCACGGGCCAGATCTGTTTTCATTTATGCGGGCAGGTTCTCAGCCGCTGTCTGTGCCAGGGGACCTCACCTCACTTTTTGTCGAGCTAACTCAGCTCGTTGCTGGTGGAAATGGGGTCCTTTTCCACGGGGTTGTGAGGAAAGCGTTCCAGGGACCCGGGCTCGGGGGACTGCGGTGTGACAACGTTCATTCCAGAAAGCTGCCCCTGGGCTTCCAGTGTCCCATCTCCCGGGGCACATGTCTCCTCCGGGGCACACGGCTCACCCAGGGCACACGGCCCCCTGGGACACACGGCTCACCCGGGGCAATTTTTTTGGTTTTTAAAAATATATATATTTTATTGATTATTCACAGAGAGGAAGGGAGAGGGATAGAGAGTCAGGAACATCAATGAAAGATAAACATCGATCAGCCGCCTCCTGCACACCCCCTACCGGGGATGTGCCCGCAACCAAGGTACATGCCCTTGACTGGAATCAAACCCGGGATCCTTCAGTCCACAGGCCGATGCTCCATCCACTGAGCCAAACCGGTTAGGGCTATTTTTTTGTTTTTGTTTTAAATCATGCACTTAGTTTGTATGACAGCATTTTAGGTGCTGACAGTACCAAAAGCCAGGGTTCCTAGTCTCTCGACATTCTGTAGAACTTAATTTTTTATCGAAAGGATACCGTATGTGACTCCTCCATATTCCTTTTGCTCCTTTTCTCCCAAAGACGCCCCCCCCCCCCAACTTCAACACACAGGGTGTCTGTCTCTCCCTCTCCCCACTTTTTCTCCCTCCATGTGACTTTTCTAAGGAGGTAAGGTTCCCCCTATAACATACCACTCTTCACATACAAATGAAGGAAATGGCAGATTGTATGCCTATCTTGTTGTTAGGGTAAAGTGGAATTTTTAAATGGAGTGTTATTTATAACACCGAGTGAGATGTTTATAAATGGAGAAAAGTCTAAATGTTCATCTGTCGCCTCCTAAGACAGGGTAGGTCTTAAGACTTGGATATTTCTAGTCAAGCTCCGAGGAAGATGGCCGACGTCAGACAGCAAGCCCGCTTCTCAATGTCTTGGCAATCCCCATATTCCTACTTTCCGAGTAGAGAACTCACAGTCCAGAAGAGAAGGGGTATTAGCACATTACAATAAAAGACTCGCAGAGGTAATGGTGGATGGCTATTTATAGTTATTTCCTCAACTTTAAAACTGCTGTATTATCCTGTAGTGGTGATATCATTGCCATTAATTAGTTATTAATAACTAGAGGCCCGGTGCACAAAATTCGTGCATGGGGGGGGGGTGTCCCTCAGCCCAGCCTGCACCCTTGAGGGATGTCCGACTGCCCATGTAGGCCTGATCCCAATGTCCCAGTGATTGGGCCTAAACAGGCAGTAGGACATCCCTCTCACAATCCAGGACTGCTGGCTCCCAATTGCTCACCTGCCTGCCTTCCTGATTGCCCCTAACCCAGCCGTGGGCAAACTACGGCCCGAGGGCCGGATCCGGCCCGTTCAACTGTTCTATCCGGCCTGTGGAGCCAAGAGAGCTGAGGGTTCTCTTGCTCTCCCCTCCGCTCCTTCACCAGCAACCCCAAGATGAGAGTGCCAGCATGGTCAGGTTGCTTTTGTTCCGGCCCTCCGGTCCAGTTTAAGAAGCCATTGTGGCCCTCGAGTCAAAAAGTTTGCCTATCCCTGCCCTAACCCCTTTTGCCTGCCAGCCTGATAACCCCCTAACCACTCCCCTGCCAGACTGATGCCTAACTGCTCCCCTGCCAGCCTCTTTGCCCCTAACTGCCCTCCCCTGTAGGCCTGGTCCCTCCCAACTGCTTTCCATTACAGGCCTGGGTTCCCCCCAACTGCCCTTCACTGCAGGCCCAGTCACCCCCAATTTCCCTCCTCTGCTGGCCTGGTCACCCCTAATTGCCCTCCCCCTGCAGGCTTGATCGCCCCCAACTGCCCTCCCTGGCAGGCCTGGTCCCTTCCAACTACCCTCCCCTGCTGGCCATCTTGTGTCCACATGGGGGCAGGATCTTTGACCACATGGAGGAAGCCATCTTGTGTGTTGGAGTGATGGTCAATCTGCGTATTGCTCTTTTATTAGATAGGCTAGGAGCAAAGGGAGGGCCAGATATTATAGGCATGACATTTACTTCGCCAGGAAGCAAAAGCTTTACCCACACCCCGGGGAGGAGAACAGAGGAGTGCCCAGTAAAGTTGGGGTGAGATCTGTAAGGTACTTGTCTGTCAGTCACACAGGGGAACAGGTCATTGACCAGAGTGGGTGTGGCCACTGCAGGGATGAGAAGTTTGGGCTATTGAATCCCTAAACAAAGAAATCTCTCTCGGCACACTTGGCTCCCGGCTCAGGCGTGGCTCTCCTGTCTTCACCCACGTGGCTCACGGCCATGCGGACTCCAACACTAATGGGCTAATGGACTGCTGCTAGCCTGATGTTCAGCTGGAGCTGGTTCCAACATGGAAACACACACACACACACACACACACACACACACACACACACACACACAACACGGGACACCGGCTTTGCTCCTGGCTTTACTGAAACCCCAGCTCCACTTCTCCCATGACCCGAATGGGACTTCGGAAAACCAGGGATGTGATTCCACACAAACAAAAATCACATCCTCCCGGGTGAGTCTCAGAAAGTCCTTTTTCTGGCCGAAACCGGTTTGGCTCAGTGGTAAAGCATCGGTCTGCGGACTGAAAGGTCCCGGGTTCGATTCCGGTCCAGGGCATGTACCTTGGTTGCGGGCACATCCCCGATAGGGGGTGTGCAAGAGGCAGCTGGTCGGTGTTTCTCTCTCATCGACATTTCTAGCTCTCTGTCTCTCTCCCTTCCTCTCTGTAGAATATCAATAAAATATATATTTAAAAAAAGAAAAAAAGAAAGAAAGTTCTTTTTCTGGCCGTAACCGGTTTGGCTCAGTGGTAAAGCATCGGTCTGTGGACTGAAAGGTCCCGGGATTCGATTCCAGTCAAGGGCATGTACATTGGTGGCGGGCACATCCCCAGTAGGGGATGTGCAAAAGGCAGCTGGTCGGTGTTTCTCTCTCATCGACGTTTCTGGCTCTCTATCCCTCTCCCTTCCTCTCTGTGAAACATCAATAAAATATATTTTATAAAGAAAGAAAGTTCTTTTTCTGGAGATATTGTAAGGACCCCACCCCTAACCACCCAGTGGGGAAGAGGAGACCCCCAATGTCCCCTATAATTATAGAAGGTGAAATACAGAATGCACATGTGTGTTCCCTCTCTCTCTCTCTCTCTCTCTCTCTCTCTCTCTCTCTCTCACACACACACACACACACACACACACACACACAGGCCTTGCTCCTCCTGCGGACCCCATGCCGAGATCCTCGGAGGAAATAAGCCCTCTTGACGCCTCTTCATTAATTCGGGGCCGCGGTGTAAAGGTTACAAATTGAACACCGGTGCGCAGCTGCTTTGATGCCGAGCGCGGGCCCCCAGGGAGGCGGCGATGCTCCCTCCCAGCCCAGCAGCCCTCCGGGCTTCAAATGCCTCGGCCTTCATTTCCATCCTCGTTTGCATACCGGGCAGAGGAATAATTACGCCGAGGCGTTTGATGAGATGAAGTCTGATCTCAGCAGATGGAGGAAGGCTGCCCCCCTCATCAGCGGGGAAACCGAGTGTCATTTAAATGAAAATCTTCCTGAAATCTCTTTATTCCTGAGTTTGTCGCCAAGGTCCCTAAGGAGGCGCGTCCGTCCAAAAGGCTGGCTGATTTGGGGGAAGGGTGCCAGTTTCAGAAGTCACTGAAGGATTTTCTCCCATCCCCCCCCCTTTTTTTTTTGTCTAATCCTCACCCCAGGCATTTTCCCATTGATTTTTTAAAAATATATATTTTATTGATTTTTCACAGAGAGGAAGAGAGAGGGATAGAGAGTTAGAAACATCGATGAGAGAGAATCATCCATCAGCTGCCTCTTGCACACCCCCTACTGGGGATGTGCCCGCAACCGAAGTACATGCCCTTGACCGGAATCGAACCCGGGACCTTTCAGTCCGCAGGCCGACGCTCTATCCACTGAGCCAAACCGGTCCTGGCTTCCCATTGATTTTTAGAGAGAATGGAAGGGAGGGGGAGAGACAGAGAAATAGGGATGTGAGCCCTAACCGGTTTGGCTCAGTGGATAGAGCGTCGGCCTGCGGACTGAAAGGTCCCAGGTTCGATTCCGGTCAAGGGCATGTACCTTGGTTGCGGGCACATCCCCGGTAGGGGGTGTGCAGGAGGCAGCTGGTTGATGTTTCTCTCTCATTGGTGTTTCTAACTCTCGATCCCTCTCCCTTCCTCTCTGTAAAAAAATCAACTATATATATATATGGAGAGAGAGAGAGAGAAAGAGAGAGAGAGAGAGAGAGAGAGAGAGAGAGAGAAATCAAATATACATATTTGAGGGAGAGAGGAGAGAGAAAGAGTGATGTGAGAGAGACACATCGATTGGTTGCCTCCTGCACCATGTCCTGACCAGGGCCATGGGTGGAGCCTGCCACCCAGGGACGTGCCCTTGACCTTGGCCGGAATCGAACCCGGGACCCTTCAGTCTGCAGGCCGACGCTCTACCCACTGAGTCACATTGGCCACGGCTCCCACCCGAATTTCTGTTACCACCCCATGTGGCCTTCACGTTTTTTTGACTTGAAACAACACACCAACGTGGGTTTGGAAACAGCAGTGTTTCAGCCAGCGTTTCGGATCCAGTGCCGTGTGCCGGTGACAGTCTCGGGGAACGCCAGCCACCCCGACTTCGCTGGCCTTGCAGCCCCCTTAGGGGTCGGCGGCGGGTGTAAAAGACAAGTAGCATGTTCACCCCGCTGCCGCCCCGAGCTGGGAGCCTGGAGCTGGCAGCTCATGCCGGGAGGCACTTGCGTTCCTCTCCGTGGCTGCGGAAGCTGGTGTGGGTGGAGCGCATCCACTGTTTCCATGGAAGCGGCACACAAGCCTTCGCTCTTGGGGAGGGACTGAATTCCAGGGGGGAGGACTCTTTGCAGGTACCCGCTGCCGAGAAATGAGGCCCCTGCCGGAACAGACCGTGCGTGCGCTGGCCTGTCCTCACGCACTGATGTTTATTTGACCTTAAACTGGCCAGGCAGGCTCCTGAACACACCGACCTGGGTTTCCTGTGGAATTTTCCTGAGACTCTAGGTGACAGTGGGAAGACCCGTAACCTTGACTTATAGGCGAGAGCTGCTGCTCCCAGGAGCGGTCCAGGCTGCGGCCGCCGCGGTGACCAAAAGAGCCATTGGCGTCCGGCTGCCTGGGTGGCCGCAGCGGGCCCAGCGCCCGGCCAGCCGGGAGGCGAGGCGGGGGTGGGCGCCGGGGGCAGCCTATTTCAGTGCAGTGCTCGGTGGGGGCAAGCTGGCAGCTCCCCGGTTGATCTTACACTGTGGGCTGGAGGGCCAGCTGCGCTCTCTGTGGTGGGCGGGAGGGAAGGGAGCCAGCTGCGCTCTCCCCTCGGCGGCGGCGAGCGGCCAGTGGAAGGGGCCAGCCTCCCGTGTCTCAGCTGGAGCGCTGGCTCCCCGAGGCCAGGATGACTGGGCTCCCGACGCCCCCCTTAGCCCTTTGTTTGGGAAAAAGCAGGCCAGTCCAGGGGGATAGGGAGAAGACAAGAAAGAACAAAGCAAAAAAAAAAAAAACCAAAGCAAAATAATGTATTTATAGTGGGTTCTTTAGAGAAGTCGGGATTAAAGGAAATAGCACTTATGCATAAGCTCCTAGAGGAATGATGACCAACAGGGCCAGCAGTGCCGACCACACACGTTCTTGTCCAGAAAAACTCCACGCCTTCCTGTCATACTCTCCGAAGTGGGTTCATAAAGCGATTTGGGATGGACACTTAAAAAAAAAATTGCCGAAACCGGTTTGGCTCAGTAGTAGAGCGTCGGCCTGCGGACTGAAAGGTCCCAGGTTCGATTCCGGTCAAGGGCATATACCTTGGTTGCGGGCACATCCCCGGTAGGGGCTGTGCAAAAGGCAGCTGGTCGATGTTTCTCTCTCATCGGTGTTTCTAGCTCTCTATCTCTCTCCCTTCGTCACTGTAAAATATCAATAAAATATATATTTAAAAATATATATATATCATTGATTTTTTTACAGACAGGATGGGAGAGCGATAGAAAGTTAGAAACATTAATGAGAGAGAAACATTGATCAGCTGCCTCCTGCACACCCCCCACTGGGGATGTGCCCGCAGCCAAGGTACACGCCGGAATCGAACCCGGGGCCCTTCAGTCCGCAGGCCGACGCTCTATCCACTGAGCCAACAGCTAGAGCAGGAATGGACACTTTTCTTTGTTTCATTTCTGGGGACCGTTCTCAGCAGTGACCCCGAACACTACTTTTCAAATTGCCATTTTCTCCCAAGTTTTTTGTTTTTTGTTTTTTTTGGGGGGTGTGAATTGCTGAGACCATAAGATGAGAACATAAGCATGTTGAGGCTGATTTCAGTATGTTTCAGGAGTTCAGCAATCATTTCTCAGGCGTGTGTGTGTGTGTGTGTGTGTGTGTGTATGTGTTTTAATATGCTTCTCATGTGGTATGCATGGAGCAAATCTGCCTCCCCAAGGCCTTTTGGGCTCAGTTTTTAAGAGAATTTTATGTTATCAGGTACTTTTTTTAATGAATAAGAGTATTTTCATTTCAAGGTATCGCAGTGGCCTGATGGGCAATTGCTCTTCTTGAGCCTAAACCACACCATCGTTCCTCCATCCAATGCGGACTCGCTCCGTGCGATCTCAGGTGTTATTGCATACCCACCTTCTCTGGGGACGTGATTCTTCATGATCTCTCTTTTAAAAAAAAAATTATTAAATTTTTTATAGAGAGGAGAAGAGAGAGGGATAGAGAGCTAGAAACATCGATGAGAGAGAAACATCAACCAGCTGCCTCCTGCACCCCTCCCCCCCCCCCACCGGGGATGTGCCTGCAACCAAGGCACATGCCCTTGACTGGAATCGAACCTGGGACCCTTGAGTCCGCAGGCCGACGCTCTATCCACTGAGCCAAACCGGTTTCGGCTTCACGATCTCTTTTGGTAGATCGGGGTGACCCACACCGCCCCTTCGTGGGTTTCCGTTACTCATTTCATACGCGTGTATTTAAGGCTCCGAAGGAGTCCAGAGGGCCTTGTTGACCTAAGAAACACCCAGTCCTGTAGGGAATTCCTAGGAGTTTATCTGAGCCAAACCCACAACACTTGTCCGGCAGCAAAATCTCAGTGGATTGAGAAGACGCTCCGGAGAATTGGCGCAGGAGGAGATGCAAGGCGGGTTCTGTGAAATCCGTCGGTGGTCCATTGAGGGGAGGGAGAAAGCAAAGCGAAGAAACACCTGGAGTCAGATGGAGAGTGAAATGGGCAGACACACACTCCCTTCACCTCGGTGGGCGCAGGACCGTGAACTAGCGTGTACATAGGGACGGCACGCGGGGAACAAGATGGCGGGGGTTCCGAGGCGCCCTGCCTGGAGCGGTGGGCGTGCCGTCGGAGATCTGGGCAAGGAGAGAACGCTGACCTTTCAGAGGTATGTTGTCTGAGATGCAAAAGACCAGGGACAGGCTGACCTCAGGGAACGGCTGACCTTTGTCAAGGGAGCTGCAGGCCTGGGCCTGGTGACCTCTCCAGTTCCCGTTCTTCTTGGTCTGTGCATGTTTTACCGCGGAAACCTCGCCTGCTCCTGCATTATTGAACTTACCAAATACCTGAGGGCCCACTATGTGCTAGGCCAGGCGTGGGCAAACTTTTTGACTCGAGGGTCACAGTGGGTTCTTCCACTGGACCGGAGGGCGACCTGACCATGCTGGCACTCTCCTCTTGGGCTGCTGGTGAAGGAGCGGAGGGGAGAGCAAGAGAACCCTCCTCCGCTCTTTCGGCTCCGCGGGCCGGAGAGAACAGCCGCACGGGCCGTAGTTTGCCCACGGCTGCGCTAGGCACTGGTCTCGGTGCTGGGGGTACGGCAATGAAGAAAACAGGCAAAAACAGCTGATCTCATGGAGCTGGTATTCTAGAGCAGGGGGATACAGAAAATGAATAATAAAATCAGCAAGCTTTTCTAGGAAGTACCTGATGCCATTCTGTCTCACACTATCTCGCGTTCAGTAGGGATGTTTATGTTCAGACCATTCCTCTGTGGTCACCGTCAGTCCCTGAGTTTGGAGGGGTCCCCGGGTTGGCCTCCCCCGAGCTTGTCCGGTTTAGGACGGGCCCCCTTTTCTGTCCCCAGTTCATGGTGTTTCAGAGGCAGCTGGGTAGTGGACCGCCCACCAGATAGGCCCACCAAACAGGAAGTGACCGCCCACCAAACAGGAAGTGACCTTCCTGTTCCTCCTCTAGATCTTCAATGCCACCCTGGAGCTGAACAACACCGCGGCCTACCAGTCCGTCCGCATCCTCTCCGTGTCTCTCAACCAGGCGGAGCAGGAGCTCGAGGACCTCGCCGCGGTGGACCTGCCGTGGTCTAAGCCCACCGCAGGTGAGTGGGTGCGGGAGCCGGTGCCACCTCTACGCGGAGTGTCAGCGCCCAGGTGGGGTCTGAGACCCCGAATTGGGTTCTTTTCTTTCTTTTTTTTTAAAAAAATATATTTTATTGATATTTTTACAGAGAGAAAGGGAGAGAGATAGAGAGCCAGAAACGTCAATGAGAGAGAAACATCGACCAGCTGCCTCTTGCACGCCTCCTACCGGGGATATGCCCGCAACCAGTGCACGTGCCCTTGACCGGAATCGAACCCGGGACCCCTCAGTCCGCAGTCCGACGCTCTACCACTGAGCCAAACCAGTGTCGGGCTGAATTGGGTTCTTATCTGCTTATTAGGATGCAACCATCCTTTTTGCATTAAAAAAAATACATTTTTATTGATTTCAGAGAGGAAGAGAGAGGGAGAAAGAGATAGAGACCTCAATGATGAGAAAGAATCATTGATTGGTCGCCTCTTGCATGCCCCCCTGCTGGGGATGGAGCCCACAACCCAGGCATCCGCACACCCCCTACCAGGGATGTGCCCGCAACCATGTACATGCCCTTGACCAGAATCGAACCTGGGACCTTTCAGTCCGCAGGCCGACGCTCTATCCACTGAGCCACACCGGTTTCGGCTCCCCTTTGCTTTGTTAAAACTTCCTGGAACATCTTCTTTTCCTCATTCTTTCCTCTGCCTTTCCACGCAGTCGCTCTTTAACCCTTCATTATCTGCCTTGTGCTTCCATCTCAGCAACGTATTCACCTCAGAGTGACCCCTGTCCTCCTCGTGATATAACCTCTGGGTGTGCCTGTAAGCATTCGACCCTGCCCGCCGCCCCTTTGGGGAGCCGCACGTTCCTGCTCGCTTGGGTGGTGCTTCCTCTCCCGCGTCTTCTCTGCCTACGTCTCTGCTTCCTCCAGTGTGACCTCTGGTGACCTCTCCAGTTCCTGTTCTTCTTGGTCTGTGCATGCTTTACCTCGGAAACCTCGCTTGCTCCTGCATGACTGAACTCACCAAGTACCTGAGTGCCCACTATGTGCTGGGCACTGGTCTCGGTGCTGGGGGTATGGCTGTGAACAAAACAGGCAAAAACAGCTGATCTCGCCGAAACCGGTTTGGCTCAGTGGATAGTGTCGGTCTGCGGACTGAAAGGTCCCGGGTTCGATTCCGGTCAAGGGCATGTGCCTTGGTTGCGGGCACATCCCCGGTAGGGGGTGTGCAAGAGGCAGCTGGTCGATGTTTCTCTCTCATCAACGTTTCTAGCTCTCTATCTCTCTCCCTTCCTCTCTGTAAAATATCAATAAAATATATTTAAAAACAAACAAACAAACAAACAAAAACAGCTGATCTCATGGAGCTGGTATTCTAGAGCAGGGGGATACAGAAAATGAATAATAAACTCAGCAAGCTTTTCTAGGAAGCACCTGATGTTATTCCGTCTCACACTATCTGAGCTCTCGCTATATAAGAGCTTAGGAACTACATTTACTTGGGTCCATTTTGGAGGAATGTTTTGGGTCTGAGAACTCTCACTATATATGTTATCCAAAACGCGGGAGTCACTTAGAGTTGGATAAAGGGGTGCATGCCTTGCTGTCACCTCCCTTTCACTCTCTGAACTCGGGCACCAGGTAAGTTTGGGACATCAAGGGATAGGGTAGGTGGTGATGCGGGCTAATGAAACTGAATAAATCCACCAGGGAAGGCAGTCCATAGAGACTCGTGGGGTCTGGGATAGGTAGCGGTTTCCGGTTCGGAGCGGCCGTGGAATTCCTAGTGAGAGAGGCAGCATTTCGGTGACTCCCTGAAGGAGGGGAGGCGGTGAGACAGCTGGGGAGGAGCACAGCGGGCCAGGTCCTCCTCACCCTCCGTGTCTCTCCGTGTCTCTCGCGCCTCTGCTGTTGTCTCAGCTCCCTGCTTGCCACTGGGAAGGCTTCCTGACCGTAAGGACTCACGTGATTAGCTTGGATAATCCAGGACCCTCTCCCACCTCCTGTCCTTCACCCCAATCCCATTTACAAAGAGGCCCGTTAGCCACGAAAGGTATAGCCACAGGTTACAACCAGTAGGGTGTGGACGTTCTTGGGGGGCTGCTCTGCCTACACACAATCTCATTCCCAAGGGGCTTTCCATCTTCTTTACTCCTCCCCCCCTCACCCCTGTCTTAGCTTCTCTTTGTAACCTGTAATGTATTCTGTTTTTTCTGCTTAGAACACAAGCTTTGCTTATTCAACGTCTCTCTATCCTTCAAGACTTCCCGCCTCTCTCCTCCGTACCTGACTCTCTCTCTTTTCTGAGCAGAAAACCTGGGCCACGGGAACTTCGAGTACATGTCGGCCATGTGCTGGCTCTTCGGGCGCCACCTGCACGACACCCTGCGGTATCCCGTCGGGCTGGTGTCCTCCTTGTGGGGCGGGACCCCCATCGAAGCCTGGTCATCCGGGAGGTCCCTGGAGGCCTGTGGGGTCCCTAAGGAAGGGTAAGAACGCACCCCGAGGCCCCGGAGAAAGCCTGCCAGGAAATTAGACCAGAGAGGAGCATTGCGCAGTCCCCTTTGGGGAGTTAAGTACGTGCCGAGTGTCCAAATAGCTATTCACTTTTTCCGTGCGCAGGCAAGGTGTAATTTTCACTGTCACCACCACCCCAGCCCTCTGAGAACAGAACAAGAAGCAATGATGAGTCTTTTTTCTTAATAATAATTATAGCTAATACCCACGGAGAGCCTTATGCTGAAAAAACGTGGTAAGTAGTTTATGTATAGCAGCTCATTTAATACAACAATCCCTGGAAATGTGGACGCTGTGAACACGTCGTGGATAAAGGTACCACGTCTGAGCCCAACCGGCGTGGCTCCGGGGTTGAGCGTGGAGCTGTGAGCCAGGAGGTCACGGTCAGAGTCCCGGGCAGGGCACATGCCTGGGTTGCAGGCTCTGCCCCCAGTGTGGGGCGTGCAGGAGGCAGCCAATCCATGATTTTCTTTCTTTTAAAAAAATATACTTTATTGATATTTTACAGAGAGGAACAGAGAGAGATAGAGAGCTAGAAACGTCGATGAGAGAGAAACATCGACCCACTGGGGATGTGCCCGCAACCAGTGTACATGCCCTTGACCGGAATCGAACCCGGGACCTTTCAGTCCGCAGACCGACGCTCTACCACTGAGCCAAACCGGTTTCGGCCGATTCATGATTTTCATCATTGATGTTTCTACCTCTTCTCCCTCTCTTTTCCTCTCTGAAATCAATAAATAGATATAAATATATATTTTAAAAGATACTAAGTCGGAGAGAGCTTTAGTAACTTGCTCATGGACACACGAGTAAGTGGCCAAGTCTGGCCTCCGTGTCTGTGCTCTTAACCACGGTGCTGTATCGCTTAGCACAGTGATCGGCAAACTCATTCGTCCACAGAGCCAAATATCAGCGGCACGACGACTGACATTTCTTTGGAGAGCCACCTTTTTTAAACTTAAACTTCTTCTAACGCCTCTTCTTGAACATAGACTCGCCCAGGCCGTGGTATTTTGTGGAAGAGCCACACTCAAGGGGCCAAAGAGCCGTATGTGGCTCGAGAGCCGCAATTTGCCGACCACGGGCTTAGCAGCATAAACAATGTAACAGGAAGAACCAATAGCCATGGAATCAAAGAAACACATATGCGGTGATGACGAAAGCACACGTAGGGAAAGCTAGATCAGGAAGAGTGGGGGGGGGGAGCCTTGGGTGGGAGGACGGGCGCCTCAGTGACATCTTGATGGTCACGCCAACGTAGAGATGGACAGTATGTCACGCCAACATAGAGATGGACAGTATGTGGCCTGCCCACACAGACATTGTCTCGTCCGTGGTGGGAAGGCCTCTGGGGAGAGGGTGGACTTGAGCTCCTGGTTCCACGTGGGTCAGGGTGTGCCTGGGTGAAGGCATTCCATGTGGGGGCAGAAAGAATTGCCTGTGGTAGAGCAGGAGGCCTCTGAGGCCAGGCCTCCCGGATCTCTGAGGACACGGAAGGGACAATTCCAGGGGCGTGGGGAAAGTGGGTGTAAATCCCGACAAGCATTCTACAGAGAGAGCTAGGAACACGTTGAAAGCCTTTAATTTATTTATTATTTTTTTTCAAAAAAAAAAAAATATATATATATATTTATTGATTTCAGAGAGGAAAGGAAAGGGAGAGAGAGGGAGAGATAGAAACATCAGTGATGAGAGAATCATGAATTGGCTGCCTCCTGCACGCCCCTCATTGGGGATTGAGCCCTCAACCTGGGCATGTGCCCTGGACTGGAATCGAACCTGGGACCTTTCAGTCTGCAGGCTGACACTCTATCCACTGACCCACACCAACTAGGGTACGTTGAAAGCCTTTTTTTAAAAAAAATGTAACCTGCCCTAACAGGTTTGGCTCGGTGAATAGAGCGTTGGCCTGTGGACCGAAGGGTCCCAGGTTCAAATTCCAGTCAGGGGCATGTACCTTGGTTGTGGGCACATCCCCAGTAGTGGGTGTGCAGGAGGCAGCTGGTCGATGTTTCTCTCTCATCGATGTTTCTAACTCTCTATCCCTCTCCCTCTCTCTTTCTCTCTGTGAAAAATCAATTTAAAAAAAAAGAAAAAAAGAAATTTGTCCCACATAAAAGCTGGGTGGACGCCCAGGTGAGGGGTCATAATGGGATCCATCACCAGCTCTCTGCCGACACCTGTGCGCCTTATCGGTTTCAGGCCCACTCAGACGGTTTCTATAAGTGGTCCCATCGAGCACTCTGTCCTCTGGAATGCCATGATCCATCCCCTGATTAACATGACTCTGAAAGGCGTGATCTGGTACCAGGGTGAGTGTCCCATTCGCTGTTCCCCCACTGGGTCTGTCAGTCAGCTTCGCTGCGTAACAAACCATCCCTAGAAGGGAGTGGCTTACAACACAAACACGTTTTACTTAGCTCCCTATCCTGGGGTCTGGCGGGGTCGTTTCTCCGTCGGGGCCGCTCGGGCTAATGTCCGCTGGGACCTTTCTGTGTGTCTTTGGCCACCCGGCAGGTTGTCTGGTGGCCGGGTGACAGGTCGGCCCCTCCCCCACGTGGGCTGGCTGGGAGCTGTCTGCCTGCTGGGGCCCCGTGGCTCTCCCGTGGCGCTCCCGTGGCGGTCACGTGGCTTCCCATCCTTCAGCGAGCGATGCCCAGACTTATTGTTTACATAGCAGATTCAGGGTTCTCCAGGTGAATCGAGGGAGAGCAGACCCCCAAACTGATCAAGTCTGCTTGTCTCATCATGTTTGCTGATGCCCCTGGCGGCCCGAGCAAGAAGCCCAGTCCAGAGAGACGGCTGGAAGGCCCACGTCCCAGGGCAGGGCTAGAGGGTGGGGAGGATTGTGTGGCCGTTTCTTCTGCTTCTACCCCAAAGCTCCTCTCACCCCTTGGACTGCTTCCAGGGGAGGCCAATATCAATTTTAACAGGAACCTGTACAATTGCACCTTCCCCGCGCTCATCGAGGACTGGCGCCAGACCTTCCACCTCGGCTCTCAGGGGCAGACGGAGCGGCTCCTCCCATTTGGGTTTGTCCAGGTACGTGCGGAGGGGCGGGGGGCTCATGGACCTTGCCGTGGGGATGTGCTGCTGGGAGTTATTCCCTGGAATCCGAATTCTTTTTCCACCCTCCTAGCCGCTGGCTGGGAACTGAATGTGTGACTTAATCCATCTCTGTTCACGGCTGGGGCAAGTGAGTCTTTTAAAAAGTTAACAAGGAACTAATACGTCTTCCTATTAAAAAAAAAAAAGGTACTGCATGCTTGTTAAAGAAGTATGAAAAAGATAAGCTAAAAACATTTATAATTCCACAATCCAGAAATAAGCAGACTTTTCTACTCATTATTTGGGAAATAGGATCCATACAGCAATATTGTGCCATATCTTGCCTTTTCTTTTTTCTTTTTCTTTTTTTAAAGGGAGAGTTATCAGGATCTGTTATTTTTTAAAAAATATATATTTTATTGATTTTTCACAGAGAGGAAGAGAGAGGGATAGAGAATTAGAAACATCGATGAGAGCAAGTCATCGATCAGCTGCCTCTTGCACACCCCCTACTGGGGATGTGTCCGCAACCAAGGTACATGCCCTTGATCGGAATCGAACCTGGGACCTTCCAAACCGCAGGCTGACGCTTGATCCGCTGAGCCAAACCGGTTTTGGCATATCTTGCCTTTTCTTTCTCGTAATGTTACATTGTGAACATTTTTCATGCTAATAAATATATTTTATTTATTTATTTAAAAATATTTTTTATTGATTTCAGAGAGGAAGAGAGAGAAAAGAGAGAGAGAGAGAGAGAGAGAGAGAGAGAGAGAGAAGAAAAGGGGGAGGGAGAGGGAGAGAGAAACATCGATGAGAGAGAATCATCAATCGGCTGCCTCCTGCATACCCCACCCTGGGGATCAAGCCCGCAACCCGGGTTATATGTCCCGACTGGGAATCGAACCATGACCTCTTGGTTCCTAGGCTGATGCTCAACTACTGAGCCAATAAATATTAATCTTGGGCACAACTTTCAATGATTACAGAGTACTCTGAAATGTGGTTCTCGTTTAATGTATTTAACTCGGTCTTGATAAGTGGGCCCCGAGGTTGCTTTTACACGTTTGGCTTTTATAAGCAGCGGCATGGTTATAGACCTTGTAGCTAAGTCATTCCATGCATGCTCAATTTTTTTTCCATAAGATAAATTCCCAGGAGTGAAACAGTTAGGCCACATGGAATACTTTTTAAGGCTCTAAACATCCTCCCGAATGTCCCCGTAGGAACTCATGAGCGGGTATAAATGCGCACCCTCGGCAACAACGTGTGAGAATGTTCACTTCCCCCACCCCCTCCCTCGCTGGGTGCGATCCCCCCCACTCCTTAGAAGGGACCTCGCTCTCTCACGCCCAGCCCCAATGCACACGCTCTTTGCCTGAAATAATCTTTCTCTCCCACACTTTCCCCAGCTAACTTTTACTCCTCCCGTAGGTCTCAGCCTGGGCATCACTTAGGAAGCCTTGTGTGGCTTTACCAAAGTTAGAGGAGGGTGGTAGCTCTGACTTTGCTGGAACATAGGAAATGACACAAGTAAAATGTTATAAAACCAAGCCTCAGCTCATGATCTACCGACGGACTGGGCGTTCGCCTCTGAGGTGGACATCAGACGCCCGGACAGCTGCCGCCGGGAGTCCGCGGTCTCCCTTCCCACCAGCCACCCGGCTCCTCTTCCTCGTCCTACATCACTATTACTTTTTCTGGATCAAGATTTTTATAGACACTCTTTGCACCCAGAACTCCCTTACAATCATGCTCCTTCTTACATTTATTTTGACTTCGAAACAAGATTATTCTGCTCATTATCATCAAAATAGCAGCTCCTGTCACAGTTCTGAGCTACTGTTGGTGGAACTACATTTGGATTTTTTGAGGAACTTTTTTTTTTTTTGTCTCTTAACCTCTGTACTTGCTGATTTAAACGTGACTTCAGCCAGCTCGACCCAGGAACACGTGTTGAGTGCTTGCGATGTGCTCTGAGCCGTGTGGGGAGCTGGAAACAGAGGCTAGTCCTGGCCCCGAGGCCGTCCGGATGAGTGGAATCCCCTTAGGTTCTGGGCTTAGCTGGATGTCATCAACAAAACCATGTTTTCCCACCGAGACTATAGACATCTGCCTTCAAAAGGAGATGCTGAATTGCCGAGACCGGTTTGGCTCAGTGGATAGAGCGTCGGCCTGCGGACTGAAGGGTCCCGGGTTCGATTCCGGTCAGGGGCATGTACCTTGGTTGCGGGCACATCCCCAGTGGGGGGTGTGCAAGAGGCAGCTGATCGATGATTCTCTCTCATCGATGTTTCTAACTCTCTATCCCTCTCTCTTCCTCTCTGTAAAAAATGAATAAAATATATTAAAAAAAAAAAAAGATGTCAGATCAGAGCTGCCTTCAGATCGAAGCTGACCTGCCTGGAGTCCGATCCCGCTCCTGCTCTTCAGCTACATGATTCTGAACAAGATATCAAACTCCTTTGCTTTTTGTTTTCTTTAAAATATATATATATATATATATATATATATATATATATATATATATATATCTTATTGATTTTTTACAGAGAGGAAGAGAGAGGAATAGTTAGAAACATCGATGAGAGAGAAACATCGATCAGCTGCCTCCTGCACACCCTCTCCTGGGGATGTGCCCGCAACCAAGGGACATGCCCTTGACGGGAATCGAACCCGGGACCTTTCAGTCCACAGGCCGACGCTCTATCCACTGAGCCAAACCGGTTTCGGCTCCTTTGTTATTTTACACGTTAGTGAGTTAATCCATGGAAAGCTTGGCACATGCCAGATAAAGTTAGCACTTGCTTTTGTTTATTTTTATTTGTTATTTTTATTGATTTCAGAGAGGAAGGGAGAGGGAGATAAAGATAGAGACATCAGTGATGAGAGAGAAGCATTAATTGGCTGCCTCCTGCACGCCCCCCACTGAGGATTGAGACCACAACCGGGTCATATTCCTTGACCAGGAAACAAACCGTGACCTCCTAGTTCAGAGGTCAGTGCCTCAACCGCTGAGCCACGCCCAGATGGGCGGTGTTTGTTTTCATTAATGAGAGAGGCCAGGCAATCTGGAGGGCCAGTGGTCTGTAAGGAAAGATGAACAAAGATGTTGGGTTTGGGGTGATGGTTGCAGGAACTGGAGCACAGCTGGCGATGCAGGCCTCAAGCTGGGTAGACAGACCAGGGCCAGAGGCATGGGTCAGAGAGGATTCGTGGAGAGGTGACCTGCAGCCTGGCGGGGGCAGGAGTCCCTACGACGCTTTCTTAAAAGGGGTTTGGAGGACCAGCGGAGCAGACTGCAAACTACAGTATGTGTTACTTGTGAAGCCCTCTGGATGTGGCCACCCGTCTATCCTTTGGCAATTCTGTGTCTCATAAGCAGCAGCATGTCTACTCATCGCCATGGGAGCCGGAACAGCACACCCCGCTGTATCCTTAGGAAAAAGTTTGGTTGCGGAGTGTGCTGGTGCCCCCACGTGGCCAGTGTGTGTTAGTGCAACCAATGAAATGGGAGCAGAGAACCCCAGCAGGAATTCTCTGCCATTTTGAGGGGCTTCCTTGGCACGAGAGACTGCTGTTGGCATTGCTCCCTGGTGTGCGTCAGGCTGGTCCTTGCCCTAGACCTTTCTGGCAGCTTTGTCACCGCGATCCCCATCACGGCACTGACGGGTGAATTCGGTTCACCTTCAGTCTTTGGGTGTCTTGGGGGAAGAAGTGGGGGGTGACTCACGGATCTTTCAATCCAATTTCCTGGTTTTCATGACATTCCATTATGAAGCTTCGCCACCTTTCATCACGTCATAGATTAAAGCAATTTGCACAAGAGATTTTAATAAGAGATTTGGAAGTACCGCCTAGATCCCACATCATACTGTGGATACAAGACATGTCCAGCCATGGCCGGGTGGCTCGGTTGGTTGGAGCGTCGTCCCCGATGCCAAAAGGTTGCAGGTTCAATCCCTGGCCAGGAGGGGTCAGTGTTTCTCTCTCCCATTGACGTGTTAGGTAGTATGTGTTTTCTCTTCCTTCCTCCCTCTATAAAATCAATGAATATATCCTAGGGTGAGGATTAAGAAACACAAAAAGGAAATGTCCAAACCCGTAGGGAATTTTTTGAGTTCGTTTTGTTATTTTTATTTTTTGTTAACCCTCCCCGGAGGACATTCTTCCCGTTGACTTTTAGAGCGAGTGGAAGGGAGACGGGAAAGGAGGGGGAAAGAAAGAGAGAGAGAGAGAGAGAGAGAGAGAGAGAGAGAGAGAGAGAGAGAAACATCGATGTGCGAGAGAGACACATCAGTTGGTTGCCTCCCATGCACATGCCATGAACGGGGATCAAACCTGCAACCCAGGTGCGTTGCCCTTGACCAGACATCAAATCTCAGACCCTTTGGTGTGTGGGCCGGTGCTCTAACCACTTAGCAACCCTGGCCAGGGCTTTATGAGTTTCTTTGAGCCAAACTGAAGACACTTGCTAGGAAGCAACATCTCAACGGATGGAAGTCTGCTCCAGAGAATGGCAGCTGTGCAGCTTGTTCTATATGTTGGAATCAGAGGAGCTGTAAGGGTGTTACGTGAAACGCATTAGTGGCAGGATAAGGCGGCGGGAGAAGGCAGAGCGGGGGAAGCTGTAGGACTGGACAGAAAGTAAAACGGAAGACACTCCCTTCACCTCGGTCGATGAGAGAGAAACATCGACCAGCCGCCTCCTGAACACCCCCCACCGGGGATGTGCCCACAGCCAATGTACATGCCCCTGACCGGAATCGAACCCGGGACCTTTCAGTCCGCAGACCGACGCTCTATCCACTGAGCCAAACCGGTTCGGCTAAAACATATTTTTTAAAAAAACCCAAAAAACTTGAAAGCTGCCCAACATCATTTCTGAGCATTCCGTTGGTCAGAGAACGTCACACACGTAGCCTACGTTCCACGGGAGGAGCCATCGACTCCGCCGCCTGGTGGAGAGAGCGGTGGCAGAGTTACACTGAGGCAGGTGGGGTGGGAGGCATTCTGCCGCAACAGTGAGCAGCTCAGGAGATGCCTGTTGGATGGACTTTAGAACAAGTGAACGAAGCAGAACCAGGGCTTGCTCGTGAAAAGACTCCCGTGTAGGATTCTGATGCCAATAAAACTCTGACGCAGCGATCTCTCTACTTCCTAGTTGTCTGCAGTGTTGTCCGATGAAGAGTCAGATGATCTGTTTCCCCAGATCCGTTGGCATCAAACAGCAGACCTTGGCTACGTCCCCAACCTAAGGATGCCCAACACTTTCATGGCTGTAGCCATGGACCTCGGTGACAGGGACTCGCCTTTCGGCAGGTATGGGTGCTTCTTGGCTTTGTTTGAATGATATACACCGAGTGGCCAGGTTGTTATGATCTCTGGACGCATAATAATCTGGCCACTCCCTGTGTGTGTGTGTGTGTGTGTGTGTGCATGGCATGAATTTGTGCATGGGTGGGGTCTGGCCAGCCTGGCCAGGAGGAGGGGACGTGGGTGGTTGGCCTGCCTGCCTGCTGGTGGAGCTCCTGGTCGAGGAGACAATTTGCATATTAGCCTTTAATATATATATATATATATATATATATATATATATATATATTTATATATTTATATATTTATATTTATATTTCATTGAATTTTTACAGAGAGCCAGAAACATCGATGAGAGAGAAACATTGACCAGCAGCCTCCTGCACACCCCCTACTGGGGTTGTGCCCGCAACCGGGGTACATGCCCTTGACCGGAATCGAACCCGGGACCCTTCAGTCCGCAGGCTGACGCTCTATCCGCTGAGCCAAACCGGTTAGGGCAATTAGCCTTTTATTATATAGGATCTACACTGAGTGGCCAGATTATTATGCGTTCAGAGATCATGATAATCCGGCCACTCCGTGTACGTTCCTTCTCTGTGAACTTCACTGTGATGTTCACTTGTGAGAGGAGAGAGAGGTGGCCCAAGGATTGGACCCTAGAAGCATTATCTAAGTCATTTACACTGGGATGTGCTGTAGTAATAAAAAATAATAAAAAAAAGGACCCTCAACAGCTCAGTGCTTTGATGCAACAAAAATTTATTTCTTGTTCACGCTACGTGTCCAGAGGTCAACAGAGAGCCTTTGCCATCACGGTCGTTCACAGATCGAGAACGAGAGGCCCCGAGTCGATCTGTGATTCAGTCACCATACATTCCTTCGCCGGACGTTAAGTGCTCTCCCTGGAAGCAACACAAGACACTTCTGCCCACACTGCATAGTCCGCCCGCAGCCACGTGGCCATGCCCGGCTTCAGGGAGATGGAAACGTGATTCTGCTGAGGCCTCAAGGGGGAGCCGTGGAGTATTTGTGAGTGGCTCCGATGACCACCCCACACTAGCCGCAGGGTACAAGGGGTTTCAATGCAGCCCAGCGCACAGCGTCTGGATTCTAGTAAGAGCTTAACCTAGCATTTGTTTGTTTTTGAATGAATGAACATCTATTGAATGAACAAATAAACCCTGGAGGGGACCAAGTGACGAGTAACTGGTTCAGATGAAACACAGGCTCTGCTGTTTGGAATAATCTTATGAGCTAGCTCTCCTTGGTTAGTTCTAGTACTCTCCGGGTGTGCTTTGTATATTAATTCCTTTTTTTAAAAATCTGGCTACTGCCTTAGCTGGTTTGGCTCAGTGGCTGGAGCGTTGGCCTTTCGGACTGAAGGGTCCCAGGTTCAATCCCTGTCAAGGGCACATGCCTGGGTTGTGGGCTCGATCCCCAGTAGGGGGCGTGCAGGAGGCAGCTGATCCATGATTCTCTCATCATGTTTCTCTCTCTCTCTCTCTCCCTCTCCCTTCCTCTCTGACATTAATAAAAATATATTTAAAAAAAAAAATCTGGTTCTTATTGAGCTCCAACCCAAAGTTCTGTACTTGTTTGTCCTGCAGCATCCACCCTCGAGACAAGCAGACTGTGGCCTACCGGCTGCACTTGGGGGCCCGCGCTGTGGCTTACGGGGAGAAGACGCTGACCTTCCAGGGACCCCTGCCCGAGAAGATCGAGCTCTTAGCCGGCCAGGAGACGCTCAGCCTCACGTATTCCCAGCAAATCGAGGTGCAGATGCGGGATGACAAGATATTTGAGGTGAGGAAGGCAGGAGCCATGGGGGTTCCTCCTGAACGGGGAGATCAGGATTTCCTCCACAGGGCGGCCCCCCTCTTGGTCGGTGGGGGCTGAGTGTGTCTTAGAGAGGCAAACCAACAGCTCTTAATTATGTGCCTGGAGCGGCGACTTGCAACCCTTTTCCTCTCACGGCACACCTCAACTAGTTACTAAAATTCTTATTTTTTCCCCCCCAGTCTAACCAAAAAAAAAAAAAAATAGGTATGATTTTGATTCATTCACATCACATGGCTATTGGGTTGGCTGTTGTCATTTTTCCATTTGGCAATCAAAGCGAAAAGAGGTCGGTGCCCCTGGACTCAATGGTCAGGTGTTGCATGCTTTAAAAATTCATACGGCACCCCGGTAGACAGTCGCTGGCTTCGAGGCAGTTTTGACAGACAGGACAATCAAGGAAGGGGAAATGAGCCATATTTAAAGGATGCTCCTTCTGTATTTTCTTTTTAAAAATATATATATTTTATTGATTTTTTTTACAGAGAGGAAGGGAAAGGGATAGAGAGTTAGACACATGGATGAGAGAGAGACATCGATCAGCTGCCTCCTGCACACCCCCTACTGGGGGTGTGCCCGGAACCAAGGTACATGCCCCTGACCGGAATCGAACCCGGGACCTTTCCGTCTGCAGGCCGACGCTCTATCCACTGAGCCAAACCGGTCTCGGCCACACGAACATTGATTGTCCACCGGTGGCTGTAGTGACCAGACTGGCTCAGATCTGCCCTGGTTACTGTAGAGAGCGGGTTCTTGGCCAAAAGTGGCCTTCTCTCCCCACAGTCCGCCTCAGAGAGCAGTTCCCGGCCTCCAGGAGCATCCTCTGCCTGACCTGCCCCTTCCTGTTTCTGACTCTCTCGTTAGATCTCCTGCTGTGGTGACCACCAATGCAAGTGGCTTCCAGCGCCCATGGACACTTTCTCCGCCCAGACCCTGGCCCTGGATGTCAGGTCTTGTCCCGGCGCCGTGGCTGCTCTCCGCTATGCCTGGGCCTCGTGGCCTTGCGAGTATAAACGGTGCCCCCTCTACCACCCCAGCAGCACCCTGCCGGCCCCGCCCTTCGTCGCTCTTGTTGCACACCAGATGCCTGGACATCAGCGCAGGGCTGCTAAGTGATTTAGTGCCGTAGGAGCAGATCTTAGACATAAATAAATGACGACAACAACAACAAAAGACATCATTTTGATTCATTCACACCAACAGCTATTAGTATTATGTTGGGTGTTGGGTGTTTTTTGTTTTTTGTTTTTTTTAATTTGGCAGTCTAAGGCAAAAGAGGTCAATGCCATGGCTATAAACAGTCAGGTATTGCATGTTTTAAAAATTTGATTTGGCGCATTTAGGAGTTTAAGTGATGACAACTGGCCGAAACCGGTTTGGCTCAGTGGATAGAGCATCGGTCTGCGGACTGAAGGGTCCTGGGTTCGATTCCGGTCGGGGGCATGTACATTGGTTGCGGGCACGTCCCCTGTGGGGGGGGTGCAGGAGGCAGCTGGTCGATGTTTCTCTCTCATTGACGTTTCTAGCTCTCTATCTCTCTCTCTTCCTCTCTGTAAAATATCAATAAAAAATATATATATTTTTAAAAAATGATGACAACTGTTGATTTTAAAGGAAGTTAACAGAAAAACTTCTTTGGAGAGTTCCCAGCTAGCCTGGGGGCTGTTTCTGTGTTCTGAGAGGAGCCAGGGCTGGTAAACAATGAAATGCCTGCCTTTGTCCTCTCGTTGGGCTGGCGCCTGTATTGGACTCATGCCAGACTACAAGCAAATTGGACCTCAATGCCATTCACTTCCTCATAACTGGGAGTGAAACATCTAGCTTGCCCACATGGCCTTGAAGTTTCTTCCAACCCTAGTTTCCTCAGCTCCGGGTGTAAGAGGACCACGTGTTAGATGTTGCCTTCTAAGCCAGTGGTTCCCAAACTTGTCTGCACCTTGGAATCAACGGAGCTTTGACAACTACTGATGCCTTTGTTCCACCCTGGAGATTGTGATGCACTAGTAATTGGTCTGGGGTGTGGCCTGGGGCTTTGGAAATTTTAATAGATCCCTAAATTATTCAATTATCTAGTCAAGTTGATATTGCTCTAATCCCAACAGAGTTCTGCTCTTTCAATAATGTGGATGGTGAAAGCTAACCAAGCAGAACCGCGCGGAGGCATTTGGGGAGTGCCGAGGTGAGCGCGGGAATGAAGGGAAAGGTGAAGTGTAGTGAAGGAGGTGCTCAGGCTGCCAGTAACAGGTCCTGGGGATCGATCACCAGCTTAGAAAGATGTCGCATTGGAGGTCACTGAGGAGCAGGCAGGTCGTTAGAGGTCATTATAAGTCTGAGGCCCTGGCCAGCATTGCTCAGTGATCAGAGCGTCTGCCCATGAACCCAAGGGTCATGGGTTCAGATTCTGATCAAGGGCACATACCTGGGTTACAGGCTCCCCTCCCCGACTGGGGCTTGTGTGGGACACAGCCAATCGATGTGGCTCTCTCACATGGATGTTTCTCTCCTCTCTCTCCCTCCCACCTCCCTTTCACTTGCTCTAAAATCAATGGGAAAAAATATCCTCCAGCGAGGATTTTTAAAAAATATATATTTTATTGATTTTTTACAGAGAGGAAGGGAAAGGGAGAGAGTTAGAAACATCGATGAGAGAGAAGCATCGACCAGCTGCCTCCTGCACACCCCCTACTGGGGATGTGCCCACAACCAAGGTACATGCCCTTGACCGGAATCAAACCTGGGACCCTTCAGTCTGCAGGCCGACGCTCTACCCACTGAGCCAAACCGGTTAGGGCTCCTCCTGTGAGGATTAATAAAACAAAACAAAACAAAAAAAAGAGTCAGGTTTTTTAAAGGTAAGAGTTTTAACTATAAAACCGATAATCCAGATGGAAGAAAAAAGCAAGGCTAAAGTATTTAGAAAAAGTATCCTACGGAACAAACGTGAAAGAGGGCTCTTGTGTGTACTGTTAAGAATCAACGCTGTCTATTGGTTGATTAAAAACAGCTCACGGCTCTTGACAATTGTGTGTTGTCTATTATAAGTTAGAAATAAAAGTGTAAGTCACACATCGCTTGAAGGGATGCAGAGTGAGAAATGCCTCATTCGGCAGTTTTGTCACGTGAACATGAGTGTATTTACACAAACCTACATGGCATAACCTCCCGCTCCTGGGCCACAAGCCCATACAGCATGTTACTGGACTACGGTAGGCAGCTTTAACACAGTGGTATTGGTGTGTCTAAACATACGAGAGGCACGGGAACAAAACGGTTCAAGGATAAAAAACGGTGCGTCTGTACATTGCATGTACAGGGCATTTACCATGGATGGCACTGGCAGGACTGGGGTTGCCCGGGGTGTCATTGAAGTAAGTGCTGAGTGAAGGTGAAGACAGGACATTGTGCACTGCTGTGACTTCATAAACTCTGCACATGTAGGTACTCTAAACGAACATAAAATAAACTAACCTTCGCTTACTGTAACTTGTTTACTTTGTGAACTAGATAATTAAGCTCAGGTTCCTTTTATCCCCCCAAAACCTAGAGCGCACGGTGTGAAAAGTGAGGATTAGGGACAAGTTAATTTTTAATGGTTCATAATTGAAAACATTCTGTGGGAACTCTGCTTATTTCTCAAATGAAATAACATTTTACTGTTTGAAAAATGAAATTTATAATCACTGTAGATGATTTGGATGCTAATAAAAAGTGTAGGCAAGTAAAAAATCACCCCAAAATTCATCATTTGGAGAGAAACACTAATATTTTGGTGAACAGTCACCTGATTAGTTTGGGTCATACTTTACACACTACACGGGGTATTATTTTTAATCTGTTTTTCACTTATTCTAACAATTTTCCTATGGTAAATTGAATATAGATTTAGTGTGACATTCTGTGGAAACCCCATTTTATTATTTCAAAAAATATTTTTATTAATTTCAGAGAGGAAGGGAGAGATATAGAAATTGAAATATCAATGATGAGAATCATT
This sequence comes from Vespertilio murinus, assembly GCA_963924515.1. NCBI lineage: Eukaryota > Metazoa > Chordata > Mammalia > Chiroptera > Vespertilionidae > Vespertilio > Vespertilio murinus. Next base: position 13,376,187 of record OZ004720.1, on the reverse strand, counting down.
GATTGGCTGCCTCCTGCACACACCCCCACTTGGGATCGAGGCTGCAACCCGGGCATGTGCCCTTGACCAGAATCAAACCCGGGACTGACCCATCAGCCCTCAGGCCAACACTCCTGTCCACTGAGTCAAACCGCCTAGGGCAGAAACCCTATTTTTTTTTAAATGTTTTTTTGATTTTTTGAGAAAGGAACATCTATCGGTTGCCTCCTACATACACACACACACCAATTGGGGACTGAACGTGCAACCTGGTTATGTGCTCTGACCGGGAATCGAACCTGCGAACTTTCCTTGCATAGGATGACTCTCAACCAAGCCAAAGTGGCCAGGGATGAGAACCCCACTCTTGAACTAATTTCCCATTAGTGGACATCTAGTTTTCCCCCAATTTTTTACAGTATCACTAATACTATGATAATTGTTATTTGCAAACATCACACCACACTTAATTTCCTGAGGGCCCTTAATATGGAATAACTGGTTTAGGATAAAAATATTAAAAATTTTGATATCAACAGGTTTCTCCTCCTAAGGGATCAACAGTTTACATTCCCAACAAGGTACAGTCCCATTTTTATTTCATTCTCATTGATATTGCATGTTGTCAAATCCAAAAAAAATCTTGAACAATTCAGTAGATGAAAATTATTTTAAGTATAACAAGGCTGTGTTTTTCAAGTTTTTAAAAATGACCCATAGGAAAAACATTTGACATGCCATGTATCCCCATACATGTGAATGCATGTGTGATAGTTATATAAATATATATACACATCATAATCAATACCAAAGTTTCAATCTTTTGACATGCAATGAATTCCAATATATTCTAATTCTTTTATTTTAAAAGATGTAAATTTAAAAATATATATATTTTATTGATTTTTTTACAGAGAAGGGAGAGGGAGTTAGAAACATCAATGAGAAACATCGATCAACTGCCTCCTGCACCTCCTCCCCCCATTGGGGATGTGCCCACAACCAAGGTACAAGCCCTTGACTGGAATCGAACCTGGGACCCTTCAGTCCGCAGGCCGTCGCTCTATCCACTAAGCCAAACTGGCTTTGGCAAAAGATGCACATCTTGACTCCCTAAGTTTAAGAACAGCAAATGGGTTCTTTCTGTTCTTGGAAAGCTACAAAGCGAACTCTTTTAACAAGCATAAACTGCACACTATTAAAAAAAAAAATGTCTTCCTTAAAATGAGCCTCTCTTTTAATATGTTTTGCTCCAGCAGTAATGGAATGGAAAGATAATTTCTATTCTATATGATAGAAATTATATCTGTCCTTTCTGTGTAAGACTGATACATCCAGGCAACTTACAAAAGAAAAATATTAAGACATTAACAGCTTTGAGTGAAACTCTACCCTTGATTTTCCATAATCTAAATTCTAATACTTAATTTTTGGACTGTAAAAGCTATACACGATATATAAAGACTATAACTAAGAATTATAAAATTAATGTTTCTTGCTTCTGATACTTTATAGTGACGTGTGGTGTGCTCTCAGTGCTGCAGGCCAGATTCATTCCTCTAATATGTGAATCCCATCTGCGCTGTCCCCGGTTGGCGGTAATGAACTGTAGCCCAGTAACAATCCCATTCTCACCACTCCTTCCCCAGCCTTCTACTTCTGGGGTCCTTTTGTTCCTCCCATTCCAGCCAGCCCTGGTACTAGGATGGATCCTCACTGGGATGCCCTCGCTGCCCATCCAACCAGCTGCTCTGGTCAGGATGAGGTGATGTGGTAAGCCTCCCCCTTAATGCCATAAGCAGGGTCCAGACAATTCAGTCGCACCGAGTGCAGTTATCACATAGTTAATGAAATGACAGGGTGAATCTGTCACAGAGGCTGGGAGCCAATCCCCAATCCTGCCTAAATTTCTGTCATGCAGTTTCAATGTACTTCGTTAAAAAGCACATTCTCCAATAAGAAGTCACAAAGAGGAAGTAGAGTGTTAAAGATAACCTTTTGACCCCCTCCAAGGGCATGTACGTGTGAAGAGATGGATGGAGTGTGCCTTGGGCTGGCCCCTCCAGCGTGGGGGTGAGCAGGATTGGATTCTGATGACACCGACACAGAAACATGGCAGCCATTTCCAGCGCAGGGCTGGGACTCGGCATTCCCTGAGCCAGGATCAGAGACAAGGATGAAGGTTGTCGGAGACTCGCTCCTTTAGGAGTCAGCGGCCGTCTCTCAGGCTGGTTAATAAAGGACCTAAGTTTACTCTACCTGAGGCAGAGTAAAACAGATCATATCCTGATGACAAGATGAAAATAACGAGTTGTCAAGATAAATTTATTACTAAAAATAAAGCAGGTGACGTTTTTCTCGGGGAAAACTGTCACCATGGGAACCCCCACGACAAAAACGTGTTAATCTTCACTTTTAAGTTGCTGCCTCTTTCCATATATTTTGTTTTAGTTGACGTTAAAGTCATCATGATGGAAATGACGTGGTAGCTGATCCCTTCTCGTTCAATCGGAGGACTGCGCCGGGCTGCACTGCGATGGAGACTTCAGGTGCTGCAGGTGGTCACCTACCAGGGGCTCATCGGTCAGGAACATGGGCTGGTAAGACACAAAGGCTGTAGGCTGAAGCTCCGGGAGGTCCAAGGATCCTGGGGGGAAAATTCCTTACGTTTCAGTGTTGCCTAGAAATCTCAGGAGGCTGATCAGATACATATATGTTCCTTCAAATCCTTAACATCCTCACATCTGTCAGCCCAATTTCTTCCTTGTTGGGTAAGATAGGACAGATATTCACTCTTACAATGGAGACATTACTTTTACTGTGGCTGAGGTAGATTTAAGTGACTTGCCTAAGGTTATGTAGTATATTAGGCAGAGTGAGAATCTTGTTTTTTTCTATTTTATTTTTTATTTCCAGTTCAGAGCTCTCCCTATGATCCCAGTGTCAATCCCAATTGCTCCTTCCATTTATGGTAGAGAATCCATGGAACAGAGGCTGGACCAAGGCCTTGACCTGATCCCCTTATCCCACTTGGAATCTTAGTCCTGCATCGTAAACTTTCCCCTGGAGTTCCGCTCAGTAGAAAACGAGAAACCCTAGTTTCTCGGTGGGCCTGCCTTACTATGATTACAGCCGTGCCACACCTGTGACTTCTGTGGGGACTGCTGGAGAGCTACACAGACAGCGGGTCCTCCTGGACCAGTGAAAGCCTGAAACACTTGCTGCCCAGACATTTGGGGAACTCAGCTATGAGTGAAAAGGGCCTAAATATGGAAAACTTTCAAACCAGAAAGGCATTAAAAGCCTAGAGGCCCGGTGCACGAAATTCGTGCAAGGGGCTCGGCCCTCACAGCCCTGGCTTCCTCCAGGTCATTTAGCTGTCCGATCTAATTACCATATTACGATTTTATTGTTAATTATTATAAATACCTTGTAGAATGGGATCACTATGATCTTCATCAAAGGTCTGTCTCTGAAAGGCCTCGAAGCTTATAGCTGCATCGTTCTCCAGCGGTCCTTGGGGCAGCTGCCCATCTCCGGGTTTGCACACGTCATACTTCACCCACTGGTAACTGCGGATCAGAGGGCTCATTAGCGAGAGCTATCTGCTAGCCACGCCCATTCTTCCCGCCAATGGGATCAGGTTTTTTGTTTGTTTTTTTAGCTCTCTCTAATATGTTCCTAATAACATATTAACTAAAAATAAAAAAAATAATAATAAAAAAAAGAAACTTTCAAAAGATAGGCTTCCTTTAGTAACACATTATTCTTCACATTTCCTTTGCTGTCATGGTACACACAAACAATGACCATCACAGTACATGGGGAACTGGCTTCTGCTTCCCTGTCCGGCCAGAGGCTAAGACAATGTGAGGCACGGTAGTCAAGGAACAAGCATGCTGTGCACAGAGGCAGCTCAGTAAATGTACAAATGAACCAAACAGTTTAGGTCCCCGGGCCACCGATCATGGACCGTCTTTCAAGGGAATGGATTTGACCGCACTTACTTGACACATTTCCGAGCTCCTGGACAGCTCTGGATCAGGTTGTGGATAGTCGGATGAGAAAACCCAAAAAAGTCAGCTCCAGATGGAAGCAGGTTAGACATTAATTTCCCCCTAAACAGGAGAGGGAGACCTTTAATCCGAGCGCTCAGAGGGAGATGAGATGGGCTTAGGGCTGGGTTTAGGCATGAACACCCGGAGGAAGCTTTCTTGACTCGGACACTCTGGAGACTAGCTGCTAAGACAGCTGAAGGATGGAAGGAAGCATTTGATAAAACAGGGACATCTGCTCATCAGAAGCAAGAGAAAAAACCTACCCATCCCACAGTGATCTTTGTCTTCAAGCTGCCGGTCAACTTACGTGGTAGCGCTGATGGCCTTGAGCAGTTCTGCGTGACAGGCGTTTGCAGAGGAGCTGACAATGGCGTTCTGAGGGTCATCTTCAGGAACGATTTCAAACTGAGAGAGAGAAAGGAGCCATGAGGGTACTTTTCAAGGGAAAAGTAGTAAAGAGGAAGTCATTCCACTCCTGTAAGTGTTCTTTACTCTGGGACTTGAAGCTGCTGTATACCATACCAGGAGGTGGGCACAATTTCTGACAGTGCCATTTAAAATTCACACAAATCAAAGAAATCAGAAAGTCCTTCAACTGTCTCAGTGCTGTACTCCTGGCCTGACTGCTCTCAAGAGGTCACTTAATCGGTTACATGCCTTTCCAGACACATTCTATCTGCTTACACCTGTACGTACAAATGCAACTGGCATCTTAAAAACAAGTGACATCGTTCTCCATATCCTCTTACAACATCCAAGAGTATAGGCCATTTTGATTGCAAACCCCCATTTCAATTTCTGTATTTTTTAAATTGCAAAATACCTTGACTATTTATTTAAAAAAAACAAAAACCTGTTAAATCAAAATTAATATGAATTTTTGCCAAACAAGTATTTTTGTAATAAGGGCTATCCGACTCAATTCCTCGACCAGTCTCCTACAAAGTTCGACAGATTTTTGCGAAGAGAAATACCTGAGGCTGCGCACCCCCATCCTTGATCTGACAGGTGTACAGACACTTCTGGCCTGGGCACTTCATGCTGGCATATATTCGAGTGCTGCAGTAGCCCACGGGGTAGATGGCGCTCTCGTCATGGAAGCCAGGTCGGTCGGTGATGATCTAGGAGAAAGATGCCCCCAACCTGCAGTTGAGGTCACCGGAGAATTCAGAGGACCACGGGTGGCTTTTGGAACCGCTTTGGGGCTGCAAGTCACACTGGAAGAGGTAGGCCATGTTGCAGACAAAACCGACCTGGTCCTAGGGACTGGAGATTGTGTGGGGTGGGTCTGAACAGCCAGGGGCTGCTGCTCGTGGGGAGAGGGAGGGAAGGCTCGACCCCATTCCCATATTTCTGATTCGCCTCTCTGTGTATCGCTGGTCTCACTCACCTCCCCCAGGCTATATACTGTTAGGCCCCCGAGTCCGATGGGGAACACGGGCCGTCCTGAGGGATCCAGGGCAATGGGCTGAACCAGCTTGCGAGCACCTCCCTCCATTTTCTTTTTCTTGGACGTTTTCTTCAGAACTGAAACGCAAACCTGGGGTCACCCACTTTAGGCCCCTCCCAGTGCTAAGGGGAAGGGAAAACTTGACATGTAAGCGCTAAGAGCAGTAACAATCCTGGTCTACACACTCAATGAATGGACACATGGGGCTTTCCTCCAAAGCTCCGAGTGTCTTTCCAACCCACCCACCTCGCAGTAACCACTTTTCATATTACTGCTTAGGACCTAAAAACCTTGTACTTTCAAAAATACATATATTGTTACTGATTTCAGAGAGGGAGAGAGAGAAACATCAGTGAGGAGAAAGAATTGCTGATCGGCTGCCTCCTGCACGTCCCCTACTGGGGACCAAGCCTGCAACCCCAGCATGTGCCCTGACCGGGAATCTAAATGTGACCTCCTGGTTCACAGGCCAACGCTCAATGTGAGCCACACAGCCAGGCAAGCCCTGCACGTCTTAAGGCCTCTTACTTCACCTTTAAAGATCAGAAGTTTCCCAAGCCAGCAGCGTGTTCTAAAGGCCACGCCGGTCATTTCCCTGCATCTAGGACAGACAGACCTGAAGGCAGCCCCGAGTTGGGGTAGGGAAGAAGGTGGAAGCCTTAGCTGCTGCCTTCGCATGTGACCAGGCCTAATTGGAATTCTTCCACTCAAAGTGGCTGATCTCACAGGCTGTTAGGGCTGCCGAAGGACCGTTTAAGGACATCTGGCTGTGTGCGTCTACCAGTTACTATCAGGTCATTGTCAATAACTGTTGAGTCAATGGAGCAACGGGCATGTCCTCCGAGGTACCTTCCAATTTGTTGTTCTCTTTGCCTTTTTCTTTTTTCTCCTTCTTGGATTTCTTCCCAAATGGCTCCTCAGCCCCAGTGCCAGGCCCGGAACTGGGCCCCGCTCCCTGCAGAGTTCCCACAGAGCTGGCCACCCCATACGCCAGGGGCAGACCGGAGCTGTGAGCAGGCGTGGCAGGCGGCACGTCCCCTTCGGTCAGAGCCTGCAGCTGCAGGAGCTTCTTCAGCAGGTACCTGTGGGGGGAGAGGAGACAGATGCACGAACTTCCCTCTCCTCTCAGGTCAGAATTTCAAGTTCTGGGAAAGTCAGACCTATATATAAAGATTAATATACTCATACAGATAACATTCTTATTGGACCCTGAAAATAATCAAGTTCCAGAGGGGAATACTCAAGGAGCCTAGATAAAGAATTGCAGTGTATCTCTTTGCATCTGGAAGGTATTAGGCTTCTGAAGGGCATATACCATGAATTGTGTATATATATATACTCACTGTGCTTTGCACAGAGTAAATATTTTCCGAATAAGAGGGTTTCTTTGGTGGAGTTATAATTAGATTACTTATTAGTGGGAGCAAGAGGGCTTTATCAGAGAGATAAATAGAGGAGCTGTCTCATCACTATTGATCTAACACGACCTGAGTAAACAGGAACCAAACCACAGGTTGTAGGTTTCTCTTTACTTGATCAGCGGCCAAGGAGCTGTGCAATGCACAAAACTCCCACAGGAGAAAAATCCCAGAGTGATAACACCGTGTCAATCACCAAAACTGAGGTTCTGAACCCAAAATGAAGTCAGCTCACCGTCTTTCTTCTTTTGCTTTAAGAAATTTTTCCTCAAGACGAGCGATTTCATCACAAATAGCAGCATTTTCCTTTAAAAAAAGAAACATATAATCACATAAAATGAATAAAAGATAAAAGTATTATGCTGGGAAGAAGAATTCTATTTCAAACCAAAGTAGTCTTTGTTGCTAGATAAGAAGGAAGAACTATTCTACTTGCAAACTAGGTAATGGTAGAATCAGAGTAATTATAGAATTTATCAAAACTGGGGTATCTTTGAGTAAAAAGAGGGCAGTATTAATGATTATACTAAGACAGTATGGGAAACTACTAGAGGTCCAGTGCACGAAATTCGTGCATGGGTAGGGTCCCCAGGCCTGGCCAGCAATCAGAGCTGATCTGTGGGGCCCCTACTGGCACCCACGTTGGCCGGCCTGGTGCCGCCTGCTCACTGGCCCCACCCCCACCGCCACCACTAGTCACCTCCTTCTGTGGGGGTGATGCAGGGGCGCCCGCTAGCACCTGTCTTGGCTTGTGTAGGGCCTGCAGGCTGGGGGCAGCATCTGTGTTAAGCCTATGCCCCCTGGTGGTGAGTGCACATCACAGCTACCAGTCTTCTGCTGTTCCGTCAATTTGCATATTAGGCTTTTATTATGTAGAATGGGTGTTCTAGGTAAACCAAGATGTACTGTCATCCTAAGTAGGTTAGCCTTTAGCAGAGAAAAGCAGTATTCACTGCTTAAATTCAATCCATGAAAATATGAATATCCACTTTGAGGGGCTTAGAAAACCAACCTAGCCCAAAGCATCCCACGAAGTATGAATCCTAAAGAGAAAAATGGGATGGAACAAAATCAACTCCAGTATGTAAAATGCTTAAACTTCCTTATCCAAGTACTGTCTGTCTATACTGATGACTCAATCTATTTCCCAAGCATCATTCATTCACTCTTTTGTTCGTTCAATCCTCAAGGGAATGCTCCAAGCTGGACATTCCACAAGGTGGGACCTCAGATTCTGAATGTTCAAAACAATAGCCTTTTTCTTCACAAAACTTTTATGTAATACTCAATGGAACCAAAGTCCTTCTAATAACACAGGCTCCAAGCTTTATGTGCCTTTGACAAGTAGGAGAGAGGGGGGAAAAATAAGGTATCAGATCCTCTAGATCTGAGTTATTTCTCTCCAGTGCACACAGCAAGTGCTAAATAAATGTTTTGGGAATGAATGTGCTAATTTCCAAACCTTTCCTTATGCCTCCAAGAAAAGCTGAGAGATTTTCCAAGCGTTTGGTAGAAGCGGTAAGGTGGTGATTGAGAAGTGGGAGGGAGGACCTTTGAGGACTCCCCTCCTCTTCCCAAACACTGAGGCAAGCGTGAGGGAGCCAGAACATTGTACACCAGCCACACGTGTGGCTGGCAAACTAGTTCGTTCCTTCCTTCCGCACACCCAGTGCCTCTACAATAAAAGGAGGGCAGAAACACGTGGGGGACTCAAAAGAGGTTACAAGGGGTTAAAGTTATTGAAAGCTGCTGTTTCGGGAAGGGGTGCCCGGTGCTGAGGAAACAGGCTGGATGGTGGAAGTAATGAAGGAACTAGAATCGCGGCGTCTGAGTTGGTTAGGGCTCTGGCACAGCGCCTTTAAGCACATCATCTCTCTGGGCATCGATGTTATTTTTTTTAAAGTGCCGCATTCTCAGGATCCTCTCGAAAACCAAAAGCATTTCCAAGAGTTTTGCGGTTATAACGATACTGGCTAAAACACACAGGCACGCCGAAACCGGTTTGGCTCAGTGGTGGAGCGTCGGTGTGCGGACTGAAGGGTCCCAGGTTTGATTCCGGTAAAGGGCATGTACCTTGGTTGCGGGCACATCTCCGGTAAGGGGAGTGTGCAAGAGGCAGCTGGTGGATGTTTCTCTCTCATCGACGTTTCTAGCTCTCTATCTCTCTCCCTTCCTCTCTGTAAAATATCAATAAAATATATATTTTTTAAAATAAATAAAACATACCAAACCCTTTCCTTTCCTGGTTTGATCTTCACAGAGTAGTTAGTTTCTCAGTCACACAGACAAGAAACGGGATTACAGAAATAACGTGATCTGTCCAAGGACACAGGGCTACCGAGAAGCCACGCAGACTGCAAAAGCTAACACAGGCCGAAACCGGTTTGGCTCAGCGGTAGAGCGTCGGTCGGTCTGCAGACTGAAGGGTCCCAGGTTTGATTCCGGTCGAGGGCATATGCATTGGTTGCAGGCACATCCCCGGTTGGGGGTGTGCATGAGGCAGCTGGTCGATGTTTCTCTCTCATCGACATTTCTAGCTCTCTATCTCTTTCCCTTCCTCTCTGTACAATATCAAAAAGAAAAAAAAAGCTAACACAGACAGATCCTCCCTTCCCCCAGTTGATTGACAGACGCAAACCCCACCTGTGGCCAGACATACCTGAACTCTGAACCACCAATCAGCGCCTGCCAAGTACCCTAAGCCCCCCACCAATCAGCGTGTGCTGAGTACCCTAAGCCCCTATCTTCCCATTAAAAGCAGACCCCCGGGTGTTTTATGACCTCTTCCAGTCTCTTCCACTCTCTCCCTCTGGAAGCAGCCGGCGAGGGTCCCCCCATCCCCAATAAAAGCCCGTGTCCCGGCCTCCCAGTCTCGGCTCCCTTCTTTAATTAATCTTATCAAACACCAGGCCAACACCGCCTCTCCAGGAAGGGGGCGGTTTGGGGGAACATTTCGCGAACGCGGAAGTCGAGGCCAAGGGCGCGAGACTCACAAACACCGTGGCCTTGGCGGCCTTTCGCAGCCGCAGGTACTTGAGCCGGTACTTCTCGTTCTGGCTCCGCTTCGGGAGCCTCTTCATCCTGGCCCTGAGCGGCGGCGCGGCCCGCGGCGAGGGGGGGAGGCCGCCCAGCAGGCTCATGGCCCGGCCCCGCCGCGGGGCCTCCCGGGCGCGGCGGGCATCGGCGTCCGGCCGGGGGGCGGCGTGGCGCCCGCGCCGGCGGGTCTGCGCTGGCGGAAGCGGGTCCAGAGGAACCGATTTCTCCAGAACGCTCCCAGGGGCCGCCGCGTTAGGCCGGAACCCACTACTGCGGGCCGCGCCTCCCGTCTATGCAGCTCCGGAAGTAAAGTAACCCCGTCCGGAAGTTACGTCACGTCCCGACTAACGTAAAGCACGGCGCCGGGTGACGTAACCCTCAGTCACTCGCGACAGCGTGCGTAGCAGGCGACTGTGAAGGTGGGGCTGAGGCTGACCCTCCCAGCGCGAGCCTCAGGTTTTGCACTTGGTACCCGCAATCTTTCAGTTATGACATAGTAGTGTTACATATGTATTTCCACGTTGTTTGAGCATCTTCATGCACAAAGCTTTTTCCATACAGGATTGTTTAGAGGCTAGGTCTGTGTGTTCCAAACATTGAGCAACTCATTCGGTTCCTTATTTATTCAGAAGAATGTGTAGTTGTTCTTTTTTATTTTTTATTTAATATATTTTATTGATTTTTTTTTTCCACAGAGAGAAGGGAGAGGGATAGAGAGAAACATCGATGAGAGAGAATCATCCATCCGCTGCCTCTTGCACACCCCCTACTGGGGATGTGCCCGCAACCAAGGTCCATGCCCTAGACTGGAATCGAACCCGGGACCCTTCAGTCCGCAGGCCGACGCTCTATCCACTGAGCCAAACCGGTTTCGGCAGAATGTGTAGTTCTTATCGGGGCAGAATGTTTAGGAAACTTAATTTAAGAGGGAGAGCCACACAGATAAAATGGCAATATTAACACAGTGGAGTCAGTTTATCTCAGGCAGGTAGTGGATGATATGGCAGCACCTAATTAGGGAAGCCTTCTTTTTATTTTTTTAAAGTATTTTTATTGATTTTTAGAGAGTAAGGGAGAGGGAGAGAAAGACAGAAACATCAATGATAAGAGAGAATCACTGAGCAGCTGCCTCCTGCACACCCCACACTGGAAATGGAGCCCACGATCCGGGTTTATGCCCTGACTGGGGATGGAACTGTGAACTCCTGGTTCCTAGGTCGATGTCCAACCCCTGAGCCACCCCAGTTGGGTGGGAAGGCTTCTTGCATGTGCCCAGACTGACTGATGAGAGAGGAACAGGAGGGCATCTTGGGCACTGGGACAGCATATTCTAAGGCTTGGCATCGTGAGAAGCATACAAAATGCAAGTAGTTGATGAGAGCTAAATATGTATTTAGAGAGGGGCCAGAGGACTGAAGGGGTAGGCAGTATTTGGATTGCAAAGGGTCTTGGGCACCAATCTGAAGAGCATGACTGTTACCAATGACAATAGGAAGCCATTCATGAATGGTTATGTGTCAGCCCCTTCGCCTGTTTTAGGTAAACTTAACCCAAATTTGTCAGGAACAACGTATTTTTTCTGCATACCCATATGAAAAAGAGTAAAATAATGTGCACCTTTAAAAATAAATATCAAATGAGAGATCATTGGTATTGTGGACCGAGTATGGCTTTTGGAGTCAGATAAGGTTCCATAAAATACAGACACATAAATATAGGAATGGGAGTGATCAGGTAAGATGGGGTGATGTGTCCGAGAAGAGAGAGAAGGGGATCACCAGCATTTTACTTAAGTGGTAAAGTAGATATATATTTTTTATGGTAGTGTATGGGCATATGAGGAAGGAGAAAGACTTTTACCTGTAAAATTTCTTGCTCTATGGTTTCTTTTTAAAAAATATATATTGATTTTTTTTTTTTAAACAGAGAGGAAGGGAGAAGGATAGAGGAGTTAGAAACATCGATGAGAGAAACATCGATCAGCTGCCTCCTGCACGTTCCCTACGGGGATGTGCCCACAACCAAGGTACATGCCCTTGACTGAATCTAACCTGGGACCCTTAAGTCCACAGACCGACGCTCTATCCACTGAGCCGAACCAGTTAGGGCACTTTATGGTTTCTTAACTACGGGTTCTCATCACTGATCTGGCGAGTGAGGTGTTTCGGTTTTGAGGGCTCTAAGCCAGCTAACAAAGTCATGAAATCGACCACAGTGTCGATGTTGTGCTTCTGGGTGGTCGTGTCCTTCAACACACACAAGACGCTCAGCCAGCTGAAAGAGATGAGCTCAGAGATGTTGGCGCGGAGGAAAAGGAGGATCACGTTGAGGTCGTTGATGGGGCACCCCAGCATCTTCCTGCTGAGGAGGTCAAATGCCGGGAGCATCTCATAGATGGACAGGAGCCCTTTGTCCCACCGACACAGCCGGGTGAGGTTGTAGATGATCACCGGCACCAGGAGGGTGTAGATGGCGAGCGTGGAGAGACTGACAATCTGGAACACAGACAGGGAGGTCAGCCTGCAGGTGATGAGGTCGGGGACGTAGGCCTCATCGCTGAGCAGCTCCGTCTTGACAGAACAACTGAATTCCTTTTGGAAGAAGACGTCCAGGTGGAAGTGGCCCAGGTACAGATAGGTGGCTGAGGTGAAGAGGAGGAGGAGGGAGTTCCGCAGGAGGTAGGTGGCCACCAGGGCGTGGGAGCGCTGCTTGCATGCCAGGTACCGCTCCAGCAAGGGGAACTCAAAGTATCGTTCTCCGCGGGCCCTGGGCCGGGGGAAGAGAGGAGGCGGGGTGAGGAGGGCCCGCAGGGAGCTGTGTCCTGAGGGAGCCATGTGGGAAAGCACCAGACTCTGTGTACCCAGCGTGGCATTCTCAGCCACGAAAACCTGCCTTCTCAGAGCATCACCGCCCTCCTCCCAGAAGGAGGTAATAAGTAAGCACATCTTGCCGAAACCGGTTTGGCTCAGTGGTAGAGCGTCGGTCTGCGGACTGAAAGGTCCCGGGTTCGATTCCGGTCAAGGGCATGTACATTGGTTGCGGGCACATCCCCAGTAGGGGGTGTGCAGGAGGCAGCTGATCGATGTCTCTTCTCTCATCGATGTTTCTAGCTCTCTACCCCTCTCCCTTCCTCTCTGTAAAAAATCAATAAAATATATATTAAAATTTTTAAAATAAATAAAATAAATGTGATAGCAAGTATTCAGGTATATGTAAGCCAGTCTGTTCCAAAGGAGCTTACAGTCTGGCTGGTGGGAAAGAGGCAGATCAGCTATGCATACATGGGATAAAAATAGCACTTGGTTTGTTGTTAAAATGATGGCTTACAAACCATGCTCGCTGTAAATTAGAAGAGAGGATAACCGTAGGGGCTGGAATGTTCAGAAAACCTTACGGAGAATATTGCCTTGGACTTGGCCTTCAAGAGGGTACATAGGTTTCAGAAGAGAGTGTGTGCATAACCCTGAGACAGAATTACGGCTTCAAGTCTTAGCTCAGCCATCCTCTTGTGGAGCCCACCCGGGCCGTTCTATTTAAAACCTTTACCACTACACCGCCTCCCGGCTTCCCTGACCACCCCCACCCTTCCCCTGCCCTACTGTTTTCCTTCACACCGCTTGTTTTCTACCATGTAATCATGTGTGTTATGATTATGCGCTGTGTGTCTTCCCTTGATAGAATATAAGCCCACATGGGGAGGCGTAGCTTTGTCTTCTCCCTACCTCTGCCCTCCCAGCACACACATGGACACACATCTAAAGCGCCGAGAACAGCCAGGCCAGCATGACTCAGTGGTTGAGCATTCACCTATGAACCAGGAGGTCATGGTTCGATTCCTAGTCAGGGCACAGGCCTGGGTTTCGGGCTCAATTCCCAGTAGGGGCGTGAAGGAGGCAGCCAATCAATGATTCTCTCTCATCACTGATGTTTCTATCTCTCCCTCTCCCGTCCTCTCTGAAATCAATGAAAATGTATTTTAAAAAAAGAAAAAGTGCCAAAACCAGTTTGGCTCAGTAGATAGAGCGTCGGCCTGCAGACTGAAAGGTCCCAGGTTCGATTCCAGTCAAGGGCATGTGCCTTGGTTGCGGGCACATCCCCAGTGGGGGGTGTGCAGGAGGCAGCTGATCAATGTTTCTCTCTCATAGATGTTTCTAACTATTCCTCTTCTTTCCTCTCTGTAAAAAAATCAACAAAATATATTTTAAAACAAACCAACAAATAAAAAAAGAAAGAAAAAGTAGCTGGTGGCAGTGTATGTAGAGGACCTTGGAGGCATATCTGGGGGAACATGGATATTTTTCTATGTGCATGAGGAGAGCTGTTGGAGGTTTCTGATCAGGAAGTGGTATATGAAGTTGTTTTTAGAGTGATTAATTCCTTTTTAAAAATATATATGTTTTATTGATTTTTTACAGAGAGGAAGGGAGAGGGAGAGAGAATTAGAAACATCGATGAGAGAGGAACATCCATCAGCTGCCTCCTGCACACCTCCCACTGGGGATGTGCCTGCAACCAAGGTACATGCCCTTGACCAGAATCAAACCTGGGACCCTCCAGTCCGCAGGACGACGCTCTATCCACTGAGCCAAACCGGTTAGGGCGATTAATCCCTTTCTGACCGTGTTCATCTGCAAACTGGAGGCAGAGTCCGTTCTCCTCTCCCTGTACACGTCGTAGGAAGTTAATGAGAGGAGGTGTTCACTGCTGTGCACTCTTGAGAAGGATGGTCTGGAGCAGGGGTGGGGAATGTCTGACCCTCGGGCCATATAAGGCCCAGGAAATCATTCGATTTGGCCCTGCCAAGGCATTAGGGGTGAGTTAATGAAACGTTTGACCAAACACAGCAGGCTAGTTTTTAAGCTGATAACTTTGTATGGCCCTCGAACGACGTTCTAAATATCCAAATGGCCCCTGGCAGGAAAAAGGTTCCCCACCCCTGGTATAGAGGTTACTTTAAACACGACCCCACAGATACCACTTAAATGCCGGGAGGAGCCCTTCAGAAAGGAGTTTGGAAGAGAGAACTCACTTTTCCAGCTCATCCCAGAACACGTGGGGGTCCGAGCTCTTGCGCCGGATCTTCACCATGTGCTGCACCAGGCGGATGGAGCGGTTGTAGGATTTGTCCAGCTCGCTGATGATGAACAGCAGGTCTGAGCTGAGGGCCGGCGCGGCGGCGTACTGCCACAGCAGGACCGGCAGGTACATGGCCACGGCCAGGGCCAGCAGGGAGTAGGGGAGGGCCTGCAGGGCGAGAGAGAGCTGAGCTGGGAGGCCCAGGGTGGAGAGAGCCCTGAGGGAAGGGCCCCTGCCTCAAAGGGGAGGGGGCTGCCGCCACAGGCCCAGGAACGAGGGCCGAATACAGTGAGGCCCGGGAAAGAAGGGGTAGTGGGTATCCACTTTCCTGATCTGGGGTCTGGGTAAGGGTCCCAGGAAGGAGAGAGGCAAGAGGCAGAAAGAGAGGGAGAGAGGAAGGAAGGGGGTAAGAGAGGGATCAGGGACCAAGTGGGTAGAGAGGACTCCCCACCCCCCATGCATGGTAGCCTTGTGAATTGCCATAACTACATGATGTTATGAGCGAGCCAGAAGTCGTGGCTAACGGTGTTCCTGGCATCCCAGGGGAATGTGTGTGTGAAAGAGAAAGAGAGTGTGTGAGTCTCTGAAAGGAATATTAGATGAGAGAAAACTAGAACCTTTTCATACATGTCTTAAAAAATAACATTCCTTGCCAAAACCGGTTTGGCTCAATGGATAGAGCGTCGGTCTGCGGACTGAAAGGTCCCGGGTTCGATTCCAGTCAAGGGCATGTACATTGGTTGCAGGCACATCCCCAGTAGGGGGTGTGCAGGAGGCAGCTGGTCGATGTTTCTCATCGATGTTTCTAACTCTCTATCCCTCTCTCTTCCTTTCTGTGAAAAATCAATAAAATATATTTTAAAAAATAAATAACATTCTTTGAAAACAGTCTTCACTCCTAGAGATTTTACGCTTTTCCGACACAGAATTCCCTCTGGACTCTCTTGAACTTGTTGCTGCCCACACCCGGCTTGGACATTTCCAGGGACAGAGACCTCGTGCATCTCTGAGTTCAGTCTGGTTTTGACTGTGTCCTGGGACTAGGGTATTCTAAGGCCTTGTAAATCGTCATAGCTACAAAATGTCACGAGTGGTTTCTGATTAAAC
This sequence comes from Vespertilio murinus, assembly GCA_963924515.1. Lineage (NCBI taxonomy): Eukaryota > Metazoa > Chordata > Mammalia > Chiroptera > Vespertilionidae > Vespertilio > Vespertilio murinus. Next base: position 13,360,063 of record OZ004720.1, on the reverse strand, counting down.
GGTGTGAGTTGGACATTTATGTGACTTCCGCTCCCTCATAAAACCACTCTGGAACAGCAGCAAAGGGATCAAAAAGACATCATCCTGTAAGAACTAAGACAACAGGAGAGGAGCCCTAGCTGGTTTGGCTCAGTGGATATAGCGTCAGCCTGCAGATGAAAGGGTCCCACGTTTGATTCTGGTCAAGGGCATGTGCCGGGGATGCAGGCTCGATCCCCAGCAGGGGGCCTGCAGGAGGCAGCTGATCGATGATTCCCATCATTGATGTTTCTATCTCTCTTACCTCTCCTTTCCTCTCTGGAACCAACAAAAACACACTTTTTTTAAAAAAAAAGTAAAAAGGAGAGGAGAGAAGAGCAACAAAATGTTGAACTGAAAAGCAGTTGTGTGAAGAAAGATACCAGGCCTGTGGGTGGATGGGAGCTGAGGCAGGAGCGAGCAAGCAAGCTGTCTTCAGCGCAGAACCAGAAAGGCCCCGGATGTAGGGATACTGGGTACATCAGCTGCCAGTGGGGCTGGGGAACAGGGATATCAGCCCTGCAGATCTTTTCTGCAACATGATGCACGCAGTGAGGACCCGGGCCCTCCCCAGAGATTCTGCGCTTGTGGTCCATTCTGAGAACGTGTGTGTGTGTGTGTGTGTGTGTGTGTGTGTGTGTGTAGATGAATACTGAATGCTGCGACCCACATCTGGTTCCCAGAGGGTTGGCAGCTGAGCTTGATATCAGCCCCACCCTGCCCCAGTTGGGAGCCTTGACTAAAGTTCTTTCATCTTAACAAAAACCTTACATTCCAGGAGAGTTAGGTCTCTGTTTCCCCCGGGCAGCTGCTGTTCACAGAGATAACACACAGCACCTTGCCCCGTCCCAAGAAGCTGTATATATACACCAGAAACCTTGAAATAAAATTTGAGGCTTGATCAGATTCTTGTCTTGCCTCCATTCTCCTGCGTCTCTTGTCCCTTCTCCTTCCCTTACAGGATCCTCCTCGCCCACGTTGATTGTCCCGCGGGTCGGGATATGCCCCCTCCACACAAATCAGGATCCAATCATTCTTCTTGGGAAAACGGGCCAGCCCAAGAGAAAGCATCACGGACGCTGACATTTGAGGGTTTCCGCAATGAAATGATGGCCCAAGGCAGCAGTCGGCAAACTCATTCATCAACAGGACAACGATTGAAATGTCTTTTGAGAGCCCAATTTTTTAAACTTAAGCTTCTTCTAGCGCCACTTCTTCAAAATAGACTCGCCCAGGCCGTGGTATTTATTTTGTGGAAGAGCCACCCTCAAGGGGCCAAAGAGCTGCATGTGGCTCGAGAGCCCCAGTCTGCCGACCACCACGGGCCCAAGGGCTCTCCTTAAACCCGGGGCCAACAAGCATCATCCATCAGCACAAAACTCCCAATCAGATAAAAGTGGGAAACCCAAGATCGCCAGGCATTAGGTGAATGCCTGAAACACAAGCCGGTGACCAGCCTGTGGCAGTGGAGGGGTGGCGAAGAGACAAAGAGAGAAGATGGTGATGCCCCCCAGCCCCACCCCACTCAGCCCGAGGGCGCCGGGCCCACGTTACCTTGTGAGGCCAGAGGGATTTCAGCTGGTACCGCCCAGACTCGTCGTCCAGTTGGTGGTGAACCAGCGAGTCCCAGCAGGAGCTGTCCACGTAGGCGGCCTGCCGGGCGCTGAAGTTCCCGGGCGAGAAGCAGCTGATGGGAGACCCTGGAACGGGAACACGGCTTTGGGGGAGCCCCGAGGCGGAGTGAGGAACGGGAACCCACCACCTCCACAGCTCTGCCAACTTCCTTCTTCCCGTGCCCCCGTCTCTGGGTTTGGCGAGCCCGTGCCACTGTCGGACGGGCAAGGCCGGACAGCGCTCTGCGCTTTGACTCAGGCCTGCCCGTGACTGACTTGCCTTCGATGTCTGCCAGTCTTTTTTTTTTTTTTCATTTTAAAAAAATATTAAGGTGTTATATATGTACATAGCTTACCATTGCTCCCCCCTCCCATTTATGCCCTCCCTCCCCAGAGTTATGTGTTCGTTGGTTGTACTTATATGCATGCATACCAGTCCTTCAATTGATCTCCTATCTCCCCCAGATCAGTGGTTCAGCATCGACCTATGAACCACGAGGTCACGGTTTGATTCCCCGGTCAGGGCACCAGCCCAGGTTTCTTTCTTTTTTGTTTTTTTTTAATTTATTAAGGTATTATATGTGTACATAGCTTACCATTGCCCCCTCCACCTTCCATTCATGCCCTCCCTCCCCAGAGTTCTGTGTTCATTGGTTGTACTTATATGCATGCATACCAGTCCTTCGGTTGTTCTCTTATCTCCCCCCAGGTCTCCTTCCCCTCCCCGCTGTCATTTGACAGTCTGCTTGTTTTATGGTGACTATCTCAGGAGCACACGAATAGAATCCGCTCCTCCTCTGGTTCACACTGCCCCTCCCCCTGGGTCCCACTACTTCCCCGGGGCATACGGCTCTCCCGGGGCACATGGCTCTCCCAGGACACATGGTCCCCTGGGGCACACAGCTCACCTGGGGCACACGGCCTCCTGGGGCACGCGGCTCACTCGGGGAACACGGCCCCCTGGGGCACACGGCTCACCTGGGGAACACGGCCCCCCTGGGGCACACGGCTCACCCGACAAGCCCAGGTTTCCGGCTCGATCCCCAGTAGGGGGCATGCAGGAGGCAGCCAGTCAATGATTTCTCTCATTGACGTTTGTGTCTCTCCCTCTCCCTGTCTGAAATCAATAGTATGTACATATATTGAGAGAGAGAGAGGAGAGACAGTGGAGTCTCCTCTATACCGGGCCTGGGGAGCCACTTACCGGAGGAGAACTCCTGGGCAAAGGCCAGGGACATCAGCAGCAAGGGGAAGCCCACGGCCACGAACTTGACTAGGCGATCCAGGGGGAGCTCCAGGCGCAGCCCCTGGAGGCGGGGGCCCCGGCGGTCCGGCAGCAGGGCGTCTGACAGCATGTACTCCGCGGCCGTGTGCGCAAGCGACATGATGCCGCCGAGCTTTGGGGTGCAGAGGCGGCAGGAGGGGGGGGAGTCCCAGGGTGGTAGAATGAGGAGACGGCAGCCGGAGGCAGCTGGCCTGGAGCAGAGAGAGCCTGCAGCCCCAGCCTCTCGGACGTGTGTGCCAGGAGCAGGCGCTGGTTCTCTAAATAACCGGCCGGACACCTGGTAATTAGCGGGAGGCCTGGCGGAGCAGCGGGTCCTCACTAGAGGAGGGTCGGGTGTCAGGGGGGGCTGGGGTCAGGCTGCTCTCTGGAGGTCCGTGGCTTTAAGCTGCCCTCTTATTAATAAAGTATTTTTAGGGGGTGGTGGGGAGGAGGCGGGCTGCGCGAGGCCGGGCCTCCCATGTAATTGGTGTGGAATTCTGGTGGAGATTGCCTAATTGTGTTGAAGGTGCTCGTTTTGTGGTTTGGGGTGGAGGTAGGGACCCCGAGACTCAGCTGGGATGACTGCTACTACCACATAGTGATGCGATTTGCTTTGATCTCAGCCTCTTCCTCAGAAAGGGCTCTTGCTTTTGGTGTTAAATTTGCTTCCATATATTTACAATTTTTTTTTAATTTTTATTTTTAGCCTTCATCGGTTCTTTAGAAAACTGAGGGATGGGTGGCAGGGTTGCATAGTGGCAAGAAGTGACCTTTGAAATTTGGCGGGAAAGGTTTCCACAGGAGACCTAGCAGGTACTCATTTGTATTGCGTGGCTTTGGCCGGGAGCCTCACCCACCCAGTGGCGTGATGTTGTGATCTTACAAGAGAGAGAGGATCGGTTGAGGGTGTTGTAGGTGAAGGTATTTTGTAATGTGTAGGGTAACTATCCACTCCTATTTCCATCTGGTGGGGTTGGGTCAGTGGGGCATAGGGCATCTGCCCTGAGAGGCCCCGACTTTGGCCTTCACACCGGTCCCCATTGGCTGAGGCCTTCTCACAAGGCAAAGAGTCCATGGGGCCAAGGGGATGCGCCCACTCAGAGTCTACGCTAGACCACCCTTCTGGCACCTGGGGATGCTGTAATTCTGTGCCCAGATGGCCCCAGCCCAGGGGTGGGCAAACTTTTTGACTCGAGGGCCACAGTGGGTTCTTCAACTGGACCGGAGGGCCGGAACAAAATAACCTGACCATGCCGGCACTCTCATCTTGGGCTGCTGGTGAAGGAGCGGAGGGGAGAGCAAGAGAACCCTCCGCTCTTTCGGCTCCGTGGGCCGGATAGGACAGCTGAATGGGCCGGATTCGGCCCGAGGGCCGTAGTTTGTCCACAGCGCCCCCAGGGCCCACACAGCCTGTTTCCTTGGGGGTACCCTCCCGTTTACACACCTTTCTGCTGGGGTGCACTCCTAGGACGAAGGAAAGGCTCCTTGAGGGAGTTGGATGGAGTTTAGAAACCTGGGATGCACACACATGCAGTTATGAGGCTTCTTGCATTGCGGGGACTTAGCCATGTTGGGAAGAAGGGACCAGAAAGGATTCTAAATTTAAATCTGACATTCAGGTCATTATGAAGGAGTGTGTGTGTGTCTAAATATGTCCAGGTAGGCAGATAGAATGTACTATTTTAATGAACAGTTTTCTAGCCTTATTTATAACATTTAATTTTTTAGAGATATGATATGTGGGCTTCTATTGGAACTGTTTTTCCTGGGCCCACGAATGTTTGGGTTGGACCTGTCTCTCCCCTTCCCCAGGCTAGAGGCCCGCTCCGAGTCAGAGCTGCCCAGTGTGTGCCAGCCGGAGTGACCCGGGCATGGGAGCAAGAAAAGGGATCCTTTATTTCATTTCCCTTTAGCCTCTCCGCACTCTCACTTCTGAAACCTTTCATTATGTGTGTTTTTGCCAAATGTGTGTAGTTGGTTTATATCCATATATTTTGTTTTAGTTTTTAAAAATAGTGTACTTTTAAAATATGTTTTTATTGTCTTTTAGAGGGAGAGGAGGAAGAAGGGGGGGGAGAGAGAGAGAGAGAGAGAAAGAGAGAGAGAGAAACATCAATGTGAGAGCAGAACACCGATTACTACCTCCTGCACATCCCCCACCGGGGATTGAGCCCACAACCCAGGTATGTTCCTTGACCAGGAATCGAACTGGCAACCCTCAGTTGCACAGAACTATGCCCAACCAACTGAACACCAACCAGGGGGAAAAATAGTTTACACCTTTATTGAAGTATAAAAAACATACATTCATAAGCACATATCCTACCCTGTTTCCCCGAAAATAAGACAGGGTCTTATATTAACTTTTGCTCCCAAAGATGTGCTAGGTCTTATTTTCAGGGGATGTCTTATTTTTCCATGAAGATGAATACGGTACACATTTATTGTTAAATGAAAATAAAGGAAATTTATTACCTGTATACGGTACGGTAGTACAGTAGTTGTCAACACAAACCAGACAAACTGTGAATCCTACAGTATCAAGAATTTACTCATTTATTCAATGACAATCATGTCATCATCTTCTGGAACATCATCATAACAATCCAATTCCTGAATTTCCTGGTGAATTTCTTGTGACTCCATTTCTTTCAGAATCAGTGGACCAAATCTCTCATGTTTAGCAATAGCACTGTCTTTCAATGAGTACTTCTTGTCAAGGTAGCCTGCTCATAGTGCATTTGCAATGCCACTGTCAGTGATTTTCTCCCATGAACTTCTTGCAGTTTAGGTTTCACAAAGTTTCCACGCTGATTTCTCTCCATTCACACAGCAGTGACGTCAGGACTCCGCGTAATGTCACTGGTTGCTAGATGCCAGTCGGGGCGGCCCTAGCGACCAGTTTAGGGTAAATTAATTTTCATTCTGAGACAGAGCCTGAGGGGCCTTATTTTCGGGGGGATGCCTTATATTTCACTCAGAAGGAAACCTGTAAGTAGGTCTTATTTTCAGAGGATGTCTTATTTTCAGGGAAACACGGTAAGTGTACAGTTCAGTCAGCTTTTATCTGATCAGGAAAGTGAATGCTACTAGCACCCCCGTGCTCTTTGGTAATAACTACCATTTCCCAAAGGGCAGTCGTTAGCATAACTTCTAATAGCAGAGTTTAGTTTTGCCTTATACATTACAAAAATGGAATCACATGTATGTGCTCTTTTGTGCTGGGCTTCTTGTGCTCTACGTCACATTCATGAGAACCATCCATTTGTGCCTGTTTTGTACTTAATATAAACGGAATTACATGTATGCATTTTTTTTGTCTGCTCACCATATTTTTAAAAAATATATTCTTATTGATTTCAGAGAGGAAGGGAGAGGGAGAGAGAGATAGAAACAGCCATGATGAGGCAGAATAATTGATCAGTTGCCTCCTGTATGCCCAACCCTGGGGATCCAACCCATAACCTGGGCATATGCTCTGACCGGGAATCAAACCGTGACCTCCTGGTTCACAGGTGGACATTCAGCCACTGAGCCCTGTCAGCTAGGCTGCTCAGCATATTTTTTAGATTCATCCATGTTGTTGTGCATATCAAATTTTGACTCCTTTTATTGTGTAGAAATACAACAATTTGTTTATCTTCATCAGTTGATGACAATTGGGTTTCTAGTTTCTGGCTACTGTGTACTGGTTAATAATGAGTATGTTGTTTTTTTTCAATAGATGGTGTTACACATATGTTTACATGTATGCATTTTTTAAAATTTTTCTTTATTGATTAAGGTATTACATGTATGTTCTTTTCACCCCATTGCGCACTCTCCTTCTCCTCCCCCATCTCCCCACTCATGTCCTCAAACCCCTGTTGTCTGTGTCTATTGGTTAGGCTTATATGCATGCATACAAATCCATTGGTTGACCTCTCCACCTTACCCCCATCCTCCCCTCCCTTCCCTTGGAGTTAGACAGTCTGATCAATGCTTGCCTGTCTCTGAGCCTGTTTTTGTTCATCGATTTATATTGTTCGTTATATTCCACAAACAAGTGATATCATGTGATATTTATCTTTCTCTTACTGGCTTATTTCGCTTAGCATAATGCTCTCCAGTTCCATCCCTGCTGTTGCAAATGGTAAGAATTCCTCCTCCTCCTCCTCCTCCTCCTCCTCCTCCTCCTCCTCCTCCTCCTCCTCCTCCTTCTTCTTCTTCTTCTTCTTCTTCTTCTTCTTCTTCTTCTTCTTCTTCTTTTTCTTCTTCTTCTTCTTTTTAACCGCATTCCACTGTGTAGATGTACCATGGTTTTTTAAATCCACTAATCTGCTGATGGGTACTTAGGCTGTTTCTAAATCTTAGCTATGGAAAATTGTGCCACTATGAACATAGAGGTGCATATTCTTGTGGGGTTGAACCCTGGGTTCAAAATAAGACCACTGGAGGCTGATGATTTATTTTAAAAAGCAGGCAAAGATTTATTGAAATATCTGGCCAGGGCAGCCGCAAGAGCGCTACATGCAGGCAGGCTCCATACGACTGCGCTGCTCCAGGTATAGGCAAGTCTTTTTAAAGGCATAAACCTCAAGAATTTTCCTTTGTTTCTAAATCCTAAAGACTAAATTCTAAAGACTGGGGACAGCCCGCAGGGTTGGTTCCCAGTCACATCCTGCTGGACATTGGAATGTGGCCCTAACACAGAAGCAGAGCTCAGTGGTTAGTCTCTAAAGGTTAACTACAGTTTCTATCCCTGAAGCTACTGAGTCAGTGGGAATCAATTTCCTGGTTCTGGTCTCAGGCATGGGAAAATTGCCTTAGTCTCCAGGTCTCCACTTGGAAGCTGAGGTAAGTACCCTGTGTCTTAATCAGACTTAGCAGGGTTAGAATTCAAACAGCAGGCTTTATCAAAGTATGATTGCTACCATATTTCACATATATCCTTTTTTATTGGTGTTTCTAGTTTCTTGGGATATATTCCTAGAAGTGGGATCACTGGGTCAAATGGGAGTTCCATTTTTAGTTTTTTGAGGAAGCTCCATACTATTCTCCACAGCAGCTGCCCCAGTCTGCATTCCCACCAGCAGTGCACGAGGGTTCCTTTTTCTCCACATCCTCGCCAGTACTTGTCGTTTGTTGATTTGTTGATGATAACCATTCTGACAAGTGTGAAATGGTACCATATTGTCGTTTTGATTTGCACCTCTCAGATGATTAATGACTTTGAGCATGCTTTCATATGTCACTTGGCCTTCCTTATGTCTTCTTTCAACAAATATCTATTTAGGTCCGTTGCCCATTTTTTTGATTGGGTTGTTTACGCGATTTGATATGTATGCTATTTTGTTGTATTGACAACAAGCTTCAAAACTTCATATGTCAAGTTTTCTGAAGGTGCTAACATCTTAGATATTTTTATGCTTAAAAATGTTGAATTTTGTGCCAAAAAAAAGGGAGCATTTGCGGGAAGTTTTAATTCATTGTTTTATTTTGAAGAAAAGTGCTGCTGAAAGTTATATTCTTCAGGAAGGTGAACATGCTTCATCTCAAGGTACATGTGAACACTGGTTTAAACTCTTTGAAAGTGATGATTTTGATGTGAAAGACAAAGAATGTCCAGGTCAATCTGAACCACGCTTTGATCGTAAAAATGAACAGAATGGTCCAGAAGACACAGCAAAGTAATTTTGCTTCATGATAACACACCATCACACACTTCAAAACCAGTTAAAGACACGTTGAAAGATCTTGCCTGGGAAGTATTAACCCACCTGCTGTATTCACCAGACCTTGCTCCTTCAGATTACCACTTGTTCAGATCCATGGCACACACACTTTCTGAGCAGCACTGCAAAATGTATGAAGAAGTGGAAAATTAGGTCTCTGAATGGTTTGCCTCAAAACAAGAAAAGTTCTATTGGGACAGTACCCACAAATTACCTGAAAGATGGGGGAAATGTGTAGCTAGCAATGGACATTACTTTGAATAAAGCACTTTTGATGTTTCTCTTGAAATTATCGTGTTTCCTTTGATTACAACATCTGAATTATTAACCAGTACATATAATATATGAGTTTGATAATCAGCTTATCAGTTTCAGAATTTTTTTATTGAGACTGCTAAATCTACACCTTAATTTGAGGAAGATCAATATTCTTCCAGTATTGATGTTTCAAATTTATGAACACAATATATCCCTCTATTTCAGTCTTCTTTATTTTCTATTCCTAGTGATGTTTAGTTTTCTTTTTTAAAAAAAATATATATTTTATTTATTTTTTACAGAGAGGAAGAGAGAGGGATAGAGAGTTAGAAACATCAATGAGAGAGAATCATAGATAAGCTGCCTCTTGCACACCCCCTACCGGGGATGTGCCCGCAACCAAGGTACATGCCCTTGACCGGAATCGAACCTGGGACCCTTCAGTCCACAAGCCGACGCTCTATCCACTGAGCCAAACCGGTTTCAGCTGATGTTTAGTTTTCAATGTGGATGTCCTACACATCTTTTGTTATGATTTATTCCTAGGTATTTGATATTTATTGTTAATATTATTAAGAGTACTTTTTAAAAATTTTATTTTCTACTTGTTGCTAATATAAGGAACTACAACTGATTTTTGCATATCGATCTTTTATCCTGCAATTCTTTTAAATTCATTGATTGATTCTAATAGTTTGTAGACTCTTTTGGGTTTTCTATCTACCCAACCATATAATCTGTGAAAAATAATCATTTATTTTCTAACCTTTATGCCTTTCATTTATTTTTGAAAATTTATTTTTCTTGCCTTATTGCACTGGTCAGGACCTTCAGTACAATACTGAATATAAGTAGTGATAGTAGGTATCCTTATCTTGTTTTTCCTCTCTCTCTCTCTCTCTCTCTGTCTTTGGATATTCTTTTTTACATTAAGTTCTCTTATAGTCCTAGTTTACTAAGTGTGATTATTTTGAATGGATGTTCAATTTTTAAAAGTACTTTTCTGAATAATTTGAGATGTTCATATGACTTTTTTTCTCCTTATAGTTGTTATTGTGATGAAATGTACTGATTGGTTTTTGAATGTTATACTAGTCTTGCTTTCCTGGAAAAAAAAAACACAACAACTTTATTTGATTCTGTCTGATACATTATCTTCATTTTTGGTGGTTTCAGTGTGCTAACACTTCTTAAAGGATTTTGCATTTATATTTATAAAAAGAGCAAGCCAGATATTATTTTCCTTTCTTGCAAGGACTTTGGCAGGTTATGCTGGCCTCACTTAAGAGAGGTAGGGAGTATTTCCTTTTTATCTATTATCTGGAAAAGTTTGTGCAAGATTTGTGTGAGTCATTAAATTTTTGGAAGAATGTACAGGTGAAGGCATCTAGTTTAGTGGATTCAAGTTCTTTAATAAATATTTGACTAGCGAGGCTTTCTAGCTTCTCTTCTATTCGATGAAATACAGCAGTTTCTAATGCTGCATGAAAATGGCGCTGAAACGGAGGGCTTAACACAACAAACATCTCAAAAATCCTGTGGGTCAGAAATTGAGAAGCATCTTAGTTGGGTTGTTAGGCTCAGGGTTTCTCAATCCAGATGTTGACTGGAGCAGCAGACACCCCAGGGCTTGGCCGGGACTGGAGGGTCGGCTTGCAAGCTCGTCCAGTGATCATTGGCTGGCGGTCTCAGTGCCTCGTTGGGTGTTGACAGGAGTTGACAGGAGGCCTCCGTTCCCCGTCAGGAGGGTCTCTTCCTCGGGCAACGTGGCAGGTGGTTTCCCCAGAGCAGGTGACCCAAGACGGAGAGCAGACAGGAAGCCACGGTGCTCTTTATGACCTGTGGTTTGAAGTTGCAAATACTACTTGAAAAAAACACGGCCAGAGTTTTGTTCAGTAATATCAGTTACTCTGACGTCCTCTCGGGTAAACACGGTTCAGTGAAACATTGCTCTCAGGCAGTGCCTTTCATCATGCACTTTAGTAACCATACCTTCACCCAAAGCGCTGCTGGAAGGAAGGACTATATATATATATATATATATATATATATATATATATATATATATATATAGTTTAGAAGAGCAAGAGGCTTTTTGTGAGCATTTTTTAAAAATCAAAGGCCGCCAAAAACGGTTTAGCTCAGTGGTAGAGCGTCGGTCTGCGGATTGAAAGGTCCCGGGTTCGATTCCGGTCAAGGGCATGTACCTTGGTTGTGGGCACATCCCCAGTAGGGGGTGTGCAAGTGGCAGCTGGTCTATGTTTCTCTCTCATCGATGTTTCTAGCTATCTCTCTCCCTTCCTCTCTGTAAAATATAAATAAAATATATTTTTAAAAAATCAAAAAAAAATCAAATCAAAGGCCATATAATGAAAGCACCTATATATTCACAATTCTGTTCTTCAGGCACCCAGCTCAGTCTGCTCTGAATTCCATCCACTTTGTAATTGGCTTCAGGAAGGGATTTGGTAAAGTCAGTCCTTCAAAGATGACTAGCGCTGGTATGTGACCACCTGTACTCCACATGCCTTATTAGGGACACTTTTATTTTAATGAGGACAGACTTTTCAGCCAAAGGGGAGAAAAATCTCAATTAGGAGAAATTCATGATTCAGTGAGCAGCAGGTGGATTAGATATATTTTGGGTCAGAGTTATAAGCTGGAGTTAGTTCCTTTGGAGAAATCATGAAATTATAATATAGAGATTGAAATCCATTTTAAAGGCCTGTTTGTGAGTGTATGCACGTGTACACTAATCAGTGATCGCTGGTCTTTCTCTGTAGCCCACATTCAACCAAGACTTGGCAGCGAGGGTGTCTCATGGAGAGATTTTCACTGAGAGTTTTGCTACATCCCCAGTCTCATTCCTAAACCCCAATCCCTGTCCTCAGTCCCACTGATGAAATTTTACAAACGGAGTGAAACAATTCATCATCACACACTTCAAATGAGCCCCAGAAGACAGAGTCTCCGCGGGACTGAAGCGCAGACAAGACCTCAGGGGTTCATTAAACGTGGACTCTCCGCTGCGAACCTCTGAGGGCTCCTGTCTGGATGATGTAACACCAAGGAAAGACGCCCAGAGCTGATGTCAGTTGCCAGGGAGGCTGCATTTCAGCTATTAGAGCCCTCCTCCCTCCTTTTTTCCGTTTTATTTTTACTTCTTATTGAGGTAAAAGTTACATGACATTTAAAAAATTCACCATTAGCAGAAACCGGTTTGGCTCAGTGGATAGAGCGTCAGTCTGCGGACTGAAGGGTCCCAGGTTCAATTCTGGTCAAGGACATGCACCTTGGTTGCGGGCACATCCCCAGTGGGGGGTGTGCAGGAGGCTGCTGGTCCATGTTTCTCTCTCATCGACGTTTCTAGCTCTCTATCCCTCTCCCTTCCTCTCTGTGGAAAAATCAATAACATATATTTGAAAAAATTAAATAAATAAAAGTAAAAATCCACCATTTAAAGCATTTTCAGGCGGGGATGCTATGGCTCCTAATACATCCGCAGCGCTGTGCAACCCTCAGTACCATCTAAACCAGGGGTGGGCAAACTTTTTGACTCGAGGGCCACCATGGGCTCTTACACTGGACCGGAGGGCCAGAACAAGAGCAACCTGACCACGCTGGCACTCTCATCTTGGGCTGCTGGTGAAGGAGCGGAGGGGAGAGCAAGAGAACCCTCCGCTCTTCCGGCTCCGCGGGCCGGATAGAACAGCCGCAGGGGCCGGATCCGGCCAGCGGGCCGTAGTTTGCCCACGGACATCCCATCATTTCAAACGGAAGCCCACGCCAGAAGCTGTCACTCCCTATCCCCTCCTGCCCCCAGCCCCCGGGACCCACTAACCATCTCTATTGTCATTTCCCACAAACAGAATCATACAATATGTGGCCTTCTGTGTCTGTCTTCTTTCACGCAGCATCCTATTTTCCAGGTTTGCCCGTGTTGTGGAAGTGCTTCATTGCTTTTTCTGGCCAAATGGCATGGGATCGGATGGATGCATTACGTTTTATTTGTCCATGCATCAGTTGATGGACATCTGCGTCGCTCCCACTTAGGAGCCATTACAAACTGTGTTGCCTGAGGGTCAGCCAGAGGCGATCACCTCGGGTCTTCTCCAAGCCTGTGAGCACCGTCTGTGTGTGCCCTCCGGGCTCTCGGGAATGTGTGTGTGTGTTTCTGTGTGTGTGTGTGTGTGTGTGTGTGTGTGTGTGTGTGTGTGTGTGTGAGCTTGTTTCTCCAAGCCCCTCATTCCCTAGTCTTTCCCCCCCCAAACATTTTTGGTTCATCTATTATTGCCCCAACTGTCGCCCCTTGCCCCAGGAGGCAGTGGCAAATGCATTCGCCTTTAAACATTTTCTACAAATGGCCTCCCCTCCACCCCCACTCCCGCCACCACCACCACCACCACCACCACCACCCCAGCCGCCTCAGCCCTGGCAGAGGTCCAGGTTGGCAAAACCGAGGCAATCCTTTGAGCGGGACTTCCAGAGAGCCACCAGAGGGGACAAAACACACAGCCACAATTCCTGGAGAGTAGGGTCTGTTACCAGGAATGCAGGCTGTTGTTTGCAAGGCCGGCACCCAGCTGGGAGCAGGAGACACATCCAGAACAAGTTAAAAAGCCACAGAGCGCTCTGACTGAGGTGTAACTTTCCCCCTTGTGCTCCCCCGGTTGTCGCAAGCTTTTAATTAGTATCCAGAGTTCCAAGAACGTCCATTTTGAATGTGTGTGTGTGTGTGTGTGTGTGTGTGTGTTTCCAGTTTATTCATTGCTTTTCTGGATAGAAGGACACGTGGGAATTTCCTCCCCTGCCATTTTTGCTGCCGTCCCCTGTAATTCTCGGAAATATCCCAGTTGGTGGTAGATTATACGGTTCCTCGAAGCATTCAGAGAATAAACTTTGGGATCGGTCTGATCGCAGTGCAGATCCCGGCTCTGCCACTTTCCAGCTGGATGACAGGGGTCCATCTTTTTTTTTTTTTTTTTTTTTAACCTCTCTATGGACTTCAAAGCCTTTATCGTAAAATGGGGGTGATAAACACAACTCAGAGAGTTGTAGTTACGAATACATGATGCTGTGTCTGGTCATTTAAGGTATAAAGATTATTGTGCCACGTGGCGTTCTCTCTTTCCTGCTGCAATCATCTGAAGCCTGGAGGAAAGTGGTTAGGGCAGGTATTTTTGGAAGGGAGGGGATCATATGGAACCATGTATTTAAAAATGCAACACACCCAACCACGTTATAAACATATGTATGTACATTGGTTGCGGGCACATCCCCAGTGGGGGGTGTGCAAGAGGCAGCTGATCAATGTTTCTCTCTCATCGATGTTTCTAACTCTCTATCCCTCTCTCTTCCTCTCTGTAAAAAATCAACAAAATATTAAAAAAAAAAAAAAAAAAAAAAAGCTGTAGTGTGTTGCCGAAACCGGTTTGGCTCAGTGAATAGAGCGTCGGCCTTCGGACTGAAAGGTCCCAGGTTCGATTCCGGTCAAGGGCATGTACCTTGATTGCGGGCACATCCCTGGGAAGGGATATGCAGGAGGCAGCTGGTGGATATTTCTCTCTCACCAATGTTTCTAACTCTCTATTCCTCTCCTTTCCTCCCTGTAAAAAAAAAATCAATAAAAAATATTTTTAAAAAGCTCTAGTGTGTATTTACAGTACACAAGTTGATGAGTTTGGAGATAAGTATACACCAGTGAAACCATCATCACCAACCAATGCTGTAAACATCACCACCACCTCCGAAAGTTTCCTTCTGCCCTTTTCATTAGAAAAAAAATTTTTTTGGTGATAAGGACACATATGATCTACCTCTTAGCACTTTTTAAAAAATATATATTTTATTAATATTTTACAGAGAGGAAAGGAGAGATAGAGAGAGCTAGAAATGTCAATGAGAGAGAAACATCGACCAGCTGCCTCTTGTACATCCCCTACCGGGGATGTGCCCCCAACCAATGTACATGCCCTTGACCGGAATCGAACCTAGGACCTTTCAGTCCACAGACCGACGCCCTACCACTGAGCCAAACCGGTTTCGGCTCTTAGCACTTTTTAAGTATCCAATACGGTGTTGTTAACCATAGGCCTAAGGGGAGAGAGACCGTGTGAAGTTTAGGCTGACTGTACTTCTCAGAGGACACGTTTGAGGGAATGCTCCATGGGTCCATACCAGTATTTCTTCTGCATCAGTGGTTATGAAAACTGAATAAGAAGCTAATGAAATACCCACTCACATAGTCTTTCTTTTTAGGGAAACACTATATATCACACCCATAATAAGGGAGTGGGGACAAGAAAGCTGAAATAAAATTTGTTTTGTTAGTTTTTGCTGCAAAAAGCTTTGTTTCCATTGGGTGCAGTGCATGGGAGGGGGCTTTGGGGTGGTTAAAAGAATGGCTAGTAGTTTCAGGGAGAGGCTCAGGCGAAAGGCAGGCACCAGGGGGACGCAGAGGGGCCCCCCAAAGGCCTCTGGGCTCCACAGGCTCCTGGTCGTGCTTGGGGTGGGGGATGGGAGTGGGGTGGGGAGTGGGGAGCCTTTGGAAGAGATACTCGCCCAGCCCAGCCTGCAGAGGGGAGTCAGGTGTGGCCCACCTTCCTGATGAGCTTCCCCTGCTCCCCCCGGAAGCGGTTCTCCCGGAAGTCACAGAGCTGAGGGCTGTGCGGGCGGAACCAGGGCCTGCAGCTCCACGGGGGCCTGGCTCAGGTTCCCCCCCAAGGCCGTGGCGTCCTGAGTGTCACCCCACTCACCCTGGGGAGGCCTCAGCGCGTCCTGGAAGGGAACGTGGCCACCTCGCCGGCTTTGCGTGTTGAAGAGACGCGCAGGGCCCTCCAGCGTCTTCTCCACCAACTCGCCCTCCAGAGCCACATCTTCGCGGTGGAAACAGAAGCCCGGAGAGAGGTAGGTGTGGGCGGCCCCCAGAGGCAGGCTGGCCCGGCGGTTGACGGCAGCCTCGGCCTCGGTGGAATAATTCCGATGAATCAGGAGCTCATGGTTGTTGGGCAATAGGAGTTAAGGTGAATGAATGAATGAATGAATGAAACAGTGTTGGCCGGCCTCAGAGGCAAGGCTGGCTGAGGTGGTTCCGGAGGCGGTGACTGAAGGAGAGGTTAGAAGGTGGTCAGAGGCTGGAAGAAGGGGCGTCCCCGGGTCTGTCCCGTCCAAACACTGTTGAAGCAAGAGACAGGCCTGGGGACCGCTGAGGGCACTGCCAACCACAGTGCGTTTTATGTGTCTCTTTATCTTCCTCGCTTTTCTCAGAGCACCGTGGCTCCGAGCTACGTAGCCTGTAGCTAATCCTTGGCTTCTCACGGCTGCAGAGCCTCCACCGCCGTTTACCTGTCGATCTGCCCAGGGGTGGGTGCGAAGACGGGACCTCTTTGATTTTGCCCTTCCTCCGATGAGCAATAGGTTCCAGCATCTCCTCGTCTGCTGAGGGGCACTTCGGGTTTTCTGCTCTGTGAACTGGTTGTTCTATATGCTGCGCCCATTTTGTTTTTTTGTTGTTGATGTAGAAGTTCCTAAAACATGCCAGTTTGATATCTTCTTCCCTGTCGTTACCTTTCTGTTAAGTCTAGCCCCAGTGTCCTTTATTAAACAGAAATCATTCGGCTAACATTATCAAATGCACCCATTTATTTGGCTTTATGTTTTTCCTACATTTTCTTCTAATTCGAGGGGACCTGTGGTGGCAGAGGTCTCAGCTCCCGCTGGAGGAAGGCCAGGAAGAAAAGGATGGAGCGGCCACTTGGCCATAACAGCTCTTCAACAGTCCCCCCACCCTCCTGGTAGTCAGGTCTGAGAGCTAAAAATTACATATCCGCCCGGCCAGCGTGGCTCAGTGGTTGGGCATCGACCCATGAACCAGGAGGTCACGGTTTGATTCCCAGTCAGGGCATGTGCCCGGGTTGCAGACTCAGTCCCCAGTCAGGGGTATGCAGGAGGCAGCCAATAAATGATTCTCTCTCAGCATGGATATGTCTATCCCTTTCTCTCCCTGACTCTCTGAAATCAATACAAATATATTTAAAAAAATAAAATAAATAAAAATTACATATCTCAGTGTCGCTTGCAGCTGGAGCCCTAGATGAGAAATCAGGGTGAGATTTGGAAGGTGGGAGTGAGGTGGCTCTCACTTCAGCAAGTATCAGAATTACCCAGAGGCTTATGAAAACATAGACTGCTATTTCTGTGTAATTCTGTGGGTGTGGAGCAGGCCCCTGGATCTGCATTTCAAACTGGGGTCCAGTTGTGTAGTTACCAATTTTGTGAGTGCGAGAGGCACCGCTCCTGGTGACAGACGTGAGCTTCCCGACCTCTGGGTCACACCCTTTTCAGAGTCAGTTTGGGGGCTCCCTCATCCCTTCTTCAGTCATCCAAAACCTGTAAACAAGTCACTCCCTGGATGAAATATTTTTCTGCTTGAGAAAACTAGAGTTATTTTTGTTTCCCATAGTAAACCACTGGCTGGCAGAACATTATACCCCAAAGAGCTAGAAATAGCAAGAGGACTCCACCAACCCCATATCCTTGATGTCGTTATAAGCAAGGGGGGCAGGGAAGGTGGGGAGGAACCTTGTCCCGTGGCCACTGGGTTCACGGAGTGAGGCTGGCAGTAGGTCCGTCAGTTGTTTAATAGGAAGAGCTTCGGCAGCGTGTGACCCTGGATGGACAAGCATTCTGGTTGGTTTGGAATCTAGCGGTCTCCCCGGATGTGGGACTTGCAGGTCTAAACCCAGATTGAGCTGGTGACTCTGGTGTCATCTTTCCTCTGTCATCCTGAAGAAGTTTTTATAAATGGGAAGGGGCTTGGGTGGAGGATAACAAAAATAGGAGGCTGGGGAGTTATTTTCAGGAGGCACTTGAAATTTGGAAGAGCATAATTAGGCAACCTTCATAGGCTGTTCAAAGGGAGTGTTAACCTACAGCAGTGGTTCTCAACCTTTCTAATGCCCCGACCCTTTAATAGAGTTCCTCATGTTGTGTTAACCCCCAATCATAAAATTATTTTCATTGCTACTCCATAACAGTAATTTTGCTGCTGTTAATGAATCGTAAGGTAAATATCTGTGTTTTCCGATGGTCTTGGGTTCTACTGCAGCGGTTCTCAACTGGTGGGTCACCTAAGACCACTGGAAAACACTGATATTTACATTAGGATTCATTAACAGCAGCAAAATTGCAGTTATGAAGTCACAACGAAAATAATCTTATGGTTGGGGTCATCACAACGTGAGGAACTGTATGTATTAAAGGGCCTCGGCCTTAGGAAGGTCGAGAACCTCTGGCCTAAAGCGAAGGAAGTACTGACTGAGAGCCAGGACTGGGAGCTCTGGAGTCACTTCGGCTTGAGTCTAAATCCCAGTGTCTTTGTTTACCAGCTACGTGACCTTGAACAAGTGACTAAACCAAGTTTCCAAATCTGTAAAATGGAAATGACAATGGTACCTCTCTATCGTAAAGGTTAATTGAAATAACACACATAAAGCACTTAGAAGAGTTGCATGACTCGGAGTAAGCTCTCAAAGCCTGGCCTGTGTGGCTTAGTTGGTTGGAGCCTCCCTCCATACACCAAAAGGTCGTGGGTTCCATTCCCAGGCAAGGCACATAGCCAGGTTGTGGGTTCGGTCCCTTGTCGGAGTGTGTTCTGAAGGCAACCAGTTGATGTTCTTTCTCCCGCCGATGTTTCTCTCTTTCTCCCTTTCCCCCCTCTCTAAACTCCATAAACGTATTCTTGGGTGAGGATTTAAAAATTAAAAAGTGCCGAGACTGGTTTGGCTCAGTGGATAGAGCGTCAGCCTGTGGACTGAAAGGTCCTGGGTTCGGTTCCGGTCAAGGGCATGTACCTTGGTTGCGGGCGCATCCCCAATAGGGGGTGTGCAAGAGGCAGCTGATCGGTGATTCTCTCTCATCGATGTTTCTGACTCTCTATCCTTCTCTCTCCCTTTCTGTAAAAAAATAAATAAATAAATATTTTTTAAAAATTAAAATTAAAAAGTGAGGAGAAACAATTGTAATAATCTGAGCAATAAAGATTCATTTTAAAAAGAGAGAGAGAGACTAGATTAAAATCGTATAACCTACGGATGAGGACAATGGTGGGGGGAGGGGGTAAGGGCAGAGGGTGGGGTGGGAATCAGGTGGAAGGGAGCTATGGGGGAGAAAAAGGAGGAACAACTGGAATACTCTGAGCAATAAAGATTTATTTTTAAAAAAAAAAATTAAAAAGTGGAGAACAATGATTGTTTCCCCATTGTGGTTGGGCGTTCAGAGGGCGTCTCGCTGGCGTTTGTAACCACTTCCTTTTCACGCCGAGGAAGAATAGCTTTTGCATCAAAACATCTTTCTCTGCAGTGTCCTCCGTATGGCAGCCTTTACCTCCTGATTCCTCAAACTGTAGATGAGGGGGTTCAGCATGGGGATCACTGTGGTGTAGAACACAGAGGCCACGCTCTCCTGCGCCAGGGACCTGGCGGTGGAGGGCTTTAGGTACATGAATGCCGTCGACCCGTAGAACATCCCCACCGCTGCAAGGTGGGAGCTGCAGGTGCCGAAGGCCCTGGACCTTCCCTCGGCGGTGCTGATGCGGAGGATGCTGGAGAAGATGAAGGCGTAGGAAAAGAGGACCGCCAAGCCGGTGACGACGATGTTGAAGCCGGCTAGGAAGAAGACCACCGCCTCGACGACGTAGGTGCTCGAGCAGGAGAGCTTCATGAGGGGGAGGATGTCACAGAAGTAATGGCTGACGAGGACCTCACAATAGGGCAGCCTTACCATGAGGCCAGTCTCTATGGTGGAGCCGAGGAGCCCCATGGCGTAGACCGCGGCCACCAGCAGGGAGCAGACGTGGTGAGACATGACGACGTGGTAGAGCAGAGGCCTGCAGATGGCGACGTAGCGGTCGTAGGCCATCACCGTCAGCATGTAGCACTCGGCGATGACGAACACCAGGAAGAAATAGAGCTGCGACATGCACCCTGCGTAGGAGATGATGTTCTTCGCGGACACGAAGTGCACCAGCATCTTGGGGGTGATGACGGAGGAGTAGCAGAGGTCCACGAGGGACAGGTTGCTGAGGAAGAAGTACATGGGGGTGTGAAGCTGGGCATTCAGGCGGATCAGCGCTATCATGCCCAGGTTCCCCATCGTGGTGACCCAGTAGATCCCCAGGAAGAGGAGGAAGAGGGGGAGCTGGAGCTCGGGCCGGTTCGTCAGTCCCCGGAGAATGAACTCTGTCACCACCGTGGAGTGGTTTCCTGCAGCCATTTTCCTTGGTTTGGGAGCCCTGTGGGGAGAAGAGAGGACTTGTGAGAGGCTTCACTGCCTGGTGAAGCGAGTGGTCAGCATTTGGAGCAGCTGATGATCCTTAGCACTTCCTTCCTTTCTTCCCTCCCTCCCTCTCTTCCTTCCTTCCCTCTCTCTCTCCCTCTCCCTTCTTCTTTGAAATCAATAAAAATATGTTGTTGTTTTTTAAAAGAAAGAAAACCACAAACTCTCACTATTTTAATGATTCCTTATATAACTATTAACTTTTCTATAATGCTCTTCAAAGGTCCATCTTATTAACTTTTCCTAAAATTCGGGCTATGAGGAGAAAGGTGTTCAGAGGCGGATTTTCATTCCCATTTTCATATTGAGAAGACTGAGTGCCAGACTCCATTCCTGGGACTTGGGGCTCAGACGGCTCTCTTGGTCATTACTGTGTAGCCTTCCATATCCGCACGCCGGCAGCTCTCAGAGACGTTGTAGTTAAACATGCTTTGCACTTGGTGCCTTGGGTTATGCATGGCGTAGAAAAAAGAGGAATGCGCCGAAACCGGTTTGGCTCAGTGGTAGAGCGTCGGTCTGCGGACTGAAAGGTCCCGGGTTCGATTCCGGTCAAGGGCATGTACCTTGGTTGCGGGCACATCCTCGGTAGGGGGTGTGCAAGAGGCAGCTGGTCGGTGTTTCTCTCTCATCGACGTTTCTAGCTCTCTATCTCTCTCCCTTCTTCTCTGTAAAATATCAATAAAATATATTAAAAAAAAGAAAAAGAAAAAGAAAAAAGAGGAATGCTATGTTATTTTTTCCCATTTTTCGCTAGGAAGATGAAGTCTAAAAGAGGCAGAACTGGGCCTAACACCCAGAACTTTGCAG
This sequence comes from Vespertilio murinus, assembly GCA_963924515.1. Lineage (NCBI taxonomy): Eukaryota > Metazoa > Chordata > Mammalia > Chiroptera > Vespertilionidae > Vespertilio > Vespertilio murinus. Next base: position 13,339,055 of record OZ004720.1, on the reverse strand, counting down.
TCTGTTTCGTTCTATTAAGCTGCAGCTTAGCTCTGGGTAGAAATGTATTATCGTTTTGTAATTTATTGAGGTTTTGGAGGTAGAGGAAAGATTGTATTGCCGGTTTCAGGTAAGGAAATCACCCAGGTAGTATATGTTCATTGTAGAAAAGCAGATGTTCAAATGAGCAAAAATAAAATACCATTTTCCTGCTCCAGAGACTATCACTGGTAATGACTACCCTTCTTGATTTTTCAGTGCATATATGCATTTACATGTGTATATATGTGTGTGTGTATATATACACCGTATTTGCCGGTGTATAAGACGATTTTTTGGCCCTGAAAAATATGCCTCCAAGTGGGGGGTAGTCTTATACGGCGAGTATATAACAAACTCTGTATTTTGAGTGGAAATGTTAGGGGGTTGTCTTATACGCCCAGTCGTCTTATACGCCGGCAAATACGGTATTTTCAGGGCCAAAAAATCGTCTTATACGCCAGCAATTACGGTATATATACACATTTTAGCCTGGTTTTTAATGTAGCATTTTAAAAGACACTGTCTCATTTGGGTCCTATATTAATAACGCCAGCACTAACTGTACTTACTTTTTCCTAGGTGTAGGAGTCTTTAAATCCGTAGGATGTGGTTTAAGAGAATAAAATCTGCATTGCATTTTAAACTTTATTTGTTACATTATTGGTGATGAGGTATTTAAGAAGCATTTAACTTCATGATAACTACTACCAGAGGTAGCTAAGATTATCTAAATATTATTTCTATTTATTACAAAGACAAAAACAAATTTTCTCTAGATAACAATAGATTAAAATTCTTATATATCTCCTTCTACCTCTTAAAACAATCCGAAAGATAGAAAATCCACCTTACGTATTCCATCACCAGAATTCAAGGTGCTTTACAAAGCAGAGCAGATGGGAAAATACAAGACAGAATTGTTTTCATTTTTTACTCCCATAGTCATCTAATGGTATAAATAGAAAAATTTATGGCCCACATATTTGATATGAGCTATTACAATGATTACCTCTAGTTCTAGTAGACCATCACAGAGGCTCAGAATTGCTGTTGATAAGAACACACAAAGAGAAAACACTTAGAGATGAAGGAAAACATATGGTGGAAATATCACACATTTAAAAACAGGCGTTCATGAAATATATATATATATTTTTTTTTCCCATAAAATTGCTTTAAATCTGGAAATACCTGTGCCGAGTAAGACTAGAAGTCTCCTGGAAATTTTAGAGGATGTTTCAACAACCAGGAAATAAATGTCAGAAAAATGAGAGAACCATACCGATTTATTTCTAGACTTACATTTACTCAAAGGGCTGTTGCAGGAGTAAAAAAAAAGGGGGGGGGGCTGAGGTTGGGAGACCTGGGTGTACGTTTATATGTCTATGGGCAAAGCCTCTCCTGGGATGCAGCCACTTCAGAGACTGGAGTCTTTGCTAAAGGAACAATTAAGTCTTGGTTTACATCTCTGCTGTGAAGCACGTTTTGTTTCCCAGGTGTGGTAATTTTCCTTTGATAGAGTTATCTTGCAGCTTGGAGATTTAGAATCTAATGCTAACATTCAAAAATTTATATGAACAACCCAGCCATCAACCATGATCACCATCATCATCACCATCATCACCATCATTACCACCACTATCATCATCACCACCATTACCATCACCATCACTACCATCATCACCACCACCACCACCACCACCAAAACCAACTCAGTCATTACCATCAACATCATCACCAGTTACTCTCATTCTGATTGCTTTTCATTACACATAATTAACTAGGCTTAAAGGGGTTTTAAGCAAATTCAAATATTTTACTAAAACCAACCATACGATTTTAGCCAAGCAATGTGAATTTATAAGGAACATTAAATTGTCACCCTGACGTTATACCTACACACTGACAGTATAGAATGGCAGGAGGTTGAGAGACATAAGAAAATCCTATATAATAAAAGGTTAATATGCAAATTGACCCAACTGTGGACTGACTGGTCTCTATGACATGCCCTGACCATCAGGGGGCAGACGCTCAATGCAGGAGCTGCCCCCTGGTGGTCAGTGCACTCCCACAGGAGAGGTGCCACTCAGCCAGAAGCCCTGAGCCAGCTAACAGTTGGTGAGCACAGCAGTGGTGGCAGGAGCCTCTCCCACCTCTGCACCAAGTGCTAAGGATGTCCAACTGCTGGCTTAGGGCCTAAGCCAGCCGTGGGCAAACTACGGCCCGCAGGCCGGATCTGGACCCTTCGGCTATGCTATCCGGCCCACGGAGCCGAAAGAGCAGAGGGTTCTCTTGCTCCCCCCCTCCGCTCCTTCACCAGCAGCCCAAGATGAGAGTGCCAGCATGGTCAGGTTGCTTTTGTTCTGGCCCTCCGGTCCAGTTAAGAACCCATTGTGGCCCTCGAGTCAAAAAGTTTGCCCACCCCTGGCCTAAGCTGTCAGTTAGACATCCCCCGAGGGCTCCTGGATTGTGACAGAGCACAGGCTGGGCTGAGGGACACTCCCCCCCGCCCTGAAGTGCACAAATTTTGTGCACTGGGCCTCTAGTAAACTTATAAGAACTCTTCATACATATATCCTCATTCATAAGTGAAATATGTTCATAATAAAATGCACTTTTCAAAAATACATTCAGGAAAAAAAATAAAAAAGAATATTCAGTAACATATTATTCATGAAAATATTGCTAATGAAGATTTTTATTGAACTATTTTGAAATAAGTATAGATTCACATGCAGTTGTAAGATATAATATAGAGAGATCCTCTGCACCCTTTGTACAGTTTCCCAAGGGATAACATTTTGCAAAATTATACCACAACCTTACACTCAGGATAGTGCAAAGTGCCACACACAATCCACTGATCTTCCTCAGGTTTCCCCAGTTTTGCCAATACTCATTCATATATGTATGTAATTGATGCAACTTGCTTGCATGCATAGGTTCACGTATCCACGACAGCTCAAATGAAAACACATTGCTTTCATTTTATAATATTTAAAACTAGAGGCCCAGTGCACAAAATTCATGAATGGGAGAGAGGGGGTCCCCTCAGCCCAGCCTGCACCCTCTCCAATCTGGGACCCTTTGGGGGATGTCTGACTGCTGGTTTTGGCCCGATCTCAGAGATCAGGCCGAAACAGGCAGTTGGACATCCCTCTCACAATCCAGGACCACTGGCTCCTAACTGCTCATCTGCCTTCCTGCCTGATGACCCCTAATTGCTCCTCCCCCCAGCCCCCCTCAGCCTGATCACCCCTAACTGCCTCTGCCTGCCAGACTGATCGCCCCTAACTGCCCTCCCCCACCAGCCTGGTCACCCCTTAGTGCCCCTCTGCTGGTCTGGTTGCCCCTCACTGCCCTCCTCTGCTGGCCTGGTCATTCCTCACTGTCCCCAATTGCCCCCCCTGACCTGGTTGCCCCCAACTGCCCCCTTCTGCTGGCTTGGTCACCCCTCACTGTCCCCCTCCCGGCCTGGTTGCCCCACGCAGCCTGCTGGTCAGTCATTTGGTCGTCCCTCACTAACCCCCCTCCCGGCCTGGTTGCCCCCATGCAACCTGCTGTTCAGTTATTATTGTGAGGGCATCATGACCAATATGCATATTACCCTTTTATTAGTATAGATAATGTTTTAGTTTTTTATTATTCTCCAAATGTGACCAGTGACCAGTTTTTTGTTTGTTTGTTTGTTTTTAGTATATTTATACTCTCACTAATTTAAACATATTTTATGGTTTTGCTCTACTGCAATTTTTGTTGTTTTGTTGCCAAACTTTTTTCTTTGGCCTGCAGAATTCTCTTATGTTTCTCTCCTGTCTTTTTGACAATACCATTAGTCTCTAATTGCTTCCTTGCTGGCGCACCTCATATGTTTCATTCTTCAGACCAGGAAATAACCATTTCCTCCAGAAACTTGGTTTCTTTTAGAGGTAAAATGGTGTTTCAAGGCCAAAAGTTAGGTACCAGAGAGCTGCATTTTTGGAATAATGTGTGTTTTTTGTGTTTCTCTGGTGGAGAGTGATGAACAACTTACTAAAGTCTATACTAGCGCTTTTGACGGATTCTGAAACATATATGTAAGGCATTGTATACCTGCTTAAGTATCAGATTTATATTATGTATGATAAAATAAAAATATACACTAGATCTGATCTTAGAAATAACTAAAGCAAAGAAACTATGAAGCAGAGATTCAGGGTTTGTGCCAAAATGAATATGGTCATTAAGTATTTCTTTCTGTACTGCTTACGGCTTATGTTAAAGCAAGCCATCGGTGAACTTGATCTTGGAGAAGCCACAGGGGAAATCCATTTGAGGTACAGTTTTCATGGCAGTAGTCTCTGAAGTGATATCAGCTCAGCAGAAGTTTACCTGGCATTGCATCATACCGACAAGAATCCTCCAGGGCTCCTAGAGAAAAGTAAACTTTTAATGAACCCCCGAGGTCTTCTCTGCAGTGGCATTCCTAAGAGAGTCTGTGATAGTTCATTGTTTTTCTCCATTTCTAACTTTCCGTGGAGTGGGATTAAGCTTAGGCTTGGGGATTCATTAGAGTCACTGGAGGACACAGCAAAGTTGTAAGTGTAAATCTACAAATTAAGCGCAATTATTATGGAGCATTAGCTAAACAGAGGTTGGATAAGCGAGCAGACATTGATTGATGTGGGCACACACGTAAGCATAGGGATAGGTATACCGACTGTAGTTGGACTTGACAAGAAGCTGGGTTTCTGCATTTGTGGAATGATTTCATAAACTTCTCGTGAGATGCCCTGATTAAAAAAACAACAACAAAAAACATAGCTTAATCATTTGTTCACTGAAGCTTGAGTTTCTCCAAATAGAGATCCCCCCTGCCTTTGGCTAACAACATCATCAATGCTGGGTGGATATATTTGGAGTAAAGGTAGCTACCCACCAGCTCAATTAGTCCCTGTACAAAGGAGTTTATCAGATCCCGTCTTGAGAGCTGATTTGGAAATGAAGGGGATTTCGAGCTGGCTATTTAAAAACCAGAATTGTGTGTGGGCGGCGACCTTCATCGTGTGGCTTCTGATTTTCTAAGAAAGCTCAGAAAGGCCCTTTGTTTCCCCCTGACTAGAGCCAGTGCTTATGGCGAAGCCATTCGCTGAGGCCCAGGACAATAATGCATTGCCTGGCAGGAGTGGTATGTTTACGTGTGGGTCCATCAGAGTAGTTGATGTTAACAGCACAGCTCTGGCCATACTCAAGACGTTCCTTAAATTGCCTAATTTACCATCCTACTCAAACATACAACTCACAACCCATACCCCTTTCTTTGTTTTTTTTTATAGCTCCTATTATTTTCTAAAATATTACATAAGTTACTTACGTTATTGATTGTCTGTCTTTCCCCCTACTAGCGTAAAAGCTCAGCAAAGGCAGGGAACTTTGTTTTGTGTAGTATGGTCCCTAAAACAGTGCCAAACACAGTTTCTCACTTAATATTTATTGGATGAATCAATTAATGTCACTCTGTTATTCAAAGGCAAAGAGAGAATCTTAAAAGCAACAAGAGAAAACGAGTTAGTTCAGGGGTGGGCAAACTTTTTGACTCGAGGGCCACCATGGGTTCTTAAACTGGACCGGAGGGCTGGAACAAAAGCAACCTGACCACGCTGGCACTCTCCTCTTGGGCTTCTGGTGAAGGAGCAGAGGGGAGAGCAAGAGAACCCTCCGCTCTTTTGGCTCCGAGGGCCAGATAGAACGGGCCGGATCCGGCCCGCGGGCCGTAGTTTGCCCACAGCTGATTAGTTACTACAAGAGAGCTCCCATAAGACAGCTGATTTCTCAGCAGAAACATTTCAGGCCAGAAGGGATGGGCACAAAATATTCGAAGTGATAAAAGCTTAAGAATGTTATAGTAGGCAGTTAGCTGGATATTAAGCAAAAGGGAGGAGCAAACCAATCAAAAGCCTGATTAACCTTTACAATTTCCCCAGCAAGTCTACCCCACTAAGTGGGATCGGGGCTTAGGGGGTAGGGAGGGAGAAGATAGTGCAGGGGAAGTCTTTTCCCTGGTGCATGTGCAGTAGAAGCCAAAATGGCGACCATAAAGGGGATGAGAGAAACCTGGGGAAATCTGGGAAAGAGATTGGATGGCTTGAAAGAAAGCCTACTCTCTTCTCCCAGGCCAAGGAAATAGAAGGAAGCTTAACAAAGGTCCCAGTCTCTTTTTTTGGTACCTACATAGGCCAGAGAACAGCCGGAAGCAGAGACTGAGCTGGACTGCTGAAGTCCTGGGTGCCAAGGTAATGGCATAGCAACTCTGGGCACTGGCCCTTCTGGTCCTGGTGGGCACCCTGGAAGCTGGACTTCTTCCACAGCGAGACTGAGCCGAACCACTTCGTCGTGGATGAGGCATTGGGCATGGTGTGCCTGGTGGTAGTGAACGCAGCCTCCCAGCTGAGTGCCAGGAAGTGCCTTGTTGAGTGTGGCAGCCTTTGTGGGGACATCTGTGCCCTGTGTGCCCTTCCTTCTCTTGGACTGCACTTTTGTTTTCTTTTCTCCTAACCTCTAAGGGTCGCCATGAACCTTAAAGTCAGGGAAGCAGTGGGCTTTAAGGACTCTCTCCTTTTTGGCTCTATATCTTTCCCTGAGCTAGGCGGCCCAGTCTGGGCACACTCATGTTGCTGTGATCTTGCCTCTTCTATCCTAAGACCTCCCTTTGTTTTGCTCTAATAAATCTTACCACTTGTGCTTAAAATCTTCTTAAATGTATGTCCCTGAAATTCATTTTCTGTGACACCATGGAAGAACCTATTTATTCCAGTAACACAACCAAGATAATTATACCCAGCAAAACTACACTTTAGGTTCAAAGACAGATAAAAAGCTTCCTGAACAAGAAAATGCTAAAGGAGTTTATCACCACAAAACTAGTAGTTCAAGAAATGTTAAAAGTTCTTCTTGAAAAAGAAAAAAAGAAAATATCAAATATATGAATAACAAAATGGCAATGCATACATATCTATAAACAACTTGTAAATTGAACAGTTTAAAATCACCTGTTGGTGAATTCACTTTCATGAGCTGATTTTTTTCAGGCCTGACTCCTTTAGTTAGAATCAATTTGATTTTATTCCTGTGATTGAGCAGTGGGAAATTGTATCATTTATTAAGGTAGGGAATATAGGAAGAGAACGTTTTTGAAGAAAGGTAGTGGTATTATTTTTTTTTAATGTGTAGAATTCTAGTTGTCTGTTGGGTGTTCAGATGTGGATAGAAATGCAGATTTAGAAGTCATCAAAAGGAGATAATTCAAGACATGGAAGTGAACAAAACCTTTCAGGAGCTCATCGAAGCTGTTTCACATGAAGGTCTCTCAGCTGCTGTCTCATCTCTCTGGTCAGGTTTGTGTTTCTTCTTGAAGCTGGGAACACTGTATGAAGCTGGGAATGCCATATTCATGCAACTTTGATGATTTATCAGAAGACTAAGACCTAATTGCACAGTTATGAGACATATACGCCAAATTTTATTATATGTAAATCTCCACATGCCCCGTGATGTGCCATGTGTTATATATAGTTTCAGTTAGAAGTAACGAAGGAAGCCATTTTCCAAAAAATTCCAGTTTTGGAAAAGCGACAGTACTGCACAAATAGAAAGACAAATGGCTGTTTTCATTCTGTATTATAACAAGTCACCAGGTCACGTGGCTTAAGAGGAGCCCTTCCTGAAGATGCATTTGGAAATGAGGTTGCCATGGAAACTGTCTCTGATGCCGGAAAAATCCCCCCTAGAGCTTTCAGAGGACCCCCAATTTTGTCTTTGCACTTGGATCTCAAGAAGAGCTTACAGTAGGTCCTCAGGTTACATCGGAGATCCATTCCTGCAGCGTAACATAACGTGATTTTTGCCATAAGTCAGGACATACCTATGTAAGCACCTACGTCACTCACATGGAGCACATACACAGCAGCAATGAAGTGAAACAGTAAAAACAATAAATTTAAAAGAAAGATAAGCCCTAGCCCAGGGGTGGGCAAACTTTTTGACTCGAGGGCCACAATGGGTTCTTAAATTGGACCATGCTGGCACTCTCATCTTGGGCTGCTGGTGAAGGAGTGGAGGGGAGAGCAAGAGAACCCTCTGCTCTTTCAGCTCCGCGGGCCGGATAGAACAGCTGAACAGGCCGGATCGGGCGAGCCGTAGTTTGCCCATGGCTGCCCTAGCCGGTTTGGCTCAGTGGATAGAGTGTCAGCCTGCGGACTCAAGGGTCCCAGGTTCGATTCCGGCCAAGGGCACATGCCTGGGTTGTGGGCTCACAGTGGGGGGCGTGCAGGAGGCAGCAAATCAATGATCCTCTCTCATCATTGATGTTTCTATCTCTTTCTCCCTCTCCCTTCTTCTCTGAAATCAATAAAGAAATATTTTTTTAAATAATAAAAATAAAAAAGAAAGATAATTCCTGACCTTTACTTGTGGTAAATAATAGAAAACATGGAGCACATATGTACATACATCGAAATGATGGAACTTTTTTTTTAAATAAACTAGAGGACTGGTGCATGAAATTCGTGTGTGGGGGGTGGTGTCCCTCAGCCCAGCCTGCACCCTCTCCAACAGGCAGTCAGACATCCCCCTCACAATCAAGGATTGCTGGTTCCCAACCACTCGCCTGCCTGCCTGATTGATTGCCCCTCGCCACTTCTGCCTACCAGCCTGATCACCTCCTAACCATTCCCCTGCTAGCCTGATCAATGCCTAACTGCTCCCCTTGCCAGCCTGGTTGCCCCTAACTGTCCTCCCCTGAAGGCCTCATTGCCCCCAACTGCCCTCCTCTACTGGCTCAGTAACCCCTAACTACCCTTCCTTGTCAGCCTGGTTGTTCCCAACTGTCCTCCCCTGCAGGTCTGGTTACCCTTAACTGCCCTCCGTTGCTGGTCTGGTTGCCCCTAACTACCCTCCCCTGCAGGCCTGGTCCTTCCCAACTACCCTACCCTGCAGGCCTGGTCACCCTCAACTGCCCTCCTCCGCCAGCCATCTTGTGGTGGCCATCTTGTGTCCACATGGGGACAGCCATCTTTGACCATATGGTGGTGGCCATTTTTGTGTGTTGGAGTGATGGTCAATTTGCATATCACTCTTTTATTAAATAGGCTGGGAGATGGCGACATAACCACTAAATGACGTACATTGAGTCTGATTTAACCCGAGGACTGTCTGTATTTTAAGGAATTATTTTTCTCCTTTCATTTCAGTGGGATTGACAACAGGCATTGGGGTCCATGAGAGTTACTCTGGGTAGTGGACAATTCTCCGTGAAAACAGAGTAAATAGACAGATGAGGCACCATCATTGCTGAGTCTTATCAGGGGGTGAGCAAGTCCTCGGTGCTACACCTGCACACGCTCAGAAACACACACAGGCCTGTGTGCAGTGGTTTTGGTTGGACTTGCCTGGAGGAAGATGGATTCTGCCTCTGTGGTTTGATTTCCTCACTTCCCCAAGAGGACTTCTGCCATTAACATAGGATGAAACCTATATAATCCACTGGCTTTAAAAATCTTTCATTCTTGCCCAACCAGTGTGGCTCTGTGGTTGAGCGTTGAACCATGCACCAACAGGTCAGCAGTTCAATTCCCAGTAGTTCGATTCTCACCAGTCAGGGCACATGCCCCATTACTGGCTCAATCCCAAGCAGGAGGTGTGCAGGAGGTAGCTGATTGATGTTCATGTTTCTCTCATCAGTGTTTCTATCTCTCTCTTCCTCTCCCTTCCTCTCTCTCTAAGTTCAATAAATACATATATATTTTTTTAAAAAATCTTTCATCCTGAATATGTAAAAAACTCCTGGTAAGGGGTGTAGACTGCAAGTTGCCACACTAAACTGTGTTAGTCTCCATATAAGTGAAATTCCCTCTTAGACAATTTGACAATGTGTGCGGGTCACAGTAGCCAGAACTGTTGTCTGGAGACAAAATTGGGTGCTGTCAGTGACATACATCAAGTGCCTGTGTTTGCTTAAGAAACCCTGCAAGGCCTCTGGCCCCCATGAAGGTTAGAGTTGGACAGACCAGAATTTGACTCAAGGTTCTGGAACCTACAAGCTATGTGTGCCCCTCGCTTTTAAAGGGGAGATTGATAGGCCTAACCCACATGGCTGTTGTAAGGAAGTAACACAATAAAATTATCTATGCGTTGCTTTGAGTCCTCTGGATGAGGGTGCCAATAAGACACACAGTATACAGTAAGTGCTCAATACAAGCACAAGAATTATTTTGACCACAGAGCTCTGCTCTTAATTGTACTTGGAAAGACGTAACCTGAATGACAGGTGAGGCCATTAGAAGCCCCACCAAGCATTATTAAGAGCCTAAAAAACACTCCTCCTTCCTCAGGGAGCAGTGATCCTGAGGGAGCCTCCGGAGCTAGGTCACTGCGGGCTCTGCTCCAGAATAAGACGCTCATTCTTATCGTGGATAAAACGGTGTTAATCCAAGGGGCTGCCTCATCCCCAGAAGGCTCAGGACAAAACCAGGCCGGAATCATACCCTGCAGCTCCAGGGGAGAACCAAAGGCACCTGGAGGTTTTGATTTTTAAGGGAGAGAAGCAGAAGCAGAGGGGTCTGAGCTCTGAACTGTCACCTTTGCACCAGGGCCAGCTGAGTCTCCAGGAGAGAGATGGGGGGGAGCCAGCGCAGGGCGGCACTGTGACTCCAGGCAGGAGGAGAGGAGTGCCTGCCTGGCCAGGTGGGTCCTGTAGCAGAGAGGTCAACCTCCAACCCCGGGAGCCACTTACAAGGACTGGGACTTGTGCAAGGAGCTTCCTGGTAAGCCCAGTCTCTTCATCTGTTAGAGGGGTTTAAGCAGAGCGCCCCAGAGCATTAAAAGAGTGCCACTGGCATAGTTATGCTGGGGTCAGTGTTCCTTAAATTTAACTAGTCATTTTACAGTACTACTCCAGCATTATTTTCATGCAGTATTCCACAGCTACCCCTGCTAAAGACTAGAGAAAAAAAATGTTTTTTAAAGGAAACACCACCTCATCTTCCTGTTCTGATGAGCACTGACTGAAAGTGGATAGTCTAGGCCAGCTGTGGGCAAACTACGGCCCACGGGCCGGCTCCAGCCTGTTCGGCTGTTCTATCCAGCCCGCGGAGCCAAAAGAGCAGAGGGTTGCAGAAACCGGGTTGTCTCACTGGATAGAGCGTCAGTCTGCGGACTGAAAGGTCCAAGGTTCGATTCCGGTCGAGGGCATGTGCCTTAGTTACGGGCACATCCCCAGTGGGGGGTGTGCAAGAGGCAGCTGGTCGATGTTTCTCTCTCATTGACGTTTCTAGCTCTCTATTTCTCTCCCTTCCTCTCTGTAAAATATCAATAAAATATATATATATTTTTAAAAAGAGCTGAGGGTTCTCTTGCTCTCCCCTCCGCTCCTTCGCCAGCAGCCCAAGAGGAGAGTGCCAGCATGGTCAGGTTGCTTTTGTTCCGGCCCTCCGGTGGTCCAGTTTAAGAACCCATGGTGGCCCTCGAGTCAAAAAGTTTGCCCACCCCTGGGCTAGGCAGGGCCAACTGGCTTCAGCCTCTCAACAGCACCTGAGAGAAGGTCTTACAGAGCTTGAGCGAGGGCTTTGGAGGGAAGGAAGAGGCAGGCTGCAGGGTCACCCCAGCGGGGCTTGGTGGACTTTCTCCTCAGTTGGATTCACCCTTATCTTGTAGGAGGATTTCACCCATAGTTACTAGCATGGTTCAAGGCACAAAAGAGATGCAGGTACAAGAAAATGCCATCTTTTTTCAAGTTCAACTACTATTCGAATACTGTTGTCAAGAATGGGGTTCTTCCCCTCTCCTTCTCTAAGCAATTCCTTTCCTTTTCCCTCCCAGACCCTCCCGGAGGAGAATGGCTGCAGAGAACGCCTCCTTGGTGACAGAGTTTGTCCTCTCGGGCTTGACAGACCGGCCAGCTCTCCAGCTCCCCCTCTTCTTTCTGTTCCTGGGTTTTTACCTGGTCACTGTGGTGGGGAACCTGGGCATGATCACGTTGATTGGGCTGAACTCTCACCTTCATATTCCCATGTATTTTTTCCTCTTCAACTTGTCCTTCATAGATTTCAGTTTCTCCACCACCGTCACCCCCAAAATGCTGACGAGCTTTGTCTCAAAGAGGAACATCATCTCCTACGCAGGGTGTGTGACTCAGTTCTTCTTCTTCTGTTTCTTTGTGTTTTCAGAATCCTTCATCCTGTCAGCCATGGCATACGACCGCTATGTTGCCATCTGCAAGCCGCTGTTGTACACGGTCACCATGTCTCCGCAGATGTGTCTGTCTCTTCTGCTGGGTGTCTATGGGATGGGGACTTGGGGGGCTGTCGCTCATATAGGGCATATCATGTTTCTGACCTTTTGTGCTGACAACCTTATCAATCATTACATGTGTGACATCATTCCGTTCCTGGAGCTGGCCTGCAACAGCTCTTATGTAAATCTGCTGGTGGTCTTTTTTATCGTGGCCGTTGGCATTGGGCTGCCTATTGCTGCCATTTTTATCTCCTATGGCTTCATTCTTTCCAGCATTCTCCACATTCGCTCCACGGAAGGCAGGTCCAAAGCCTTCAGCACCTGCAGCTCCCACATCATGGCGGTTTCTCTTTTCTTTGGGTCGGGAGCTTTCATGTACCTCAAACCGCCTTCTGTTCTACCCCTGGACCAGGGCAAAGTGTCTTCTCTGTTCTACACCATCGTGGTGCCCATGCTGAACCCGCTCATCTACAGCCTGAGGAATAAGGATGTCAAACTGGCCCTGAAGAAATCCCTGGACAGAATGACTTCCTTTTGGAAGAGAAAAACTAGGAATTGAGACAACGAATGAGGGATTTTTAATTTGAGTAATGGTATTTCTATGTTTATTTTTGATAAGGAATTGAAGCTTCGTGCTTTTCTCTTCTATACGTAAAGGACATTTTAACTCTCCAAAATGGTTTTATGCTTCCTCATTCTCATCCCCTAAATCTTCCTTCTTTATTTGATGAAAATAGTTCCTGCAATTACAGAGTACCCAACATTGAATAGGGCTTCAGAATCATGTAGTCTAAAATTTTATGTATTACATCATACGATGGAGAGTCAGAAGTATTTGTATGTTGTCTGGGGGTATAAAGCTTTCTGGTGGCAGAGGTGGAACTCACATTCCAGCTTGAATCCCAAGCCAGTTTGTTTTCCCTTATGTCATGTATTCTTGACCCATCTCCTTCTTGGAAGATTTCATTTCGCACGTTAAGTTGACCTAGCACGTCCAAGTTACAGACATATTTGCAGTAACTTCATGCTACTTTCACAAAGTAATTTTAATACAGCACATTTTGCACGAGAGTAAGAGGTGAACACTTTTGTTGAGTTAGTCTTGGCAAGATGGCCAGATCAGTGCCTGGTGAATTTTGTAGTGTGGAAGTGGGAAGTGCGTTAGGTTTCACAGGCACCACGGGATTGGTGGGTGGAGTAGTGGGACATCGATGAGTTGAGCTAGGGCTTCCAGGGGGAGAAATTGAGTTTGATGGGGTACAAAGATGCTTGGCAGAGGTCATGTCAAGGCTGAGACAGAGTTCAGAGTCTCATTTCAAGGGTCATCCTGGTTGTGTTCCAAGATGATTGGAAACTGCAATGCCTAAGCTGGTAGTCAGGGTCATGATGGGTATTGAGCACTTGAAATGTGGTCATCCAAATGGAGACATTCTGTAGGTGTGCAAAGTGGGTGTAAAATGCACACCGAATCTTGGGAGAATATGAAAAATAATATACCGTATTTGCCGGCGTATAAGACGATTTTTTGGCCCTGAAAAATACTGTATTTGCCGGCGTATAAGAGACTGGGCGTATAAGACGACCCCGTAACATTTCCACTCAAAATACAGAGTTTGTTATATACTCGCTGTATAAGACTACCCCCCACTTGGAGGCATATTTTTCAGGGCCAAAAAATCGTCTTATACGCCGGCAAATATGGTAAAATATCTCATGGATACTTTTTTACTTGGTTACATGTTTAAAATGATAACATTTTGGATATATTATGTTAAATAAAATAGATCATTATAATGAACTTACCTGTTTCTCTTTTTTTTAAGGTATCTACTAGAAAGTTTAGAATTGTATATGTGGCTTAAACTCTGTTTCAATGGGTGACACCAGTCTGGAGGATGTCTCAGAGCTGTTGGTGGCTGTGGGTACCAAGCTGTTGCTTCTTAGGAGAGGCAATTGCTGTAGAATTTTCAGGGATTGCAAAAACCTTGATATTCTAATAATGAGGCATATGGTTAAGAGATAGTGACCTCATGATAAGTTCATCAACCTGCCATATTAAGTAATAGAAAATGGAGCTTTGTGTTTTTTTAAAATTAATTTTAGAGTATTTAGAGAATGAGAGGCTTGATGCACAAAATTCATGCAAGAGTAGGCCTTCCTTCCCCTGGCTGCAGGCACTAGCTCCACTCTGGCAGTGGAGACCCGGGCTTCCCTTGCAGCCTCGGCTTCATCCGGAAGGTCGTCCGGAAGGATGTCTGGTCTAATTAGCATATTGCACTTTTTATTATTAGAGTTAGTTTTTTCCTAAACTCAACTATTATTGGTAAAAGTTTCTTTAAGAAGCAATGGCAAATGAAGTGCTGGGAAATATTTCGATTGATGGACTTCTCCTTAGGAATATTCACTTCTGTTGGGAAATAGAGGAAGTTTGATTAACTGTTTAATGTTGCCCTTTGGTTTTGCTTAATGTTGCCAAAAAAGAAAAGGACAAGCATATAAAGGGAGCATTGAAATGAGATTGAATAGATCCCTGAATTTTGGAAACCTGAAGCCTGTGTTAATCATCTTTATTGTAGCATATATAAATGGATTTATTATTTTATATTGCTGTGTAGCATTCCATTAGGTGAATATATAATTATGTAGCCTGTTAATAAAGTGAGATGCTTTCACTATTTTGTCTATTATTGATACAGCGTTTGTAACTGGACAATAAATGGATTCGTGCTTTCTGTCACTACTGGAATCAATTTAGCAGAGACAGAGTTGAGTCGTATATTGGCATTTATTCCAGTACTGCCGGCAGCAGGGGGGAGCAGCAGGTCACCCACAAAAACCCGCTCTGCAGCCCCCCATAAGCCAGCTGCTTATAATGGCTAGAAGGACAAAGATTGCATGGGAAGTAAGCCAAAGGGTACCCGCCAAGGGCAGTTAACAGGTAAGCAGAGGACTGGGGGCCTCCAAAGGGCTTAGTGACATGCCTAGGCTGGGGTCTGCCAAGGGCTGGCGATTCTGATCTCTGTAACAAGGCGGGTCCTCTCTCCATGAGAACGGACAACTGGGAGGAGGGACTGCTTTTCCACGTGAGCTCCCAGGTCCCGTGTGGAGCTGCCAGCCAGGTTAGAATGTGCCTTCTTTAATCAGAACAAAACAATCACAGTTAATAGAGCGTGGTTAACATTTCTTACAATTCTACCAGGTTCCCAATGTTCTGTTTCTGTCTCTATCACTCTTAGAAACAATTTTGAACATGTATTTTGATTGAACTAAGCATGACACTTAGATGCGGATCTGCTTGATCATAAGTAGGCTTATGTTTGGCTCTGGGTTGTGGGCTTGATATTAAATCTGGGTAGTGGGCTCGATCAGTTCCCTCTGCTCAATCACAGTACTAAAGTCAGATTGATTCTAACTGAAGGAGTCAGGCCATTTCCCTGGGGAAAAAAAAATCAGTTCTGGGTAGTGGGCTCGATCCCCTGTAGGGGGCATGCAGGAGGCAGCAGATGGATGTTATGCTCTCACATCGCTGTGTCTCTCCCTCTCCCTTCCTCTCTTTCTAAAAATCAATGAAATAAAATTACTTTAAAATTTTTCAAAGATTAAAAAAAAATAAAAAGTTAAAAGATCCAAGAGACAAAGATGTGGCCTCTCATTATCCATGCCAAACAGGCAGTTTTGCTTTGCATATGGTAACAAACGAATGAGCGACAGGCTGAGAAGTTAAGTTTCAGCTCAGTCATCAACATCTGTGAACTTCAGGATCGATGGAGAGGTCACACCAGAATAAGAAGATTGTCTTCATTTTAGTTATTGTGTTTTTCCTTTATTCAAAAACAGGAGAACATTTTAGGGGTCCATGTGTTGCACATGGTTGAGTCTTAGGTGTCTCAGAGACTTTCTGGTGAGGATGTCTGACAGTCTGCTGACAGTGCAGGGTATAGGGGTGAGCTGGACATAAACATTTGGCAGATATAAATTGTGCCGACCACTTCGAATGCCATGGAATATATTTACCAGAGGTAAACGCTGCTTTATAGCTGTGGGTTCCTGGCCTGTTTTGGCCAATACTGTATGGTAAACATGTCACACTCACAGCCCTTGGGCCACATGCAGCCCACAATGAATATTTTTGCGGCCCAGACAATGTAATGGTACGTAAGAAACGTTTTAATAAAAATTTCATAACTTAGCCCCAACCGGTTTGGCTCAGTGCGCAGAGCGTTGGCCTGTGGACTGAAGGGTCCCGGGTTTGATTCTGGTCAAGGGCATGTACCTTTTTTGCGGGCACATCCCCAATATGGGGTGTGCAGGGAGTAGTTGGTTGATGTTTCTCCCTCACCAATGTTTCTAAGTCTCTATCCCTCTCCTTTCCTCTATATAAAAATCAATGAAATATATACTTTAAAAAAATCTCATAACTTAATTTTTACAATATCCGGTTATACATAATCTTGTATGGTAAAAGGCCAGCCACCATAAGCATAATGACCAAAACACCAGAGACCAGAACCACCACAGCACCTCACCAGGCTGGCCCTGCCCCCAAGCAAGTGGTTAGGGGCAATCAAGCAGGCAGGCAGAGTGGTTAGGGGCAATCAGGTAAGCAGACAGCCCCTCGCAGGGCTGCCCCCCAGCCCAGCAAACAGGGGTGATCAGGCAGGGGAGGGCAGTTGCGATGGGGGTGGAGGGGACCAGGCCTGCAGGAGAGGGCATTTGGGGGGGACCATGCTGGCAAGGGAGGGCGGTTAGGGGCAATAGGGCCAGCAGGGGAGCATTTCAGTGTTGATCAGGCTGGCAGGGGAGTGTTTAGGCAGTGATCAGAGTGGCAGGCAGAAGCAGTTAGGAGCAATCAGGAAGGCAGGCAGGGAAGAGTGTGGTTGGGAGCCAGCAGTCCTGGATTGTGAGAGGGATGTCTCAGATTGGAGAGGGTGCAGGCCGGGCTTTACGGACACACCGCCTACCCCCGTGCACAAATTTCATGCACCGGGCCTCTAGAATGAATAATAAAATGGCATTAAATATATATCTATAAACAACTTATATCCTGAATATGTAAAAAACACCTAATGACTGCAAGTTGCAAGTTGCCACACTAAACTGTATTAGTCCCTATATAAGTGAAATTCCATCTTAGACAATTTGACAATGTGTGAGGGTCACAGTAGGCAGAACTATTTCCTGGAGACAAAATTGGGTGCTGTCAGTAACATACATCAAGTGCCTGTGTTTGCTTAAGAAACCTTGCAAGGCCCCTGGTCCCCATGATGTTTAGAGTTGGACAGACCAGAATTTGACTCTAGGTTTTGGAACCTACAAGCTATGTGTGCCCCTCACTTTTATTTTTATTTTTATTTCTGTAATTTAATAAATCTTTATTGTTCAGATTATTACAATCATTCCTCTTTCCCCCCCCATAGTTCCCCTCCACCTGGGTCCCACCCCATCCTCTGCCCTAGCCCCTCCCCTCCCACCACTGTCTTCACCCATAGGTGTACGATTTTTGTCCAGTCTCTTCCCGCACCTCCCACATCCCTTCCCCCACTGAGAATTGTCAGTCCACTCCCTTTCTATGCCCCTGATCCTATTATATTCACCAGTTTATTCTGTTAATCAGATTTTTTTATTCACTTGATTTTTAGATTCACTTGTTGCTAGACATGTATTTGTTGTTCATAATTTTTTATCTTTACCTTTTTCTTCTTCCTCCTCTTCTTAAAAAATACCTTTCAGCTTTTCATATAATACTTGTTTGGTGGTGGTGAACTCCTTTAGCTTTTTCTTATTTGTGAAGCTCTTTATCTGACTTTCAATTCTGAATGATAGCTTTGCTGGGTAGAGTAATCTTGGTTGTAGATTCTTGCTATTCATCACTTTGAATATTTCTTGCCACTCACATCTGGCCTGCATAGTTTTTGTTGAGAAATCAGCTGACAATCATATTTTCTCTTGCTGCTTTTAATATTCTCTCTTTGTCTTTTGCTCTTGGCATTTTAATTATGATATGTCTTGGTGTGGTCCTCTTTGGATTCCATTTATTTGGGATTCTGTGTGCTTTCTGGACTTATAAGTCTATTTCTTTCACCAGGTGGGGGAAGTTTTCGGTCATTATTTCTTCAAGTAGATTTTCTATATCTTGCTCTCTCTCTTCTTCTGGCACCCCCATAATTCTGATGTTGGTACACTTGAAGTTGTCCCAGAGGCTCCTTACACTATCTTCAAACTTTTGGATTTATTTTTCTTTTTGCTTTTCCGGCTTAGTGTTTTTTGCTTTTTTGTATTTCATATCTTTGACTTGATTCTTGTGGTACTCTAGTCTGCTGTTAGGTCTCTGTATAATATTTTTTATTTCAGTCAGTGAATGTTTAATTTCTAGTTGGTCTTTTTTCATATCCTCAAGGGTCTTGCTAAATTTATTGGCCTTTTCTAGGAAATTCTTGAAAAACCTTATAACTGTGGTTTTAAACTCTATATCCAGCCATTTGCTTTCCTCCATTTCGTTTGTTTGTGATCTGTTTCTTCGTCTCCATATTTTCGTGGCTTTCCTGAGTTGGTAGAATCGCGTTGTGTGGTAGGTGTCCTCTAGGGCACAGTGGCTCAGCCTCCCCAGTTACCTGAGGTGGACATTCTTGGTGCACCTCTTTATGGGCTGTGTGCTCAGCCTTGTTGTAGTTAAGTCTTGATTGTTATTGGTATCACTGGGAGGAGTTGACCTCCAGGCCAATTGGCTGTGAGGATCAGCTGTGTGTACATTGGGAGCACTTCTGTGCTGGAGACACTCTTATGAGACAAGACTTGCAAAATTGCAAAAGCCTCTGTATTCAGCTTGGATGGGGTGGGGTTCCAGGATGGAGCAGACAGCCTTGGTTTCCCATCAGCCCTGCCCTATGAGGCCCCTGGGTCTCAGTGTCCCTTGGTAATCTCTGCAAGTACCTCTGGGAGAAAGCCACCTGAGTTCGCCTGCTGCCAGACAGTCCAGATTCTCCCTGAATGAGTCGGGGTTCCTAGAAACTTGCCCAGAACTAGAGTTCAGCACAGTCTGGAGTTCCCTTCTCACTCCTGCTTTAGAAAGCCAGCCACACATTCAGCCTCCCGTGCATTCAGCAGTCAGTCCTTTCTGTGCACAGGCGCCTCGATACCTCTGCCTTCCACAGCTTCTGAGTCTTAGAGTGCTTTCTCTTTCTCTGGCAATCCAGATTCCTCCCCCCCCCGCCCCCCCCAAATGAGTATGGTTTTCCAGTGTCTCATCCAGGACTGGAGTTTAGTGCAGTTGGAAGCTTCCTTCTCCCTCCCATTTTAGAAAGCCAGCCACCCGTGCACCTAGCCACCCATCCTCTTCTCGTGCAAGTCTCCGGACCTCTGCTTCCTGCAGCTCCTCTGAGTCCCAATGTGTTTCCTCTTTTCTTCTAGTTGTATAATTTCCACTCGGCCAGCTTTCCTGTGGTTCTGGGTGGTGCACGTTTTGTTTTTTATTAAGGTATTATATGTGTACATATCTTACCATTGCCTTCCCCACCCCACTCCCATACATGCGCTCACCCCCAGAGTTTTGCATCCACTGGTTATGCTTATATGCATGCACACAAATCTTTCGGTTGATCTCTTATCTCCCCCACCTCTCCCTAACCTTCCCGCTGTAATTTGACATTCTGTTTGATACTTTGCTGTCTCTGTATCTGTCTTTTTGTTCAACAGTTTATAATTTTCTTTATTATCCATAAATGAGTGAGATCATGTGATATTTTTCTTTCATTGTTTGGCTTATTTCACTTAGCATGATGTTTTCCAATTCTATCCAGGTTGCTGAAAATGGTAAGAATTCCTTCTTTTTTATGGCAACATAGTATTCCATTGTGTAGATGTACCATACTTTTCTGATCCAGTCATCTGTTGATGGGCACCTAGGCTGTTTCCATATCTTAGCTATTGTAAATTGTGCTGCTATGAACACAGGGGTGCATATCTCCTTTCTTATTAGTGTTTCCACTTTCTTAGGATATATTTCTAGGAGTGGGATTACTGGGTCAAATGGGAGTTCAATTTTCAGTTTTTTTGAAGAAAACTCCATACTGTTTTCCACAGTGGCTGCACCAATCAACATTCCCACCAGCAGTGCACGAGTGTTCCATGTTTTGTCTTTTAGTTGTAGTTTTGATATTGTTTGCAAGGCAGCAGTATAGGTGTTTACCTATGTTGCCATCTTGGTTTTTCTGTGCTCCTTACTTTTAAAGTAGAGATTGATAGGCCTAACCCAAATAGCTGTTGTGAGGAAGAAACATGATAAAATTATCTATGCGTTGCTTTGGATCCTTTGGATGAGGGTGCCAGGTCAGACACACAGTATACAGTAAGTGCTCAATACAAGCACAAGAATTATTTTGACCACAGAGCTCTGCTCTTAATTGTACTTGGAAAGACATAACCTGAATGACAAGTGAGGCCATTAGAAGCCCCACCAAGCATTATTAAGAGCCTAAAAAACACTCCTCCTTCCTTAGGGAGCAGTGATCCTGAGGGAGCCTCCGGAGCTAGGTCACTGCGGGCTCTGCTCCAGAATAAGATGCTCAGTCTTATCGTGGATAAAACGGTGTTAATCCAAGGGGCTGCCTCATCCCTAGAAGGCTCAGGACAAAACCAGGCCGAAATCGTACCCTGCAGCTCCAGGGGAGAACCAAAGCCACCTGGAGGTTTGTATTTTTAAAGGAGAGAAACAGAAGCAGAGGGGCCTGAGCTCTGAACTGTCACCTCCTTTGCACCAGGGCCAGCTGAGTCTCCAGGAGAGAGATGGGGGGGAGCCAGCGCAGGGCAGCACTGTGACTCCAGGCGGAAGGAGGGGAGTGCCTGCCTGGCCAGGTGGGTCCTGCAGCAGAGAGGTCAACCTCCAACCCCGGGAGCCACTTACAAAGACTGGGACTTGTGTAAAGAACTTACTGGTAAGCTCAGGGTCTCATCTATTAAAGGGATTTAAGCAGAGAGCCCCAGAGCATTAAAACAATGCCACTGGCATAGTTATGCTGGGGTCAGTGTTTCTTCTGTCTAATTAGTCACTTTATTGTACTATTCCAGTATTATTTTCACACAATATTCCACAGCCATCCCAGCTAAAGACGTGGCAACACCACCTCATCTTCCCGTTCTGATGAGCACTGACCGAAGGTGGACGGTCTAGGCAGGGCCAACTAGCTTCAACAGCACCTGAGAGAAGGTCTTACAGAGCTTGAGCGAGGGCTTTAGAGGGAAGGAAGAGGCAGGCTGCAGGGTCACCCCAGCGGGGCTTGGTGGACTTTCTCCTCAGTTGGATTCACCCTTATGTGGGAGGCAGATTTCACCTACAGTTACTAGCATGGTTCAAGGCACTTTGGGACCATAAAGATAGGTATAGGTACAAGAAAATGCCACCATCTTTCAAGTTCAAAACCCGTGTTGGAATACTGTTGTCAAGAAAGGGGTTCTTCCCCTCTCTTTCGCTAAGCAATTCCTTTCCTTTTCCCTCCCAGACCCGCCCGGAGGAGAATGGCTGCAGAGAACGCCTCCTTGGTGACGGAGTTTGTCCTCTCGGGCTTGACAGACCGGCCAGCTCTCCAGCTCCCCCTCTTCTTTCTGTTCCTAGGTTTTTACCTGGTCACTGTGGTGGGGAACCTGGGCATGATCACCTTGATTGGGCTGAACTCTCACCTTCATATTCCCATGTATTTTTTCCTCTTCAACTTGTCCTTCATAGACTTGAGTTTCTCCACTACCGTCATCCCCAAAATGCTGATGAGTTTTGTCTCAAAAAACATCATCTCCTATGCAGGGTGTATGACTCAGTTCTTCTTCTTCTGTTTCTTTGTGTTTTCAGAATCCTTCATCCTGTCAGCCATGGCATATGACCGCTATGTTGCCATCTGCAAGCCGCTGTTGTACACGGTCACCATGTCCCCGCGGGTTTGTTTGTCTCTTCTGCTGGGTGTCTATGGGATGGGGATTTAGGGGGCTTTCGCTCACACAGGAAATATAATGTCTCTAACCTTTTGTGCTGGCAACCTTGTCAATCATTATATGTGTGACATCCTTCCTTTCCTGGAGCTGGCCTGCAACAGCTCTTATGTAAATCTTCTGGTGGTGTTTATTGTTGTGACCGTTGGCATTGGGCTGCCTATTGCTACCATTTTTATCTCCTATGGCTTCATTCTTTCCAGCATTCTCCACATTCGCTCCACGGAAGGCAGGTCCAAAGCCTTCAGCACCTGCAGCTCCCACATCATGGCGGTTTCTCTTTTCTTTGGGTCGGGAGCTTTCATGTACCTCAAACCGCCTTCTGTTCTACCCCTGGACCAGGGCAAAGTGTCTTCTCTGTTCTACACCATCGTGGTGCCCATGCTGAACCCGCTCATCTACAGCCTGAGGAATAAGGATGTCAAACTGGCCCTGAAGAAATCCCTGAACAGAATAACATCCTTTTGGAAGAGAAAAACTAGGAATTGAGACAACGGATGAGGGATTTTTAATTAGAGTGCTGGGATTTCTATGTTTATTTTTGATAAGGAATTCAAGCTTCATGCTTTTCTATTCTATACGTAAAGGACATTTTAACTCTCCAAAATGGTTTTATTCTTCCTCATTCTCATCTCATAAATCTTCATTCTTTATTTGATGAAAATAGTTTCTGCAATTAAAGAGTACCCAACATTGAATGGGGCTTCAGAATCATGTAGCCTAGAATTTTATGTACTACATCACACTTTGGAGAGTCAGAAGTATTTGTAGGTTGTCTGGGGGTATAAAGCTTTCTGGTGGCAGAGGTGGAACTCACATTCCAGCTTGAATCCCAAGCCAATTTGTTTTTCCTTATGTCACGTGTTCTTGCCCCATATCCTTCTTGGAAGCTTTCATTTCACATGTTAGTTGACCTACCAAGTAAGTTACAAATGTATTTGCAGTAACCTCATGCTACTTTCACAAAGGAACTTTAATACAGCACATTTTGCACGAGAGTAGGAGGTGAACACTTTCGTTGAGTTAATCTTGGCAAGATGACCAGATCAGTGCCTGGTGAATTTTGTAGTGTGGAAGTGGGAAGTGTGTTAGGTTTCACAGGCACGTATGGCCACCACGGGATTGGTGGGTGGAGTAGTGGGACATCGGTGAGTGAGCTAGGGCTTCCAGGGCAGAGAAATTGAGTTTGATGGGGTACAAAGATGCTTGGCAGAGGTGTCATGTCAAGGCTGAGACAGAGTTCAGAGTCTCATTTCAAGGGTTATCCTGGTTGTGATCCAAGAGACTGGAAAATTGCAATGCCTAAGCTGGTAGTCAGGGTCATGATGGGTATTGAGCACTTGAAATGTGGTCATCCAAATGGAGACATTCTGTAGGTGTGCAAAGTGGGTATAAAATGCACACTGAATCTTGGGAGAATATAAAAATAATAGAAAATATCTGATGGATACTTTTTAATTTTATTTCCTGTTGAAATGATGACATTTGGATATATTATGTTAAATAAAATAGATCATTAAAAATAATTTATCTGTTTCTTTTTTAAGGTATCTAGTAGAGAGTTCAGAATTGTATATGTGGCTTAAACTCTGTTTCAATGGGTGACACCAGTCTGGCGGATGTCTCAGAGCCGTTGGTGGCTGTGGGTACCAAGCTGTTGCTTCTTAGGAGAGGCAATTGCTGTGGAATTTTCAGGAATTGCAGAAGCGTTGATATTGTAATAATGAGGCATATGCATAAGAGATGGTGACCTCATGATAAGTTCATCAACCTGCCATATTAAGTAATAGAAAATTGAACTTTTTTTTTTAATCATTATTTTTAGAGAATTATTTAGAGAACTAGAGGCCTGATGCATGAAATTCGTGCAAGTATAGACGTTCCTTCCCCTGGCTGCCGGCACCAGCTCCATTCTGGCACCTGGGACCTGGGCTTCCCTCGCAGCCCTGCTTCATCCGGAAGGTCGTCCAGAAGGATGTCCCATCTAATTAGCATATTGCACTTTTTTATTATCAGAGACTAGAGGTCCATTGCACAAAGATTCGTGCAGTAGGCCTTCCTTCCCATGGCTGCCAGCACTGGTTTTCCTCCAGCACCCGGGACCCAGGCCTTTGCTCTGGCCACTACCTTCCATCTCTCCTCTGGCTGGAGTCTTCAGTGTTTACTCTAGCTGGAGTATTGCTCATTTAGTTCTCTCTGTTCCCCACACTCACCCACCTCTCGTAGCAGGTGCCCCAGCTGTTCCACACCTGTGTATGCAAATTAACATGAAATTTTTGTTGTGTTAATTTGCATGCTAACTCCTGATTGGCTGGTGGGTGTCACAGAGGTGTGGACAATTTGCATATTTCTCTTTTATTAGTGCAGATAGTTTTGTCTAAACCCAACTATTATTGGTAACAGTTTCTTTAAGAAGCAATGGTAAATGAAGTGTTGGGAAATATTTTGACTAATTGACTTTTCCTTAGGAATATTCACTTCTGTTGGGAAATAGAGGAAGGTTGATTAACTTTTTAATTTTGCCCTTTGGTTTTGCTTAATGTTGCCAAAAAGAAAAGAATAAGCATATAAAGGAAGCATTGAAATGAGATTGAATAGATCCCTGAATTTTGGAAACCTGAAGCCTGTGTTATTCATCTGTATTATAGCATATATAAATAGATTTATTATTTTACATTGCTGAGTAGCATTCCATTATGTGAATATATAATTATTTAGCCTGCTAATAAAGTGAGATACTTTCAGTTTTTTGCCTATTATTAATAAAGATTTTGTAACTGGACAATAAATGTATCTGTGCTGTCTATCACTACTTGAGTCAATTAAGCAGAGACAGGGTTGAATCCTATATGAGCCTTTATTTCAACACTGCCAGATGCATGGGAGAGCATCAGGTCATCCTCAAAATCTGCTCTGCGGCCCCCCATAAGCCAGCTGCTGATATTGGGTAGAAGGACGAAGATTACAGGGGAAAATAGCCAGAGAGTATGCCAATGGACAAGTTAACAGTTAAGCAAAGGGCTGGGGATCTTCAAATTTCATAACTCAACTTTTACAATATGCTGTTGTACCTCATCTTACATGACAAAAGGCCAGCCATTGTAGGCGTGACAACCAGAACAACCAGAGACTAAAACCACCATGGCCCCTCACCGGGCTGGCCCTGCCCCCAAGCAAGAAGTTAGGGGCGATCAGGTATGCAGGCCAGTGGTTAAGAGCGATCAGGTAGGTAGGCAGACAGCCCCTGGCCGGGCTGGCCCAGCCCCCAGCAAAGAAAGAGGGAGGCCCAGGCCACCGGCAGTGGTGACCCCGTGGCAGGTGTGTGTGTGGCAGGCCAGAGATTGCCACGCAAAGGGAGGCCCAGGCCAGCCAAGCCATTGCACCCCATGCCTGTTGCCTGCAGAGGGAGACCGCCGGTGCTGGGGGTTGCGGGGAGAGACAGTGCTGCATAGATAGCAAGCAGTGGCAGGAGCGGGGGTGAGGCCAGCTGCCTGCAGTCGGGGGAAGGAAAGCCCTGACAGGCCCTGATCTCAGGCCAGGCCTAAGGGCCCTACCTGAGGGGTCCTGGGTTGTGAGAGGGTGCAGGCTAGGCTGAGGGACCCTCCTTCCCCACATCCCCCGCAACCCTGAGTGCACGAATTTTCATGCACCGGGCCTCTAGTTATTAATGACAGCGTTCGCTAATGACTGATTACTATAGTCGTGTTGCATCCATTTCCCTTAGGCACCATTTCTCCCCACTGATGCTAGCAGTGAATATTTTAGCAGCCGACTGCCATATCATTACTCTTGGTCTGACTTGTTTGGTGTGCGCAACAGGAAACATTTTGCTTTCGGAGAATGAGAAAAATAGGTTCATTTGTGTTCTGCTTATTAATCCGTGTGGTTATTCAGTGTCTGGTAAGTTAATGTTCAAGAAAAAAATACTAATTTTTATTAAAATGTTCTATTAGTTTATGTGAACAGTTACTTATTTCATTCCTTTGTATTCAGCATCTCTATTGAAATAAATGTATGTTTCTATGAAAATGGAAGCTTTTGTGTATGTGTGTGTGTGTGTGTGTGTGTTTTGTGGCCCACATAAACTCAAATCTTGTTTATTTTTTTGTGGCCCACATAAACTCAAATCTTGTTATTTGGCCGTGTTCACCTTTGAGTTTGACACGCTTATTTAATAATTGAATTATAATAAATTGATAATAGCCCTAAGTAGTTTGGCTCAGTGGATAGCACATTGGCTTGAGGACTCAAGGGTCCCAGGTTCTATTCCAGTCAAGGGCATGTACCTTGGCTGTGGGCACATCCCCAGTAAGGGATGTGCGGGAGGCAGCTGATCGATGTCTCTCTCTCATCGATGTTTCTAACTCTCTATCCCTCTCCCTTCCTCTCTGTAAAAACTCAATAAAATATATAAAAAGTGATAGTTTGATAATAATGGACCTGGTTTCACTGGAGCCTGGGGGTGTCACCAGTTCATGCTGGTCACATGGGTGGAGGATGCCAGTGATACCAGCCCACTCGGAGCAGAGCAGATTCTGGATTTTTTTTTCACGCCAAGAAACAGACCTGGAGGCAGGAGGACGGGGAGGCCAGGGCCTGGAGAGGACTCCTCCCTTTGCACACTCCCTCCAGTCGTTGCTTTAGCCTTTCCTCGTGATGAGCCTGTGCTGTGACTGTAAAAGGTTGGAGTTGTGAGTCTTTACAGCAGTGGAATACTGACATAATTAATGCACAATTAGCACATCCATAGGGGATGGGTAAACCATAGGAAGGAATGGAATTTACATGGGAATTACATGGAATGAGGGGCTGAGAGATGTGAGGCACTTCAAGTGTGGGCAAGGAAGAGGGATGCAGGTGTACTGTGTACTGTGTACTGTGTACTGTGTACTGTGTACTGTGTCATGAGGGTATCGGGCACTTGAAATGTGATCCCCAGGAGGGGGCGTGCAGGAGGCAGCAGGTGGATGCTACGCCCTCCATCCTCTAGATGCAGGAATGGGCAAACTTTTTGACTCGAGGGCCACATTGGGTTCTTACACTGGACCGGAGGGCCGGAACAAAAGCAACCTGACCATGCTGGCACTCTCATCTTGGGCTGCTGGTGAAGGAGCAGAGGGGAGAGCAAGAGAACCAACCCTCTGCTCTTTCGGCTCTGAGGGCCAGATAGAACAGCCGAAGGGGCCGGATCCGGCCCTCGGGCCGTAGTTTGCCCACAGCTGACTAGAGGCAGAGGAGGCGAGGTTGGCTATTCCTGTTTGCAGAGAGGAAAACCTGGTTGAAAGCATTTTTGCTTTCCCAAGGTCACACAGCCAGATGTGTAGGCTCCTAAACCTGGTCACTTCCGCTGCAGCGTGGCTTCGGGATGAAGACTAGTCTTTAGCCCTAGAGAAAGCTTTGAAAAGTACCAAATAAACACATGTCCCAGAAGCTTTGTGGCTTTCCTGACCAGCAGAGATGTGGAAAAATAGCAGATGTGGAAAAAAGAGCCTTCACCGTCCTGCTATTAGGATTTCTGAGACATCTTTGTCCAACAAGGAACGTCTTTGCTTTTTTTTTTCTTTTTTAAATAAGATTAGTGAATCTGCAGTTTTAGGATTAATTTTTTTTAAGTCAATGAAGACATCCCCACTTTTGCCTAGGACAGTGGTCGGCAAACTCATTCGTCAACAGAGCCAAATACAAATTTGTACAACGATTGACATTTCTTTGGAGAGCCAACATTTTTTAAACTTAAACTTCTTTAAACGCCATTTCTTCAACACAGACTCGCCCAGGCCGTGGTATTTTGTGGAAGAGCCACACTCATGGGGCCAAAAGAGCCTCATGTGGCTCTCGAGCTGCCGTTTGCCGACCACTGGCCTAGGCTAACCCTACCCTCCATCAAATTGCCTTCAAGGGAGGCCACCTCCTGGCATTTTCTCCCTCCAGCACAATCTTGGAACCTGGTATTCCCTGAACACGCCTGGAAATCACGTGTTTTGTATTGCTGGTGTTAATGCAGCGTGCTTTTTATAGCGTGTACACGCCTCGGATAAATGTCATTAAGAAATGGATTCCTGTTTTCAAAGCCCCAAACTGTGGGCTGTGATGATGCTGAGCTCTGGGCAGCTCCTGAACGTGGGAAGGTGTCCAGCCTTCTCTGGCACCGCGTGACCACCCTTGGCCTCCAAATCTCTTCACCTTTCAGGTCACAGCCAACAGGGACTTCCTCTAGCGGACGGTCGGTTTTCCGTCAACGCCAGCAGGTTGCAGGCGTCCAAAATCTTCGCAGCAAAACCATGTATGGGGACCCCTACATTATTTGTTCACCTCTTGGAAATGGGTTTGCCACGTAGCTATCGGAAACCTCTGACGAAGCCCTTCGTATTGGATAAAAAGCAAACGTGTCCCTGAATGTATCTGGTTTCAAAGGCGGGCTTTTATTGAACCGCGTTTGTATTGCTTTCTATTGAGCTGAGGAAGTACTATAAACAGTATGCACACTTGTCGTTGTGTTCCATAGTAGGTGTGTCTTATTAGGCATGTAAGTCAAGCAGTATTTCGACATACGATCTTGCCTCATACTCACTTTGCATATAGTTGGGCCTGGAGAACCTCAAATCCCAAGACGGCAGATGAAAAGCCAAAGGCAGGACTTGACCAAGTGGATAGAAGGAGTCTTGGAAGCCCAGCTGGTGTGGCTCAGTGGTTGAGCGCCGACCTAGGAACCAGGAGGTCACGGTTCAATTCCAGTTAGGGCACATGCCCGGGTTGTGAGCTCCATCCCCAGTAGGGTGCTTACAGGAGGCAGCTGATCAATGATTTTCTCTCATCATTGATATTTTCTATCTCTCTCTGAAATCAATACAAATATATATTTTTAAACACACACACACACACACATAACACATGTAATTTACAAAAACCTACCAGCAAAGTGCTCAGTACATAGGTTTCACTACATGTTCATTGCCCCCCAATGTTGACGGCCAAGATTCCTTCTAATTCTAGGATTCCATGTTAAATGCATCTATCATTCATGTATAGATTTGTACAGTAAGGGGTTGAAAATGTTTAATGAAAGTAAGTTGAATACTGCTGAAACCGGTTTGGCTCAGTGGTAGAGCATCGGTCTGGGGACTGAAAGGTCCCAGGTTCGATTCTGGTCAAGGGCATGTACATTGGTTGCGGGCACATCCCCGGTGGGGGTGTGTGCAAGAGGCAGCTGGTTGATGTTTCTCTCTCATCGACGTTTCTAGCTCTCTATCTCTCTCCCTTCCTCTCTGTAAAATATCAATAAAATATATTAACAACAAAAAAAAAAGAAAGTAAGTAAGTTGAGCTGCAGTATAATGCAGAACCACGTAGCTCCTAATGCACGCTTGCTCTGGAGTTCAGTTGAGGCCACTGCAAAGGAAGACATCCCAGCCGCCATCTTTTCTCCTTGGCGACGTCTCTGCCTCTTCTCGCGAGGCTGTAACGTGTCTTTGACCATCCATGGTGAGTGCCGGTGGACGGATGCCCTTGAGGGCAACCTTGGGCCACCCGAAGTCTGAGGGAGAACGCCTATGCAGGGGGGACACGGTGTTGCATGTCCATGCGTTGCACGTGCAATGACATAAATAAACCATCGTTTCTTTTTTTTTTAGGAGATGGAAATAAGTAACAAAGAAGCACCGTGTAGAGATTCGACTTTTCGAAAGAGGGCAGCTCGGCAGCTAACGGAGCGCAGTTAAGAATAGCGCTTCCCACTTCCCACGCTGCTTCCTGCTTGGGCTCCGGCTGCTCTTTAGGGAACATGACTCCAGGGCAAAAAAAAAAAAAACCATCGGGAGAGGAGTTTGAGATGCGGTCCCCATGGCAACGGGCTCTGCAGTGACACAGATCCAGAGGAACTTTGCTCGGTGGTTCTGTCGCCCAAACAAGGATCCTCCAAAGCAGCTCCGGAGAGAAAAGTCAACTTATAATGAAGCTTGAGCCTTCTCTGCGTTCCGAGCCTCAGGGAGCCCTTCTCCTAGGAGGCTTCCTGCAGGTCTGCCATAACGGTTTCTTTCACGGTGACTGGGTGGCAGGGGTTGGGGTGTGTTGGTATCACCACGGCGGCGGTGGCAGACTTCTCAGGGTCAGATCTCTGCTTTGGGCCGTTGCTGTAGAGCAGTGACCAAGCTAGATCCCCATGGGGAGGACCGGCAGGCACCAGGGTGTCATGCAAATGTCACCCGACACGTTCCCATACAGCACACGCCCAATACAGATACCGGGGTCGTCATTATCTTGCCACGTGTAGCAAGGAAGGGCATGTACATTATCTTTTTATTTTTTTTTATTTTTTAAATATATTTTATTGATTTTACACAGAGAGGAATTGAGAGGGATAGAGAGTTGGAAACATCGATGAGAGAGAAACATCAACCAGCTGCCTCTTGCACACACCCCACTGGGGATGTGCCCGCCACTAAGGTACATGCCCTTGACCAGAATCGAACCAGGGACCTTTCAGTCCGCAGACCGACGCTCTATCCACTGAGCCAAACCGGTTTCGGCTATCTTTTTTTAAAAATATATATATATATATATATATATATATATATATATATATATATATTATTGATATTTTACAGAGAGGAAGGGAGAGAGATAGAGAGCTAGAAACGTCGATGAGAGAGAAACATCGACCAGCTGCCTCCTGCACACCCCCCACCGGAGATGTGCCCGCAACCAAGGTACATGCCCTTGACCGGAATCGAACCCAGGACCTTTCAGTCCGCAGGCCGACACTCTATCCACTGAGCCAGACTGGTTTCAGCTAGTTTTATGTGTTCTCTCATCTTTCCCAAAAGAACGTCAGAGCCTTGAAGGCAACGTTCTATCTATCCTACTATTTCTCACAGGGAGACATTACACGCCATAGTTAAGAATGCCTGATTTGGAGTGAGCTCCATATCTGCTAAGTCACACCTCTCAGACGGCAGTGCTAAAACCCCAGGTAAGCAGGGCTGAGGGGGGTGTGGGGGGGTTAAAACGAAGTATGACATGAACATGGCACTGACCCCGCACGCTGAGGTCAGCATCTAAGTGCGAGGGCAGGAGGCGTGCTGGGAGCACCTGAGTGTGCAACCAGTGAGGGCTGGTTATTCTTGCACGGCGCGTTGCGTGTTACCGAGCAGATGTTCACTGAACAAGTAATGTTTTTAAAACCCCGCTCGAGTTATTATTACCAAGGGGCTCAGCGAAAAGTCCTCCTTTTGAAAGTTAGTTTCCAGGGGGCGGTGATCCCAGGGGAACCTCTGGCTTCCGACTTCTAATCAGGTCCCCAGATCTCTGAGCCCAGAAGAAAATAGCTCACGCATCTCCCCGTCCCCAGCTGGCACTGATCACAGGTCAGAATGCTGGCTCCCTCCCTTGTCCTCCCCTCCCTCCCCAGGCTAGAAAAAAGCCTCGAACAGCTACCACATCCCTCAGCACCTTTAGCTGGGAAGGAGTTCTGAGTCAGCCCTCGCAGGACAGAAGCTGAATGGGTGCTGTTAGTGCGTTCATCCGGGTCAGCACCGTGACCAGTTCCTTATCTGTCTGAACAGCCGAGGGGCAGGTGCACCCGCTGAGCTTCCGGCTGAAGGCGGGTGAGTGACTCACTCTGGGGTGAACTTTCCCTAAGCCGCCCACCTCCTGAAGGAAGACCGCCTCGCCTGTGCACCAGCTAAGGTGACCCCGAGGGGCACGCTCCGGCCCGGGGACCGGCTCTGCGTGACCTCCCAGCGGACTGGCCCCAGAGACTGAGCCCAGCGCTCATCAGCTCCGGCAGAAACCAGAGTTGGGAGGACACAATGTACATGGACCAAAAGAAAGATCTGGGGGGTCCCCCCTGCGTCCTGGGGACCCTCACTGCGGGGGCAGGTCCCCCTCTGGAGGCAGAGTCCAGGATGGTGGGAGAACAAGACCCCAGACCCCCAGAAAGCCTTTCTGTGGAGGTTCCGTGTCTGTCTGAGCCGGTCTAATTCTCAGGAACAGGGAGGTGACTGGGAGGGCAGCAGCCTCTCTCTTCTCTCTCTCTCTCTCTCTCTCTCTCTCTCTCTCTCTCTCTCAGACTCTCTCTTTCTCTCTCACACTCTCTCTTTCTCAGACTCTCTCCCTCTCTCTCTCTCTCTCTCCCTCTCTCCCTCTCTTTCTCCCTCTTCCTCTCCCTCTCCCTCTCCTTCTCTCTCTCTCTCCCTCTCCCTCTCCCTCTCTCTCTCTCCTCCCCCCTCCCTCTAAGAGGCTCTTCCTTTGTTCCTCAGAGCGCCCTAAGGAGGATGGTGGCTGAGAATTGCTCCGTGACGGAGTTCATCCTGGCGGGCCTGACCCACCAGCGGGGCCTCCAGACGCCCCTCTTCCTCCTGTTCCTGGCCTCCTACGCGGTCACGGTGGCCGGCGGGGAACCTGGGCCTGCTCACCCTGATCGGGCTGAGCGCTCACCTGCACACCCCGATGTACTTCTTCCTCGACCACCCGTCCCTCATCGACCTCTGCTACTCCACCGCCATCACCCCCAAGATGCTGGCAGGCTTCGTCTGGGGCAGGAGCGCCATCTCCTACGCAGGCTGCATGACGCAGCTCTTCTTCTTCCTCTTCCTCGTGGTCTCGGAGTCCTTCGTCCTGTCGGCGATGGCCTACGACCGCTACGTCGCCATCTGTGACCCCCTGGCGTACGCGGCCACCGTGTCCCCCCGGGCCTGCTCGCTCCTGGCGTCCGGTGTCTACGCGATGGGGCTGGCCGGGGCCACGGCCCACACCGCCTGCCCTGACCCGGAATCACACCATGACCTCCTGGTTCATAGGTTAATGGTCAACCACTAATACACACCAGCCGGGCTATCCTTCCCATTTTAAACGCTCTTTAATTCTTAAATATTCTTTTTTTAAAAAAAAAAATGTATATTTTATTGATTTTTTTAGAGAGGAAGAGAGAGGGATAGAGAGTTAAAAACATTGATGAGAGAGAATCATCAGTCAGCTGCCTCTTGCACACCCCCTACTGGGGATGTGCCCGCAACCAAGGTACATATGCCCTTGACCAGAATCGAACCTGGGACCTTTCAGTCCACAGGCTGACGCTCTATCCACTGAGCCAAACCGGTTTCGGCTAATTCTTAAATATTCTTAAGACCATGGGATACATTTCGCAGACCTGACGAATCTTCTCATTCCGTTCTCTCACGTTTCTGAGAAGAGATACAGGCCTGGGCACCTTCCCAAAGGTCGAAGGTCGCTCCACTCCTCACAGGCAGAACGGGCCTGGGCCCCAGGCTCTTGACTTCTGACCTCCCGTGCTGTGGCTCCCTTTCTTCCTCCCTCCGCCCGGGCGGTCTCATTTCAAATGTGAGCTCCTCCGCGACGCTGAAATCTAGTCCTGTCTACAGAAATTAGTCAAGGGCTAATTTTAAATATCACATTTTTGCAAGGGAGTGGGAGGCTTGGGATTTGGTGGAGCTGGTCTTGGCTGAATGACCAGGCGCATTCTGGAAGGAATCTGCAGAGCGTGCGGGGGAGGCGTGCTAGGACTCCCAAGGCGTCAAGCATGGCACCGCCCGAGACTGCGGTGCGCGGCCCGGCAGGGCGCTTGGACCTGAAGGGATTTGGCGATGCTGGGAGGAAGGCCTTCTACACGCCAAGGTTAGGTCTCAGGATCTGTGTGTGTTCATCAGTTTATGTTGTTCGCTATGTTCCATAAATGGGTGAGACCATGTGATATTTATCTTTCTCTGACTGGCTTGTTTCACTTAGCATAATACATGCCAAGGTTATGAAGGACGAGATTTGGGAATGACTTCCACACAATCATATAATCATATATATAAAATTGATTTTTTTTTTTTTACAGAGAGGAAGGGAGAGAGATAGAGAGTTAGAAACATCGATGAGAGAGAAATATTGATCAGCTGCCTCCTGCACACACCCTACCGGGGATGTGCCCACAACCAAGGTACATGCCCTTGACCGGAATCGAACCTGGAACCTTTCAGTCCATAGGCTAGTGCTCTATCCACTGAGCCAAACTGGTTTCATCCACACAATCATTGCTTTGCTCCATTTCAAACTGTGCTTGTAAACTCAGGGGAGGGGGAGGAGGGAGGACAAGGGGAGCAGGGGGAAGAAGTCAGCAGCTCCCCAGCTCAGCTAAGGATCTGGAGAGGATTTCTGAAGCACAGAGAGCCTTGTGTCACCAGCCGGTGGTCAGATTAGCACTGCCCACCAGGCGGTGAGCGGGAGAAATGGCCGCTGACCGTTACCGTGCTGCGTGAGGTGAGGGGTCAGTCCGGGGGAGGGGGTGGTGATTCTCTGTGTACTTCGCCAGGTCTGCTTCCCAGGACCTTGTCCAAGTCCTGGCGGCCATTCCCTAATGGGTCTTGCCCATAGGTTCTCTTGTCCTCTGGTTTCCGGTGGGGATCCAGTGGTCGGCAAGGTATTTCCAAAGAGAGACACATCTCCTTTTATTCCACTTTTCTGGTCCTCCCGTCTCTTCCCCCGGGCCCAGCCCAAATTGCTTGTTAGTTGCATATTTTTAGGTGGTTGGGGGCATGTAGGAGGCAGCCAATGGGTGTTCTGATCTCACATCAATGTTCCTCTCCCCCCTCTCCCTTCCTCTCTCTCTAAAAATAAATTAAAAACCTTTTAAACAATTATTGTGCCATTGGTTCCTTAGATGTTCAACATAATTATTATTATTGGTATAGCCTACGTTGCATTTAGAAAGCCAGCGAGATGATTCATTAAATGCATTTCTGTTGGCCCAGCATAGAAACTTATTATTCCTTCTGCTAACCAGGGTAATTTAGCTTATTAAAGCAAAGAGGAGTCATCAAAGAATTGAATGTTTAAAAAAAAAAACAAACAGCTGTGCAGGAGTATGAAAAATTGTCTCTGAAAGTTAACACATGCATTTATTTTATCCTCCAAACCCCATCGGAACAACATTTCCTTGGAAGGGAAAAGATCATTTAAGATAAAGCAAAACTCTTAGGGAGAGTTTTGTGTTTTTTTAATGTATTTTATTGATTTTTTTTTTTTTTTTTTTTTTACACAGAGAGGAAGGGATGGGGATAGAGAGTTAGAAACATCGATGAGAGAGAAATATTGACCAGCCGCCTCCTGCATACCCCCCACCGGGGATGTGCCCGCAACCAATGTGCATGCCCTTGACCGGAATCGAACCCGGGACCCCTCAGTCCGCAGGCCGATGCTCTATCCACTGAGCCAAACCGGTTAGGGCTTGAGGGAGATGATTTTAACAGGTGTGTCTGCCTTCATCGGAGGGACATGAGGAAGTTGCTCATCTCCCCTCCCTGCCCACGGCCTCCTTCCTTAGTCTCCAGGCCCATCAGACCATCCAGGATTGCTCACTGCCAACAGCAGGAGAAGGTCCTGGTTAACTTGGGACCAAAAAAAAAAAGAGTGTTAATTGGCAAGAAATGGCATTCTCGGTTCATGGGCTCTTAGAACAAACTGGGAGCCAGCTCTCGGAGCCAGGAAGGATTGGGAGGAGGCCAGGGGGTGGAACTGCAGCCAAGTCACACCACACAGCCATCTGGTCAGTCCGTGCTGCCCACTGCTGCTGGCACCACCCACATGTGTCATCAGTTGGTAGGTTCTTTGTCTTTGCCAACACGAGATGCTCCGGTCTCTTTGTGTCACGTTGTTGGAAGCTGCCCGTCGCCTTCACGGGCAGGAAGAGGTAGACCAGGAGTCCGGGAGGCTGCTCAACCTTGAGGCTCTGGCAGGGGTCAGAGCCATACACCCAACTGTTCAGTGGAGACCATGGGGGCTGAGGCAACTTCCACCTTTCAGTCTCATGTAAATCCTTGCTGATGGGCTACCATGGAGCCGTTACTGAAATCGCCTGCCTAAGGGCTTAGATCAGGGGTGGGCAAACTTTTTGACTCGAGGGCCACAATGGGTTCTTAAACTGGACCGGAGGGCCGGAACAAAAGCATGGATGGAGTGTTTGTGTGAACTAATATAAATTCAAAGTAAACATCATTGCATAAAAGGGTACGGTCTTTTTTTTTTAATTTTTATTTCAATAGTTTAGAACAGCCATCCGGTCTGCGGGGGCCGTAGTTTGCCCATGCCTGGCTTAGATGGATCCCAAGCCTGAATAAAAGGGATCGCAAGGCCAGAGCGGAGTGTAGTCGTCCCCCTCCCCCCCCCCCCACGGGCTTCTGCCTGGCCCCCAATTCCCAAATTAATATTTTCTTGTCTAGTCTCTTTCATTTGTGTGGGGCCTCCTCCAGAACCTGAACCCTGAACCTGAACCCTGAACCACACAGGACGTGGGGGAGGACACTCGCGTCACGTGCACCACACGTTGGTCCTGCCTGGGGGCATGACTGGCTGAGACCCGGTCTTACGTTCTCTGGAGAGATTTCACAGAAGGGGGCCTGGGCCTGGCTCCAACCAAGGCTCACACAAGAGTACGTTCCCGGGATGTGTGTTCCTCCCTACACACCGAAGGAGGTTCCGGGCCGGACAGTCCTGGACAAGCAGCTCTTTTTACCCCTCCTTACATTTCAGTTTTAAACCTGAATTTCACTTCCTCAGTGGGGGGCTTTCCCTGCGTCTCCTGGCTCAGTAGGACACCCCGGTTAAATGGTTTCAAGGTCCCCCAGAACGTCTTGCTAGCATGTTTATTGTATTCCTACTGAGTTGTGTGTAAGTATCTGTTTATTCTAGGCTTCTCCGTCTGGATTATATATTTGAAAGGGTAAGAGTATAATGGTTTTGGTTGTTGCTTTATTCTTTTATTTCTTTTTATTCTTTTATTTTAAATATATTTTATTGATTTTTATTTTTACAGAGAGGAAGGGAGAGGAATAGAGAGTTAGAAACACTGATGAGAGAGAAACATCGATCAGCTGCCTCCTGCACAGACCCTACTGGGGATGAGCCCACAACCAAGGTACATGCCCTTGACCGGAATGGAACCTAGGACCCTTCAGTCCGCAGGCCGACGCTTTATCCACTGAGCCAAACTGGTCAGGGCTTGTTGCTTTATTCTTAAAGCAAAGCACAGGGCCCAGAATGTGGTAAATGCTCTCTTTATATCTGTTGGGACTTCTCCATTTCTATGTTTTTAAAATTATATTTCTTAAATTATATTTCTAAGTTACACTCTTTCCTCCCCACTCCCTTCAGCTGATGCTGGCTTCTGGGTAATTTCCTTAGATCTACCCTCCGGTTCACTTATTTTCTCTTCACCCGTGTCTAATAGGCTGTTTAACACATCCACAGAGTTTTAATCTGTCATGTTTTCAATTCTAAAAGTTATATTTGATTTTTTAAAAGCCTGCCTTTTTTTTCTTTGAACAGATTAAGTGCATTTATTTTGTTTTCCGTCCCTGATAAGCCTAGCAAACTTGCAGGTCTGTTCCTGTAGCTTGTGGTTCATCTTTCATGGTGATTCTCATTCCTAGTGGCCCAATTTGTGTTTGTTAAGTGGTTGCCATTAAGGGCTCATGATCTTTGTATACTTACCTGGAAAACATTCTTTGATATCTGGATTTAAATTGTATTCTTTAGAGAGGAATTTTTTTATTACATGTATAATGTATTTGTGTGTGTGTGTGTGTGTGTGTGTGTGTGTGTGTGTTTTACCTGAAACACGGAGGTGGTTAGAAATTCATAAGCGATATTTTTCTTCTTCTTTCTGCTTTTCCTTTTACAGCCAAGACCAAGTCAGACCCATATCTTTGCCGCCTTCTTCCTCTTCCTCCTTTTCCTCTTCTTCTTCCTTCTCCTCCTCCTCCTCCTCTTCCTCCTCCTTCTTCTTCTTCTGGCTTTTTATTCCTCTAATTTATTTATTTTTAATATTTTTTATTGATTTCAGATAGAAAGGGAAGGGGAGAGAGAGGGATAGAAAATCAATGATGAGAAAGAATCATTGATCACTGCCTCTTGCATGCCCCCTACTGGAGATTATGAAACAATCAATGACCAATGACGTTTAATAATTTTAGTGTTAAAAAGTTTGGCTCAGTGGATAGAGCGTTGGCCTTCGGACTCAGAGATCCTGGGTTCTATTCCTGTCAATGGCATGTACCTTGGTTGTGGGTGCATACCCACTGGGGAGTGTGCAGGAGGCGGCTGGTGGATGTTTTTCTCTCCATGTTTCTGATTTTATTCCTCTCTGTTAAAAAAAAAATCAATAAAATACATTTTTAAAAAATTAAGTATTAGAGCGAATGAAGGAGTAGAAAAGTGAGCCCCCCCCCCAACCTTCCACAGGAAGTCCCTGAAGTAAAAGGAAGGGTGAATGCAACACCCGAGTCCCAAGACGCTGCACAAGCATCATAATCCCAGCCATAAACAAAGAGCGCCATTCCTCCCCTGCGGGGACCATCCGAAAAATTCCCAGGAGAGACGATGCCTGATGAGGTCCCCGAGGCCACCCAGCAACACAGAGCTCTTCCTAATGTGTAGCTGGGGTTCTGGTGAAATTCTATTTCTCCTGAAGTAGACGTGGACCAGCTGAGAAAATCCACACAGACAACGCAGTCTCTTCCTAGAGCTCTCAGAGACCGGGGTCTCTGGAAGCTGTGATTCTCAGCCACCGGGGGCATCAGAAGAGTCCGTGCCTGGAGCTGTCTGCTTTAGGCAGGGACATCATCTCCTCCCCGAGGCTCCCGGAGAAAGAGACGCCCAGGGCCCGGCGCTGAGGGAGCCGGGAGGAAGGAAGGGGGATGTCGGAATCCCATCTTCCCAGAGGAGCTTCTTGTCAACCCACAGCCAACAGGTCTGGGATGTACTTACTGATCCTTCCCCTGCTCCCAACATGGACTTTGGCGGAGCGAAAGGGCTTCTAGGAGGAAGGTGAGCTGTGGGGACAGAGGACCCCGTGTCTGGGTGGGAGAGGGAGGCAGAGAGGGGGAGACATAAGAGCTCTCAGTACACCCTACAGCAGTGGGCTTTGGGCTGTACTCCTGGCTCCTGGGGTGTCTTTCTGAGAGTCCTTGGGCAGCCATGTCAGTTATTCAATCTCCTCATCTCTCAAGGGGGAACAGAATTCTTTTTATTAATAAAATATTCTTTATTGATTTTAGAAAGGAAGGGAGGGGGAGAGAGAGAGATGGAAACATCAATGATTAGAGAGCATCATTGATCAGCTGCCTTCTGCACGTCCCCTCCTGGGGATCAAACCTGCAACTTGGACATGTGTCCTTTGACTGGAATCGAACACAGGGACCCTTCAGCCTACTTGCCTATGCTCTATCCACCGAGCCAAACCAGCTGGGGCGGGAACAGAATCCTTGCTGCCTATGCTAAGAAGCTCTAGCCTGGATTCACGATCAGGCCAGGGGAGCTGGTACAGTCACGGGCGCGTTGTGAATAGCCACGTTGGGGGCGTAAGTGAGAGAGCATCACCGACCCCAAGTCCAAGGGCCCAATGCTTCACAAGGCCAACACTCAGAACATCGGGGTTTGAAGTAAAGCTTTATTGATCAGAAAGTTGCCCACCAAGAAGATGGGGGCACCTAAGGGTGCCTCAAACCCATCTTGCTTGCTGGATTAGGTAAAGGGTTTTCTTTAAGGGCGAAGGGGAACAGGTGTACAGAAGAGCTGGTGGGACACGCGTTCATTGGAGGACCTTGGAACTCGGCCATTTTTGGTAAAGGGACGCCGACACCAGATCCTCCTGGACAACAGACCCTTGGCTTCTGAAAGGGTCCCGGCGTGCAAGTCCCCTTGGTTGTGTCCTGGTCCTTTGGTTGTGGCCCTTTGGGGTGGGGGGAGGGACGTGCAAGATTTGGGTTCCAGCCCTAACCGATTTGGCTCAGTGGATAGAGCGTCGGCCTGTGGACTTGAAAGGTCCCAGGTTCGATTCCGGTCAAGGGCACATACCTTAGTTGTGGGCACGCCCCCAGTAGGGAATGTGCAAGAGGCAGCTGATTGACGATTCTCTCTCATCGAACTTTCTAACTCTCTATCCCTCTCTCTTCCTCTCTGTAAAAAAATCAATAAAAATATATATATTTTTAAAAAGATTTGGGTTCCAGGTGCAGCTGGGGGCGAAGTTCTCTCATCTGTGCCTGCTTCCCCTGGTTTTGGTCTGTTGTTTCTAAAAAAAAAAAAAGCAACCGAGCACCTCACCAAACAGAACAGAACCACTCTGAGCCGGTTCCACAGCCACACGAAGAAAGGCAAAAGGGAGGGCGTTTGCATACGGTCTCGTCTCTACCGTCACCCACGCGTGTGCCTATCCTCAGTCTATTGTATTGTGCCCCTTGTTTCCGCAGACAGCCCCCCAGGAGAGAATGATTCTGAGGAACAGCTCCTCCGTGACCGCATTTATCTTGGGGGGATTCTCGGGACAGCCCGAGGCCCGTCTCCCCCTCTTCTTCCTGTGCTTGGGGCTCTTTGCGCTCACCGTGGTGGGCAACGTGGGCCTGCTCGCCTTCATCGGGCTGCATCCCAGCCTGCACACTCCGATGTACTTCCTCCTCTTCCACCTGTCTTCCCTCGACCTCTGCTACTCCTGTGTCTCGACTCCCAAGATGCTGCACGATCTCGTGGCAGAGAGCGTCATCTCTTACGCGGGGTGCGTGGCCCAGCTGTTTTTCTTCTGCTTCCTGGTCAATTCCGAGTGCTACGTGCTGGTCTCCATGGCCTATGACCGCTACGTGGCCATCTGCCGCCCTCTGCGGTACCCGGTCACCATGTCCCCCCGGGTCTGCGCTCTGCTGATGGCCGGCTCCTACGGGGCCGGGCTTGCGGGGGCCGCGGCCCACACGGGAAACATGCTGAGGCTGACCTTCTGTGATGCCAACGTCGTCGACCACTACCTGTGTGAGGTTCTCCCGCTCCTGCGGCTCGCCTGCACCAGCCCCCGCGTCAACGAGCTGGTGTTCTTCGCTGTTGTGGGGATGGTCATCGCCACCTCCAGCGTCAGCATCGTCGTCTCCTACGCCGTGATCCTCTCCAGCATCCTCCGCATCCCTTCTGCCCGGGGCAGGTCCAAAGCCTTCGGCACGTGCGGCTCCCACCTCACCGCCGTGGCTCTGTTCTTCGGGTCCGGGGCGTTCACCTACTTAACAACCTCGTTTCCGGGATCCGCGGGCCGGAGCAAATACGCTTCCCTCTTCTACACCAACGTGGTTCCCATGCTGAACCCTCTGATCTACAGTTTGAGGAACAAGGATGTGAAACTGGCCCTGGGCAAGACCCTGAAAAGAGTGCTTTTCTGACGGCTCCGTTTGTACCAGTTAATTACTGAGAAGCATCATTTTTATCTATAGGTGGGGAGATTTTCTTTTTTCTTTAATTTATGTTTCATTGACTTTTTTAAAATTTTTATTTTTTTTACAGAGAGGAAGGGAAAGGGATAGAGTTAGACACACTGACCAGCTGCCTCCTGCACACCTCCTACTGGGGATGTGCCCCCCCAACCAAGGTACGTGCCCTTGCCCAGAATTGAACCTGGGACCTTTCAGTCCGCAGGCCAATGCTCTGTCCACTGAGCCAAATCGGTTAGGGCTTAGGCAGATTTTCATCTTGTTTCTCTAGCAGGGTCTTCTTCCCACTTTAAAAAAGTTGAAAGCGTCTTGCTTATACTCTCCTTGGGGATTATGCTATTTTTGTACTACTTACACTAGTCCATTGTATGAAATTCGGCACTGATTAAGGTTATAATTTACTTGTAAATTATAGTAGGCCCAAGAGACGAATAAGATGAGGCCCCCACACATTTCATCCTTTTCTTGGTAGGCTAAATGGGTTCTTGCAAGTCTGGCTGGGAGATGGAGCAAATGGTGGCATGAGGGTCCAAGAGAGTGAGTTTGTTGTGTTTTTTTAAAAATATATTTTATTGATTTTACATAGAGAGGAATTGAGAGGGATAGAGAGTTAGAAACGTCGATGAGAGAGAAACATCGGTCAGCTGCCTCTTGCACCTCCCCACTGGGGATGTGCCCGAAACCAAGGTACGTGCCCCTGACCGGAATCGAACCTGGGACCTTTCAGTCCAAAGGCCAACGCTCTATCCACTGAGCCAAACCGGTTTGGGTTGGGTTTTTTTTTTCCCCATAGGAGCAGCCTTAGCAAAGACCAAAGGTAGATACCT
Organism: Vespertilio murinus; assembly: GCA_963924515.1. NCBI lineage: Eukaryota > Metazoa > Chordata > Mammalia > Chiroptera > Vespertilionidae > Vespertilio > Vespertilio murinus. Next base: position 13,296,718 of record OZ004720.1, on the reverse strand, counting down.
TGGGCCACAGATAAGATAGTCTTCCAGTCCCCAGAAAGATTGCTCGGCTAGGAAGATCATAAATTATCTCTTTCCTACACATCAATGTGCATGCAAGAGCAGAATTCACACCCAAGAGTTCTTCACACAGCCTGAAACGGAAAGACAATGCTAAAATATTTCATTCCCAAGTTTCAGAAGCCTTAGGCCCCGGAATAGTAACCAAGGGGTAGGCGGTCTTGTAACTGGGTCAGCTCCATGGGCTCTGGGTGCTCAGGCTGAAAGCAAAAGAAGGAAAAAGGAGGCACTCATAACAGTGTACTGTTATGGTTATGTTAACCGCTACCTCTGTTCTGTTAACAGAGGTTAATCGAGGTCGCCTATTGCTAGTAGGGGTAACCTACTGTTAATAGAGGTTATGTTAACTGCCACCTCTACTAGTTATGTTGGCTGCTACCTCTATTCTGCCCTGGAGATGCGTGTGCATTCGGGAGGGTTTGGGGAAATTCTTCTATCCTTTAAAGTAACGTTAGGCCAAAACCGGTTTGGCTCAGTGGTAGAGCATCGGTCTGCGGACTGAAGGGTCCCGGGTTCGATTCCGGTCAAGGGCATGTGCATTGGTTGCTGGCGCATCCCCGGTAGGGGGTGTGCAAGAGGCAGCTGATCGATGCTTCTCTCTCATTGATGTTTCTAGCTCTCTATCCCTCTCCCTTTCTCTCTGTAAAATATCAATAAAATAAAATATATATATATTTAAAAAAATAAAGTAACGTTAGACTTTATGGTAGAGAGAGAGAAAGGGGGGTGGGGAGGGTTACAGTTAACTAGGAATGAATCAGGAAGAAAGAAAAAGTTATATTACACTCTCGGCTTGCGGGAAGACTTGGAAGGATCCAGAATTCGAGTGCCATAAAACCACTCCGAAGTACTCGGCTGAAGGTGCCGCTATTCTTGGTTGAATAGCTTGGGTTTTGAGGAATAGCACATCCCCATAAACTGCCCTGAGCAATAGGCAGGAAGGTGGACCTCGGGCCAGACCAACCCATGTGGAGACTCATGATGAAGCCAGAAGCGTGGGACACTCTCTGAGCAGAGGCTGGAACTTGGGGTGTCTTTGAGGAGACCCCCTGTCAGACGTATCCCGCACTTTCCTCTTGGCTGTGGGGAGAGTCGTATACAGTACCAAGTCCACACGTTTTGCCTTGCTTCTATTTCTCCAACTCTTCCACCACCATGCGGCCTGGTTCCAAAGCGTGTCTTGGTGTGAGAAACCAGGCGAGCAAAGAGAGGTAAGGGCTCCCTCGCATTCGCTGCTCTGCTGACATCCCTGGGGGAGTAACGGCATCGCACTGAGAAGACAGGTAGTTGGCGTGTTCCAAGTCTCGGTCAGAAGCAGGGCATGCTGGGATGGAGGCCGAGAGCAGCCCGGGAGCACCTGCAGCATGGAAGTGGCTGAGGAGGAGACAGGAGACAAGCCTTAATTTTTCTCTCCCCAAAAACTATGCTAACGGAAGGAGGCGTGGGAAGGGGGATTATGCCGAGGCTATGCCAATGAGGCTGAACATTCGCCGAGCGTATGTTCCACCCTCGGGCACTGTTGGCGGCACCGGGCCTGTATGTACACGGTGGAATTGTGCTAATGCCACGCTGAACCACTGCAAGCCAGTCCTCTCTCCTGTCAGCCAGCTGGACTCTGCCCTCTGGAGGTCCCTCTGGTCTAGGCATGTGGGAATCTGGGAGATTAGGAGTAAGTCAAGAATGTTTGGTACAGATTTAAAAAAAAAAAAAACCACACAAAACAACTACCACTTAGCTGGGCATGACCCAGAGGTTGAGCATTAATTCCCAGTCGTGGCACATGCCCGGGTTGTGGGCTCGATCCCCAGTGGGGGACATACAGGAGGCAGCCAATCAACGATTCTTTCTCGTCATTGATGTTTCTATCTCTCTCCCTCTTCCCTCCTCTCTGAAACCAATAAAAATATATCCTATAGCCGAAACCGGTTTGGCTCAGTGGATAGAGTGTTGGCCTGTGGACTCAAGGGTCCCGGGTTCGATTCCGGTCAAGGGCATATACATTGGTTGCGGGGCACATCCCCGGTGGGGGGTGTGCAGGAGGCGGCTGATTGATGTCTCTCTCTCATCGATGTTTCTGACTTTCTTTCCCTCTCCCTTCCTCTCTGTAAAAAATCAATTATATATATATATATATATATATATATATATATATATATATATATCCTATATAATAAGGAGGTAATATACAAATTGGCAGTCATGCCCTCACAAGATGGCTGCCTATGACCAGGCTGGCAGGGGGTTAGTGAGGTGTGACCAAACGACTGGACAGCAGGCTGTGTGGAGCGACCAGGCTGGCGGGGGCCTATGAGAGGTGACCAGGTCTGCAGCGGGGAGGGGAGAGGGGGGGACAGTTAGGGGCGATCAGGTTGCAATGCAGAGTTAGTAAGGGGCGACCAGGCAGGTGAGCGATTATGAGCCAACGGTCCAGGATTGTGAGAGGGATGTCCCCGGGATCAGGCCAAAACGGCAGTCAGACATCCCCCGAGGGGTCCTGGATTGGAGAGGGTGCAGGCTGGGCTGAGGGGACCACTCCTCCCTCCTGTGCACAAATTTTGTGTACCAAGCCTCTAGTTAAAAATAAAAGAAAATGAAAAAAACAATTGCTATTGGTTACAAATGAGTGTGGACAAGAAATAAATCAGAACAGTAAGTGCCTGAGTAGAAAGGAACGATCATTAATAAATGCAGTAAGGCCCAAGAATAGCTTTCCTTATGTCCGTCCCCTATTGGCAGCGGGGTGAGGAGAGGTGGATAAATCCGGCTTAGTGGGACGCTGGGTTGGATCAGTTTGGCCCCTTGGTCGCCAAAGGTCTGAAATGACAAAACTCAGAGGACTTTCCGTGTGCCTCGCTTCTAAAAGTGGGGGCTGCTTTTGTGTTAATTTGAATCCGCAGTGTAAGCAGTAAAGCCACGTACCCCCGAAAAAAGACCTAGGGTGGCTAAAGGACAAGAAAACAAGACCCTTACACATGGTGTCGACAGGAGACTCATTTCAGATCAAAAGACACACAGACTGAAAGTAAAGGGATGGGGGGAAAAAAAGGTATTTCTTAAAAATGCAAACAGGAAAAAAAAAGATGGCATAGCAGTACTTATATGGGACAAAATAGACGTTAAAACAAAGGCTATCGTGAGGAAATGAAGGAGGACCCAGCATTTTCACTGCTGGGTACTCAACAGGAGAAACCCAAAACACTAATTCAGAAAGACGCGTGCCCGGGTTTACTGCGGCATTACTTATACCTAGAGGCTCGGTGCCTGAGACTTGTACACGGGCAGGGTCCCTAGCAGCTCCCCGCGGCCAGCCGGGTACAACTTACCTCTCTTCCCCTGAGCCAACCCCACCCCCTGGTCGAACTCCCGGACGGACAACTCCCAGTTGAGGGGACAATATGCATAATAACGTTTTTATCATGTAGGATGCCCACTCTATGGAAGCAACCTAAGTGTCCACGGTTAGATAAAGAAGTGATGCATGTATACAATGGGGTGTGGTTCAGCCATAAAAAAAATAATGGAATCTTGCATCTACATGGACGGGCCTAGAAGGTATTGTGCTCAGTGAAATCAGAGAAAGTTCATGTGCTTTTACTTATAAGTATATATCACCTAACAAGCAAAAGAATCAAAATGAACAAAAGAGAAACAAACTCAAAGATGACACAGAGGGCATTTTGAGGGTTGCCAGATGGGAGGAGGTTGGGGGAATGGGCGAAAAGGGGGGGGGGATTAGGAAGTGCAAATTGGTCCCTACAAAATAGCCCTAGCATGCCGAAACCGGTTTGGCTCAGTGGTAGAGCGTCGGTCTGCAGACTGAAAGGTCCCGGGTTCGATTCTGGTCAAGGGCATGTACCTTGGTTGCGGGCACATCCCCGGTAGGGGGTGTGCAAGAGGCAGCTGGTTGATGTTTCTCTCTCATCAACATTTCTAGCTCTCTATCTCTCTCCCTTCCTCTCTGTAAAATATCAATAAAATACTTTTAAAAAAATAGTCCTAACATGGCGATGTGAGGGACAGCCTAGGGAATATAGTCAATAATGTTGCAATAACTATGAACGGTGTCCAGATGGGTGCTAGATTTATCTGGGTGATCAGTTCATAAGATATGCAAATGTCTAATTACTCTGTTGTACACCCAAAACAAATATAATGTTGTATATCAACTGTAGAAAAAATTATTTTAAAATTAAACTAAAGAATACAAAAAAACTATGTTCATAACACTTTCTATAAGCATGTTTAACCGTTAATTCATCAAATCTTTCATTTACTCAATAGCTACATTTATGGTACTCCTACTGCATTCCAGACGTCGTAAACAAAACAAAAAACACTTGTGCTAACATCCTAGTGATTTTCTTATGTTGAAATCACTTGTTTATATTTGTGTAAATCATTTATTTTTAAATATATATATTTTATTGATTTTTTTACAGAGAGGAAGGGAGAGGGATAGAGAGTTAGAAACATCGATGAGAGAGAAACATCGATCAGCTGTCTCCTGCACACCTCCTGCTGGGGATGTGCCCGCAACCAAGGTGCATGCCCTTGACCGGAATTGAGCCCAGCACCCTTCAATCCACAGGCCGATGCTCTATCCACTGAGCAAAACCGGTTAGGGCTGTGTTAATCGTGTATATTGTGATTGCCATGTCTTATCCATGCTTTCTTCCTGACACAACATGGTAAGTGCCCAGTAAGTGTTCTTTTCCAATAAATTTTGCAAATCGAATATATTCAAACTGTTTTATTTCAATTTTGCTGTAAAAAACACCTTTATAAAAAGTTTACGCTTTAATGATGAGTTGAACGTTTATATAAGGAGCTATATAAAAATCCATGGCTAGGGGCCTAAGAAAGTTGCAAAATATAATCTTAAGCAAAATTCCCTTTGCTGGGGTTTGGGGGCTAAACAATGTTGCTGAGTCACCAGCACCACCTGGTGGCCACTGAAGTGAACTGCTTGACCCAGTATTTGAAGTTTCTCTTGTGTGTCTCCAATTCTTGCGTTGACCTGGCCTTACCTAGGAACCAGTTCATAGTGTTGCGTTGTATTGATGTGCTGAGATTTATTTAAACCGGTCCCTCTCCATGACTATTATTTTTCCCGTTTTCTGGTATTATGCCAAGCAATGCTGAAATTGATCATCCTATTACACGTGCACTGGCATCAATGTTCCTCCTCATTGGTTGCCATTTGACTTGGCCTTTGGTATACGCACAGACCAATTTTGTTTAAAATTTGGCCACGTGCCTAAACCGGTTTGGCTCAGTGGTAGAACGTCGGTCTGCGGACTGAAAGGTCCCAGGTTCGATTCCAGTCAAGGGCATGTACCTTTGTTGTGGGCAAATCCCCTGTAGGAGGTGTGCAGGAGGCAGCTGGTCGATGTTTCTCTCTCATTGATGTTTCTAGCTTTCTATCTCTCATCTTTCCTCTCTGTAAAATACCGTATTTGCCGGCGTATAAGACGATTTTTTGGCCCTGAAAAATACCGTATTTGCTGGCGTATAAGAGACTGGGCGTATAAGACGACCCCCTAACATTTCCACTCAAAATACAGAGTTTGTTATATACTCGCCGTATAAAACTACCCCCCACTTGGAGGCATATTTTTCAGGGCCAAAAAATCGTCTTATACGCTGGCAAATACGGTATCAATAAAATATATTTTTTAAAATAATAAAATTTTGCCACGTATATGTCAGTCATTTCCGTGATGGCTGGGCTTTGTTTTATGCTTTTAGAAGGACCTTCTCCTGGAATGATCAATTAAAAATGACGCACCCATGTTTCTACGAGTACTTTCGAGATTTCAGTTTTACAGCCGAGTCCCGGGGGGAAAAAATTAACAAAAATCCACCCTGGGGCAGGGAACAGCTCTGGGGAGCCAGGACCGGCTCCTGGTCCGCCTGCATCTCTCCCCGAGTCTAGACAAGGTCAGCGCTGGCCTGGGAGTGAGTCCCTTGGGGGGGAGTCTGTCCCCTTCCCCGCAGCCGCCTAAAAACGTTTTCAAGTTTCCCTTCTGCTGCCGGGGTCGTGTCCTGCCGCCCCGGAGCTCCCTGCCCGGGGACAAGAGACGCGATCGCGGTGGGCTGCGGCGAGATGCGGTGTCCGGGCGGCCTGGAACCTCGCCTGCCCGCGGCCAGGTCCACGCAGCGGACTTTCGTGCTGGTTCTCGGGCGCCACCTGGCGGCCTCCGTGCGAACCTCGCCTGCCCGCGGCCAGGTCCACGCAGCGGACTTTCGTGCTGGTTCTCGGGCGCCCCCTGGCGGCCTCCGGGTGAACCTCGCCTGGCCGCGGCCAGGTCCACGCAGCAGACTTTCGTGCTGGCTCTCGGGCGCCACCTGGCGGCCGCGTTTAGGTAGTGTCTCTCCTCAGGCGCTCCAGCGAAAGCTGCGATGGATGGGGACTTGGCCGCGGTGCCCAACGTGAACACCCGGGAGGCCGACGGCACTAACGGGACCGTCCCACGTCCTCTATTCGCCGAGATTGAACGTGCTGGGACAGGAGGGGGTTTCCATGGCCGCTCTCCCGGACCAGTTTGCAGGCTGCTGGGGCGGGTGGACCGGGGCCGCCTCGGGGGTAACGGGAGAGGATTCCCACGCCCTGGACGCCCTCTCGAGTTTCTCCAGTTGCCACTCCAGAGACAAAGAGCCGCTCTGTCCACGGGATGGTCCGGGAGGGCGTCTCCGGAGGACCGGACCCCCGTTCTTTCCGAGTCCCCGCTCTGGAGGGGGTCATTCCGTGCAGAGCGCCCCCTACGGAGTGGGGGTACCTGGTGGCCGGAACTTCCCCAAATCTTTCCCAGTCCCTTCCCCGGAGCTGTGCCTCCTGGCGGGGTGGCCGATACCAGGGGGGTCCCGGCAGGGGAGTTCGCCGGCCCGGGACCCGCACATGCCGGGGTGCCGTCTGCGCCGCGGCGCCGCGCGCCACCTGGCGGCCGCTTTGGGTAGCGTCCTCCGCGGGAGGGTGTCTGCCTGCGAGGGCCGAATCGTGCAGGTGCGGCCTGCACAGCAGTGCCTGAGGGTCGCCCATACGAAGACCCCTTCAGGGTTCTAGTCGTCGGAGGCACCTCTAGGAGATTTTTTCCAAGTCCCCACTCACAGCCAGGGATGGGCACAGGCCGTCTTGAGAATACTGAGGAGGAGGAGGAGGAGGAGGAAGAGGAGGAGGATGAGGAGCCTTGTGCCAGGCCCGGGTTCCCCTCCTTCCCCGGTGGCATTCCCGCGGGTTGCTGGGCACCTGTCTGCCCCCAGGGGTCTGGACATTTCATCCACCCCGTCCTCTCAAGTTGGGCGCGCGAGCCTTCTTCCCGGTCTTTCCTCTCCCCCCCCCCTCCAGTGTTCTCCCTGTTTCTGCACAGCAGCCCCTTCCCAGTGCTGGCAGTTGCAGGACTCCCTCCCACTCAGATGAAGAAGGCACGGCGCTGAGGCTGGTCCGTCCAATGCTAGGAAATCCCCTGGCAGGCGGAATGAGGAAGATGGAGAGGAAACAAACGAACCGCCAAGCAATTAACAGAGCTAACAAGACCCTGTCCTCCCCTAACCCAGACACGTAAGAGCAGGGGATGCTCATTTCTCCTCCCCAACCGGAGAGCGGGGAGCTTACGTTACCTTAGTTGGGGAGATAGATAACAGAGACCCAGTTAGTGCCACCAGTGCCAGCCGAATCCCAAAATGAACAAAGCCAGGGTAATAAGTAACAGCCACAAAAAGTCAGAGCCAGACAAACCCAAGACAGAGGTGAACCGGCCAGGGAAAGACCTCAGCCCCCTTTATAGGCTAGTTTTGGTGTGTCGGGATTTTTTTGTTTTGCTTTGTTTTTCTATGATGACTACTATATCATTTTTTTAAATGTATTAAGGTATTATATGTGTACATAGCTTACCATTGCCCACCCCCACCTCCCATTCATACCCTCCCTCCCCAGAGTTCTGTGTTCGTTGGTTGTACTCATATGCATGCATACCAGTCCCTCGGTTGTTCTCTTATCTCCCCCCAGGTCTCCTTCCCCTCCCGCTCCTCTTTTGACAGTCTGCTTGTTTTATGGTGACTGTCTCAGGACCACACGAATAGAGTCCGCTCCTCCTCTGGTTCACACCACCCCTCCCCCGGGGTCCCACTGCTTCCCCTGGGACACACGGCTCACCCGGGGCACACGGCCCCCTGGGTATGTCGGGATCTTAAAGGAAACACCTGGGCAGCTGATGCGAATTACGTGAGCCCTCCCCCTGAAATCCCCGCCTGCAGAAAGCAGGTAAGAAGCTCAGGACCGAGGGTGCCTGCACGGCCCCCCCCTCCTCAAGCACACCCCAGCCAAGCCCCCCTCTCTCCAGGCTTGAGTGCTTTTACTGTCTTTCTCCCAAGCCCCGAGGGCCCTCCTCTTGCCTAACTTTTTAGTGAGCTCAATGCAGCCCTGCTGAGGCCCACTGCTGTCAGTGGCCTTGCTGCTGCGATCTTAAAAGCCCTTCTTTTGTGTCACTGTCCCAAACTCTGGGACACGCTCTCAAAACCACCGGACTTACTGTACATTAAACCCTTTCCTGCCTGAAGTCAAGAACCCACACATTCTTGCCCTCCGGGTGCGGGTCAGTGGGTGAGTGTCCGCCTATGAACCAGGCACCTTGTCAGGGCACATGCCCAGGTTTCTGGCTCGATCCCCCGTAGGGGGCGTGCAGGAGGCAGGCCATCAATTCTCTCTCATCACTGATGTTTCTATCCTTCTCCATTACTCTGAACTCTCTGAACTCAGAGGGGGGAGAAAATAAAAAATTATATATATAGTTTTGTGTGTGTGTTTTTTTTAAGAACCCACTCCCTTTCCCTTGACAATGCTAGTTCTCCAAGACAGGAATCTCCCGCCTCCTGCCCGCAAGAGCACAAAACCGGTTTGGCTCAGTGGATAGAGCGTTGGTCTGAGGACTGAAGGGTCCCAGGTTCAATTCCGGTCAGGGGCATGTACCTGGGTTGTGGGCACATCCCCAGTGGGGGGTGTGCAAGAGGCAGCTGATCAATGTTTCTAACTCTCTATCCCTCTCTCTTCCTCTCTGTAAAATATCAAATATATATGTATAATTGGGGATTTCTAACAATTTACTTTCAGGGTTGGAATGGGGCGTTGAACTAGGGTTTCTTCTCCGTGCTGACCCTATGGGTGGGGGTGGACGAGGGGCGGGGATGCCAGCCTGATGCCAGGCCAGCAGGTGGAGGCTGCAGGACCCTCCGGCAGCCCCAGCAGACGCATGCACAGGACGAGCCCTGGCACCGCGCAGCCCCGAGGCAGCCAGAGGGAGAGGCTGGGAACCGAACTTGGGTCAGGGCCGACACCCCCGGGCTGGGCGGGCATCTTGGAAACCCGGGGTTTCAAGGCTGCGGAGCTGAGCCTCCCAGGTTGCGTGGGCGGGGCGGCAGGAAAAGGGGCGGGGACGACGCAAGACCCGCCCTCGCGCTTCCGCGGAGGGGCGGGGCGAACCTCGCGCGGGCTGACGCGCCCAGCCGACGCACCGTGAACTGTCGTAAAAGGGGGCGGGGCGCGCCGCGCTCGTGACTGGCTTACGGCAGCGAGCGTCCCTCCGGCCCGGTCCGCGGCCGGCGGGGAGCGGGAGCCATGGATCGCTACGCGGGCGCCTTGGAGGAGGCGGCGGACGGCGCCCGGCAGCAGGAGCGGCACTACCAGCTGCTGTCAGCGCTGCAGAGCCTGGTCAAGGAGCTGCCCAGGTGCGGGCCGCGGGGCGGGCGGCGGCGGCGGCGGCGGCGGCGGCGGCGGGCCCCGGGCCTGCCCGCGCTCACCACGCCCCTCTCGCCCGCAGCTCCTTCCAGCAGCGCCTGTCCTACACCACGCTCAGCGACCTGGCGCTGGCGCTCCTCGACGGCACCGTGTTCGAGATCGTGCAGGGGCTGCTGGAGATCCAGCACCTCACCGAGAAGAGCCTCTACAACCAGCGCCTGCGGCTGCAGAACGAGCACCGAGGTGCGTGGGGGCGGCGGGCCGAGGCGCCCCCCTCCTCCGGGAGGGAGGTCAGCCTGCCCTGGGAGCTCGCGCGGTCTCTGCGGGCCGAGCCCTCTCTTTCCCTGGGTGTTGCTCGGTAGACGTTCCTAATATTTGAGCAGATCAAGGGCGGAGTCTTTGCTAACGTTTTTTGTTGTTGTTGTTGTTTTGGTTGGTTAAATTTTGTTTGGTTTTGGTTCTGCTGGCAAATGGGTCAGTCCAGTTTTGTGGCTGGACAAGAATTAAGAATTGAGACATTGTCCCGTGCCTAGCAGAATGTGGAGGACCACCCCTGGCTGCTATCCACCGGGTGGCAGGGGCTCCCTCCCCCAGTCAGGACAACCCACCATGTCTCAGACATTGTTGGGGGTCAGCGTTAGCCCGGGATTGAGAACCCGCGCCCTAGAACAGTGACTCTCCTGTGTAGCCACGGGGGCCAGCTAGCCTCCTGAGGAATTCATCACTCAGGGCCACGTTACCTAGCTTGTTTCCAGTGGCCTGCGCTTTGTAAGGATTCGATGTCCGTTCGTGCATTGCAATTTTTTTCTTTGGACGATGTTTGTTGTTGTTGTTGTTTTGGTTGGTTAAATTTTGTTTGGTTTTGGTGGCAAATGGGTCGATCCAGTTTTGTGGCTGGACCAGTATTAGCGGTGAGACATTGTCCAGCTTCTGGAAGTCCTTGGCATTTATGGTGGCATTGACCTTTTGAAAACCCCAAGGCACCCATCCTCCCTGCGGAATGCCCCCCACTCTGGACCTGTCAGATTGCTCCTTCCTGCTGTCACTTCACCCATTTCTCCCCGCTTCCTGTTTCCTGTAAAGTGGGCGGCAGGTTACATGTGGCAAAAATTCCTCCAGTAACGCAGGTCTCTTCCCTGTGGAGACGGGCGAAATACGTCTGCCCCAGAATTCGTGTGTTTCTGTGATGGTTTTGTCAAACCTTTTTCATGCATCTGTTGAGATGATCAGTAGCTTTTTGGTTACTATGGTGAATTACATTGTTGTTGTTGTTGTTTTAATTCCCGGAATAAACTGTATTCCTGGAAGAGATCCTACTTGGTCACGAGGCATTGTCCTTTTGGTCTCCGTTGGATTTGATGTGCTAAAATCCCAAAGGTGTGTGTCTTTGTGTTCACGATGGACATCACTCCGGAGTTTTCCTGTGATGTCTGGTTTGGGTGTCTGGGTGATACTGGCTTCACAGGGTGAGTTGGGAAGTGTTCTCTTGTTTTCCAGAAGAGTTTGAGTAGGATCAGTAAATCTTCGTCCCTGTTTGGGTGGTTATGTTTGTAAACATTTTAATCTATATAATCTATATAGAAGGCTAATATGCTAAGTTACTCCGTCTGGGTAATGGCATCAAGTAGCAACACCTGACTTCCTCTCCCTAGCGAGTAGCCTCCTAGCAGTTTCTTCAGCCCAGGACCTCAGCCTGCTTTATAGCCAGGTGGAAACATTTTACACTGTAAGCAACTGTCTGTGAAGCATTTCCTGTGCCTCATCTCACTTGATCCTCACAGAAGTCCTGGAGTAGGTAGCTAGGAGACTCGGTGGAATCCTGTTTTCTTTTCACTAGCCGGAAAACGGAGCTTTAGAAACTTGACCCAACTGAAAAGAAGAAATGGTGGACCTTGAAAATGACTTCAGGTTTTCTCACTGCACAGAATACAGTCAAACACTGCTGCAGTTAAATACTTTACCCTTTGTTTTCCCTGCGTGATCTACAATAATAACCTGCTTGGTGTTGATATGTACTGCTGTGTTGCTGACAATTACCTGCAAGAGAAGTTGGGGCTGGAAGAAGTTTAGCTAAATCAGAAAGCAGGTCTAACTAAGCAAGTTTGTTCTGTAAAAGGCTAAGTTGACTCTTCACCAGTCTCGTACGTGCGTGCGTGTGTGTTTCCATCCTTGTCGGTCGTGAATTTGGTTGACACTTCTATTATAGAGAAAGGGGGAATAGCAATATTAAAATATTTCTTCTAATTAATTTTCTTTCCATGTGCACAAATCCATGCACAGGGCCACTAGTTGAAGTGTAAGATGCAATGCTCACAAACCAAAAATACATATAGCTCATCATTCTTTTTAATGCCCAAATGGCGCCACATGTGGCCAGCGGGAGAACTCCAGCCTGCTCCAGAGTCTCTCTGGACAAGTCCCATCACTCTGAGCGCTTCCTTGTTTTCCAGTAGAGGCCCGTGTTCGGGCTCCCCTCCCCCCGCCTCACCCCCTCTTCTGGGCAGACCACCTGCAGCTTCCCCACACTAACCAGCCTCCCATTAGGACGGACACCTTTGGCCCGTGGTCGGCAAACTGCGGCTCGCCAGCCACACGCAGCTCTTTGGCCCCTTGAGTGTGGCTCTTCCACAAAACACCACGGCCTGGGCGAGTCTATGTTGAAGAAGTGGCATTAGGAGAAGTTTAAGTTTAAAAAATGTGGCTCTCAAAAGAAATTTCAGTCGTTGTGCTGTTGATATTTGGCTCTGTGGACCAATGAGGTTGCCGACCACAGCCTTTGGCCATGAAAAGCTTTCACTCCTGCCTTGGATTGAGTTTCTGCCAGGTGCAGGCCGCAGTGGAGGCTCACGCTTGCTGCCAACAAGTAGCACGTGCTCTTGTTTTGGGAACCTTTATCTCCACAGAGGTTAGTGGTTTGGGGAGCAGATAAAGCATCAGAATAATCATATTTTTAAAAAGGAACCTGCCATTCCTCCATGGAATGGCTTTGTTTTCTTTTGATGTTTGTTGTTGAAAGTATGAACATCGGTTCTCCTTTTTCCGCCCTTAGCCTCTTCCACCCGTTCCCACTCCCTCCACCCCCCGCAGGTTAAATTGTATTTCATCCTATTTACTCATTTACTAAAAGCATAGAATGTTTCATCAATTTGCATGTCATCCCTGAGCAAAGACCATGCTGATCTTCTGTGTCGTTCCAGTGCAGTCTGTGTGCTGTGGGAGTGGGCCTGGCTCCACCTGGTGGGGAGTGTTTGCCACTCTCTAGAGCAGCCGTGGGCAAACTACGGCCCCCGGGCCGGATCCGGCCCGTTCAGCTGTTCTGTCCGGCCTGCAGAGCCGAAAGAGCAGAGGGTTCTCTTGCTCTCCCCTCCCCTCCTTCACCAGCAGCCCAAGATGAGAGTGCCAGCGTGGTCAGGTTGCTTTTGTTCCGGTCCTCTGGTCCAGTTGAAGAACCCATTGTGGCCCTTGAGACAAAAAGTTTGCCCACCCCTGCTCTGGAGCCTTTGCTTCTTGTCCTTCAGAACTTATGGGCCGGTTTTGGTGCTGCTGGCGGGCGGTGGGCCAGTGCCCTGTGACTTTCTGCTTCTCCCTTCCTCTGAGCAGGTGGGGACTGGCTTGGGCGGCTTTGCTTGGTCATTTCCGAGGCCCTGCCCTGCCCCTGCAGCAGGTGGCGCCCTCCTCTGGTCTCTGGCCGCTCACCCAGGGGAAGCTGGGAGCTGACCTGGGATTGGCAGCAGCGTTTAACAAACGAGACATTTCCCCGGATTTGTGGGTTTCCTCACACCCTGCCTCCGTGTGGCGTGCACATCAATTAGGGATCGTCTTTTTTCCGGAGCCTCTGCCTTGAGGGTGGCTCTCGGTTCCAGACTCCGTTAATGTGAGAGATGCCAGAGTCGAGGTGTGCACCAGATGCCAAGAAACAGAAGGCTGTGGGCACAGCAGGTACCAAACTGCTGGCGGGAGGACCTCGGGGGCTCTCCCGAAAGAGCTGTAACGTGAGGCTTCTGCCTGGGACTGGCTTGGGCTTCCTTATGACCAGGGACACCCCCCCCCCCCCCTTTATGGGAAGCGACAGCCACTTGGCACCTGCTGGTCTCAGATGTGGGCTGTGTGGTGTCCTGTACTCTGTTCTGTGATTGGTTTCTTTGCATCCCATGATGCCTTTCTCCTCTGCCCAGTCCTATTGACTCCATGCTGGTCTTCTCTGTATCGTCCCGATTTTAGTATGTGTGCTGCTGAAACGAGCTCAAGGCGTGGTTCCTTTCAGTGGGGAGTCTCTGGTGCTCTCTAGACCCTTTGCTACGTGTCCTTCGGATCATTTGGGCAGAGGCCACACCTTGCTCAGGCACAGGGACCTCCTTCTCCAGGCCTCTGCCTGGGTGGTCTCTAGGACATCTCGGTGGGTCACACCCAGGACGGCTGACCAGTGGCCATCTGAGCCCAGAAGCCAAAGTCTCCCGCCCACATGGTCTTGAGTCCAGGCTCCAGCCTTGAACCCACCCAGGACAGCCTGCCCTGCCTCACCCTCCAGCGCACAATGCCTTCCCGAGCCCGCTGGAGCCTCCCTGCCTGGGGGAGGTCGGCCTGAGTGGGCTGGGCTGCTCGGCCTCCCCAAGAGCCCCCACCCAGTTTCTTGTACAGGGCTTTGGGTGGGGGGTGATCAGTTGGGGCCTCACACCTATGCCTCTGGCCTGGCTTCCCTGGGCCTCAGCTTGGTGCTGAGGTGGGAGGTGCTCCCGGCCCTCCATCTTGCCCCGCCGCCTCCTGAGGGACTCTGGCCTTCCCCTCTCAGTGCTCAGGCAGGCGCTGCGGCAGAAGCACCAGGAGGCCCAGCAGGCCTGCCGGCCCCACAACGTGCCCGTGCTGCAGGCCGCTCAGCAGCGTGAGCAGGAGGTACGGGGCCAGAGGGTGGGCGCCCCCGGGCTCTGCTGACGGGGCACGGGGAGGAGGCCCAGGGGCTCGGCGGCCGCTGGCTGTCCGCCCAGCCTGGGTGGGCCGCTGAGGGCGTGGACAGTTCTTACACGTGGCTTTTCCCCATGGGGTGTTGGAGTGCCAGGACCAGGTAGAGTGCGTGATCCCCTCCACCTGCTCCCCAAGACTGCGGCTCCCGACGGGCTGGGCTCGGGGCAAGAGCTGAGAGGGGCCATTGTGCTCGTGGCCTCGGAGGTGCAGGGCCCATCCTGCTCCCTGGTCACTGAGAGAGCCTGAGCGTCTAGAAGGGTGGCAGTGCCAGGCCAGGACCCTGTGTGGGAGGCGGTGGTGTGTGCGAGGTGGTGGTGTGTGCGAGGTGGTGGGGGTGGAGGCGGAATCCCCGAGCTGCCCTCACCGGCAGGCGATGGAGCACCGGATCCGTGAGGAGCAGCGGGCCATGGACCAGAAGATCATCCTGGAGCTGGACCGGAAGGTGGCGGACCAGCAGAGCACCCTGGAGAAGGCGGGGGTTGCCGGCTTCTATGTGACCACCAACCCGCAGGTCAGTCCCGGCCACCCGCGAACCCCCAGAGGCCAGAGCCCATGTGGGGTTTGGGCTGGTGGCCCGGGCAGGGGCAGGGTACGAATGGGGTGGGGAGGCCTGGGGTGCAGGAAGGGGAAATGGGGGTTCAGCTCCAGGGAGGGTTTCTGTGCGGCGCTCAGCTCAGAGGCTGGTCCCGCCGCCTCTGCCCACAGGTGCGAGGGCTCTGCTCTCCGTCCCCAGCTCCTCAGCGCCCGTGGGCCCTCCCCTGCGCACAGCTGTGGGCACCGAGCCTCTGCAGGCTGTGGCCTGGCTCACTCCCCGCCTGGCGCACTCCGGGCCCTGAGCTCTGCCCGGGCCCTTGGGGACGGGGCTTCCACCTGGGCCCTGACTGGGGCAGAGGGGCCGCGGTGTCCCCCGGCCTCACAGCGGCCTCCGTGTCCCAGGAGCTGACCCTGCAGATGAACCTGCTGGAGCTCATCCGGAAGCTGCAGCAAAGGGGCTGCCCGGCGGGGAAGGCAGCCCTGTGACCAGGGGGGTCCCTGCGTTCCCCCGTCCTGGCTGGGAGCACATCCTGTCCCTCTGTCACCGCGAGAAGCAGAAAGCTGAGGACTCGTCTTCCCGGCGTCGGGCCACCGCCTGCCTAGGGGCCTGCAGGGAGGGCCACCTCCGAGGAGAGACAGGGTGGCCTGGCTGTGTCTGCCACCCACCTGTGCCCGGGGTTCACAGCGGGAGCTGTGGGGTGGGGGGGAGCAGCCAGCCTCCTGGCTGCACCGGAGCTGGGCACAGGGTAGGGCTGGGGGGCCTGGCACCGAGCACACCTCGGCCTCCGCCCAGCCCCGGGCTTTGTGCTTCTGTCTGGTCTCGGCCCTTTCTTGGTGGACACGGCCCCGGAGCAGGAGGCCCCGTGGCCCAAAGCTGGTGTGAGCCAGAGAAATAAAGGTGCCTCCATGTGGCCTGCACGTGGGGTGTGTTCAGCTCCGTGGTGTGTGTCATGATCAGGCCAGCTGGGCCCACAGAGGAACCTCCGGGTGCCCCACCCTGTGTCACAGAGGCCACCGCCTTTCCCCTGGGGCACCAGGGCGCAGCCAGTCTGCCCCCCAGGGTGGGTCCTGGGCCCGGGGAGCAGGACGGTGTGGGGGGGGGACCGGGGTGGGGACGCAGCACGCCCATTCCCGGGGCCTCCTGTCTGCGTTGGTCTGAGCTGGGGGCCCAGCACCCTGCATGGCGGTCTGCGGTACGGCCCGAATGGAAGTGTGGGCCTGGCCCGGGGGACACGTGACCGGGAGAAGCAGAGACAGGGGAGATTGCCCGGGCCTCAGGGCCCCAGCAGAGAGGGCGGGAGCTCCTGGCGCGGCAGTAGTGGTTTATTGACAGCCCTTCCTGGGCCCGGCTGCCCACCCGTGGGGCTCGGTGTGTGGCCTTCGGGCCCACGGTCAGGGGTGGGCAGAGGTGGGACGGGGCCCACTCAGGGCAGTTCCTGACCTCGGCGGCTCTGGCAGGTGTCAGACAGCCGTGCCGGGTGCCCACGTCCTGGGGGCGCCGCTCTTAGTCTTGGTGTGGCGAGGCCAGGCCGTGTGCGGCGGGGCTGGGCAGCTCGGGCCCAGGGCCAGCCAGGCCGGCCCGAGGCCCCGGAACCAGTCTGGCCGCGGCGGGCTAGGCGGGGCGGTAGAAGAGGTCGCCGGTGTACAGCCTCCGCTTGAGCTCCTGCCACAGCAGCTGCCGCTCCCGCCGGGCGCCCTTCATGAGGCTGTTGTTCTCCAGGGCGCGGCGCGACAGGTAGGGCAGCACCTCCATCACGGGGCCGTAGGGCACGTACTTGTACACGGCGAAGCCCGCCTGGCCTGCACGCACAGGGGAGGGGAGGGTGAGCCCGGCCCCACGCCCCGTCCCCCCCTGCATTCCCCACCCCTGCACCCCCGGGGGGCCCAGCTCACCCAGCGGGAAGCTGATCTGGTCGCACATGCCCAGCAGCTGTCCGAAGTACACCTGGCGGTCGTTGGGGTGCAGGCCCAGCTCCTCCATCCTGTGACCGGGAAAGGCAGCCGGTGGGCCCCTGGGCCAGCTCTGAGCCCCCTGCCGCCCCCAGGTCCCCTTCCGCATGCTCTAACTGCCATTCCTGCCCAGACTGGGCCTCTGCCCTGCGGTTCCCTCCGCAGCCCGTGGCTACCGAGCGCCCTCTTCCCAAGCCAGCCTCCCTCTGCTGTGCTCACGCCCGGTGGCCCCTTCGCTCCTGCCTGTCCAACCTCCCCTAGTGGCACTCTGACCCAGCAGCCCGCCCCCCGGTGTGGCTCGGGGAAGCTTCCGGCCCTCCCACTGCCCCTTTCCCCGGCCCTTCTGCTCCGCGCCCAGCCCCCAGTGGCCACCGCGTCTCTGGAAGGGGCTGATGGACACCGGCCAGGAGATGCAGTCCCCTTTGCTGGCTCAGCCACAGACGAGGCCAGTTAGGGCCCAGCAGGCCCCAGCTGGGCCCAGTCCACACTGCAGGCCCCCAGAACACACTGTTGTTTGGCCACTGCGTTTTGTGTTGGGTTGTTGCTTGGTCAAAGCTGACGGGCTACGTGAGGCCCCTGGGGTCTGATCAGAGACCACACCGCTTCCCAGGGAGGCGCCCTGGCCCCCGCGCAGGAGGTGCGTTAGGATGCGTGGTTTTCATTGCCATCTCCGACGAAAAGACAGCGCCCTCCTGACAGAGGAGCCCTCAACCCCCCGTGCCTTCCCCGGCCCTTAGAGCCCCACTCGGCAGCAAGCCTTGGGCTTGGGGGGCCCCTGCTTTACTCCTGGAAACTTAAGAACCGGCAAGACTCCGTGCAGGGCCTGAGCCCCGGAGGCAGTGCCGGTGGTGGGGGGGAGGCGGGCACGGGGACCCGGCCCGGGCATGGCGCCGCTCAGGCTGAGACACGGGAAAGAGCGTGGGGCAACACTGGGCTAAGTTTGCTTCACCTGCTCCGACACCTGACTGCTAAGGGCCCCACCAGTTCTCTCCACCGGGCAGGCGTTTAAAGAGAAAACAGCGTTAAACTCCAAATGCAGCCTAAAACGTTAAGCGTGGCTGTCTCTGGAGAGGCCAGGATAGAGGCTTCTCGAGGGCTTTCACTTCCACCCTGTATTTGGGCCTTTTAGGGAGCTAGTTACTGACACTTATTTTTTGAATTTGAAACTTGAGTCTGCCAGTTATTAATTTTAAAAACCAAATTAACTGCAAATAGCCTTTTTGCTGCAGCGGGGCAGTGCCTGGCAGGGCCGGTGGGGCAGGGCCTCCTCGTTGTCCCCGGATGCTCCCCTCGAGCACCCACCCGCCTGGCTGGGCACTCTGCACGTCCAGCATGTCAGACTCACGGCCCGCCGGCCACGGGTCTCATCTATGTGGCCATGTTCGCCCTGAGTTTGACATGCTTGCTGTGCATGCTTCCAGGGTCTCACCGAGCTCCCCCCTGCCCGGAGCCCTCAGGCAGCCGCGGGCGGGCTCCTCACCTGCGCAGCGTGAAGCGCACCGTGTCCTCGTTGTGGGAGGCCACCATCACTTGCGCCTTGGGGTTGTTCTTCAGCTCCTCCAGGACGTAATCGAGGCACCTGGGGGGAGAGGCACGTGAGCCTGGGCCGCAGAGCTCCCCGGGGGGAAAGGCCACAGGGGGCCCGGGGCCGCTCCTCCTGGAGGTGCCCACGGTGCCAGGACACCACCCGGAGCACTCGGCCTGCCTCCTCGGCACCTGTGAGGAAGAGGGAAAAGCCAGCAGCACAGGGTTAGGCATCAGAGGGAACTCGCTGAGGCAGAGTGCCCTGTGCCCAGGACAGATGCGGCTTCCCGTCTGGAAAGGGTCTTCGAGGACATTAAAGGCCTGGGAGGTGGGGGGGGACTCCCTGTGCCGGGGAGCCTGGCCCCCCGCCATCTGGCGGTGAAAACAACGGGCAGGTGCGTGACCTCTGACCCAGCAGCTCCTCACCCCTGGGTCACCCTTCTGACACAGGACGCTGAGCACCCTAAAGCTCGCAGGGACCCACACGAGCACAGGCACCTGCGCTGGCCGGTAACGGTCTGCACGCCGACCGGGGGATCCAGCTACAGCTTCACCGGGAAAGCGAGGGCAGGGACAGTGCACGTGCCGGCTGTGAGGTCTGACCGAGAGGGGCGTGCAGCTCCTGGGAGGACGCCAGGCTCTGCCGGGGCCGACAGGCAGGTCAGGGGCAGACACGGGGGTCTCTGAATTTACAACACACCTGCACCACCTCGTAGAGAAACAGCTCGCAGCCTGCTGCCTGCCCCCCAGGAGCTGTCACCTGTTTATTTTACGCAGCAGGAGACCAGTGTGGTCCCTGGGACAAGGTGAGTGCAGGGCGGGGAGGGCTACCAGCCCACAGGAGCTGCCAGTTTAGTTTTGTTAGTCGACTTTTCTGTATTAAAAAAGCTGCCTGGCCAGTGTGGCTCAGTGGTTGAGCGTCAACCCATGAACCAAGAGGTCACCAGTTCAATTCCTGGTCAGGGCACTTGCCCGGGTTACGGGCTCAGTCCCCAAAGGGGGATGTGCTCTCTGTCCCTCACCTCTCTCTCTCTCTCTCAAAATCAATAAAGACATTTTAAAAAACAACCTTAATGTTTTTGAAAAAGTCAATCAAAAGCAGAAAACAGCCAGTTCCGGCCTCAGGGCAGAAGTCTCCTCTTACAGAAGCTGCTCCCCCTTCAGATAGGGGCCCACCGGGCCAGCTCCAGCACCAAGGAGGGGTGTTTCCCTCGCCCTTTCCTCCCTCCCCTACCCTCCCTCCCCAGGTGGCCCTGAGGCCCCGGGACCTGAGGAGGATGGGCGCACCTGTGGTACATGGCGTTGGTGGCCTCGTACGTGGGGTTGATGGGGTCCTCGTAGCCGATCTCGGCAGCGCGGGCCCGTTCCTGAGCCATGTACGCCCCCCGCACCAGCTTGGCTCCGAAGCACCAGCCCTCGCGGCGAGCCAGCTCCACGTCCAGGGTGACGTTGTCGTAGGCTTCCTGCGGGGTCAGGGTCAGGGTCAGGGCCTCCAGCCGGCACTTCCTAGGGCAGGCATGTCAGACTCGAGGGCCGCGGGCCGCGTTATCTGGCCCGGGTTCGCCTTTGAGTGCGACATGCTTGTCCTCGGGCCTTTACGGCCTCAGAGCAGCCGGGGTACAGTCAGCGAGGGGCAGCAGGTGGCTGAGGGGAGTGCCCTGTGAGTGCCCCGGGGATCTGGAAGGCAGGTGTGGGTGAGAGAGGCCCTTTGACCTCTGTCCACAAGGAATGGTGACGGGAGGTAGTGGTGGGGGGACCTGCAGCCTCTTCTGCTTGGCCTGGGGCAGTCCATTGAGGGGGCAGACCAGGTGCCAGCAGCCGCTGTCTACGCCAGTCTCCTCAGGCCGACTCGGGGGTGGGCCCCTGCCTACATAACCCGTCACCCCCACCTGCGGCCTCTTACCGCCTCCCTGGTCCCCAAGCTGCCCATTCTAGGGTTGTGCCCAGGGGACACGCAGAATCCTAGTCAAGTCTTTTCTGGGCAAAGGCCCAGAGCTTTCATCGGTTCTTACAGAAGATGGTCAATCATGAGGGCTTTGACATTTGGGGTTTACAGACATCAAGTGGACCCTGAACAAGCTCCTTCCTCTTCCTCCCACCCCTCAACACCCCTGTGTGGGATCTGGGTCGCCCGACCTCCCTCCTCGACCCGGGGGCTCGGGTGGGGGCGTGCCATCCTCGGGGGGGGGGGGGGGACGCACCCTGAGGTAGCACTGGTACGTGTTGAGGATGAGCGGCTTCTCCACGTTGAACTTGCGCTGCATTTCCAGCGTCAGGCGGCTGATGGCCGGCTGGAAGTAGGTCTGCTCGGCGTCCACCATGAGCCGCACCCCCACCTGGGTGGCTTTCTTAGAGGTCCAGGGGGGTGGGAGAGAGGGTTTGTCGGGGGCTCGGGTGAGACAGGCGCCCCCCCCACCCCAGCCCCCGGGGCCCAATCCCAGGCCCTCCACCTTGGCCAGGACGTCCATCCTCTGCAGCATCCTCCTCATCTGCTGCTCCTCCTCCTCGGTGAACCCCGACAGCAGCGGCTCCAGCTGTCCCGTCTGGGGGCACACGCAGGGGGGGGGGGGGTCAGCGGGCGCTGGACCGCCCCTCCCGAAGCCAGCGCCTCCCCTGCCCAGAGTCCACCCTGGTCCCCAGCACCAGCGAGACCCCCTCCTCCACCCTGTCCACGCGTGAAGGTCAGCGCCCCGCCCTGAGGCCGGCTGGGGACGGGGACAAGGCCACTTGGAGGTGCGACCTCCCAGCCAGCTCCTCGCAGAGCCAGCTGCCGCAGGTCAGGCCTGCACCCACCCTGCTCCCACAACCCCCCCAGGGCCCCCCAGAAGTCCCCCTTCTGCTCCCACACAGCGCGAAGGAGGCTGCCCTTGGCCTATCCAGTCGCCAGGAAGGGCTCAGCCCGAGCGGGGCGCGGGCTCAGGGATGACAGCCGTGCGGCACAGACCGATGGGACAGAGGCGCCTTCCGTGCCCGGGTGGAGGCCTTCAGGGAGCCTGGGCAGGCGGTTGGAGGCAGTGGGCACCCCCCCTGCAGGCCTGCGTGGCACCGGGGTCCTCTGCTCTCCCCACCTGCCCGCTAACCCTGGCCAGGGCGCTCTGAGGAGTGGGGGTCCGAGGTGGCCTCAGGGCTGAGGCTGGAGGGGCATGGAAGGCAGCCTTTGCTGTTTCTTCACCATCCCGGCCTAAGAGGCTATTTCAAACACGGCCTCCGCCTTCCTGACAGACACCCTCCCCCTGGACGTGGGCCGCCCAGTGACGGACTTCTAATCCGCCCAATCAGGCGGTGAGAGGGGGGGTTCGGAGGCGGGGCTAGAAAGGGGGACAGCTTCCGCCTGGCCCCGGGGACATGCGCTGGGAACCAGCGGCCACAGAGTGGGGAGGCCCAGGCCGGCCGCTGGCCGCGCAGGTGGGGACCCTCCACACTGGCCCCAGCCTCTGCCCCTCCCAAGCGCAACCGCAAGGGAACCCCCGAGAGAGAACCCGCCGGGGCCTGGAAGGGCGACCGCAGGAGCGTGGCCCCCTCAGGCCCGTGAGGATCGGGGTGACCCAACGTGCCAGGACAAATGACGTGGGGAAGGCTCCCCAGAGGCCCCTCTCTCCTCGTGGGTCTCTGCCCCACTCTGCGGGGCACTTAGCGGGATGATCTTCTTCCCCCTGGACCCATGGTCGGCAAACGGCGGCTCACAAGCCACACGCGGCTCTTGAGTGTGGCTCTTTGACAGAATACCACGGCCTGGGCGAGTCTATTTGGGAGAAGTGGCGCTAGGAGAGGTTTAAGCTTAAAAAACGTGGCTCTCCCAAGAAATTTCGATCTTTGTCCTACGGATATTTGGCCCTGTTGGCCAATGAGTTGGCCGACCACTGCCCCAGACCAAGCATGTCAGACTCCAAGGCTAACAACACGGGCCCAATGAGGCGTGCGGCCCACCGGCCTCGGGTTTGACATGCTCGCCCTCGACCGTGGGGCCCTGCGGGGCCAGGGAGGACAGGAACCTGGCCCCTCCCAGCCCGGCACCCTCTGGGCCGGGGCTCCCCGGGGTGTGCGCGGGGTGGCGTCACCTGCATGTTGGGGACCACCAGGTGCCTGGAGAGCGTGGTCCTGCTGTCGATGAGGCTGTTCCAGTCCAGCAGGTCCAGGGTGCTGCGGGGGAAGGGCGGCCGGTGAGCGACGGCAGCAGCTAGGGCCCGCGTGGGGGCCCCCGACGCCACACCGGCCCCTTCCCGAAAGGAGCACCCCCAAGCCCGGTCCCCGCAGGACCCGCCCCCGTGTTCAGTTTAACATACATGACATTCTCTGTTTGAAAAAAATGGAAACCAACCCCGGCCGGTGTGGCTCGGCTGGAGGGTCGTTCTGTGCCCCCAAGAGTCGCCGGTCCTGGTTTCTGGCCGGGGCACACACCCAGGTTGCGGGTTTGACCTCCGGCCGGGGTGCGTACAGGAGGCAACTGCTCGCTGCTTCTCTCTCATATTGATGTGTCTGTCTCTCTCTCTCTCTTCGCTCTCTCTCTCTCTCCCTCTCCCTCTCTCCCTCTCTCCAAATAATGAAAAAATATCCTCAGATGAGGATTAAAAAAAACCACAAAACACACCACAAAACATGAACGTGTCCTGCATCGGGGCAGCGGCAGCTCTGAAAACTCGGGGCTTGCACCACGACCCCACCGTGGCCTCCGTCCCAGCGCCCCGGCCCTAAGGAGGGAGCCCGGGGCCCCGAGGGGCTCAGCTGCCCTGGCCCTGCCCGGCGGCCCGGGGAGGCCGTGCTCCCGACCAGCTGCCGGCACCAAGCCTGTGCCCATACGGCCAGCTCCCCTCTACCCCTCATGGGTCCCAGGTGCCTGCCAGCTCCCACCCTGTGCACCCCGGGGCAGCAGTTTCTCTGGCGCCATCGCCCCAAGGCCCACAGGCTCGAGGGGGGCGGCCAGGATCGGGAGAGGCTGCAGGGACTCCGCTGGGACCCCGCCTGACCGCGTCGACGCCACCACCGCGGGCAGGCGCTGCTCTTACCCGGACAGGCCCAGGGTCTCCGCTCGGAACCAGTCCTCAATCTCCTTCCGGGACGCGATGCCCATCTTCGCCACGCTTTCCTGGAAGCAGCGAGGAGGTGTCCGGTCCGGCCCGGCCCCACCCGGCCCCCCTCACCACCGTGCAGTGCCTCCCGCCTGTCGCTTTGGGATCTATTCTGACCTGGGCACACCATGACTTCCGGCCGTGCTTCTGCCCCACGGCTGGGCCCATCCCAGCCCCGCGGGTTCCGGATGCCCCTTCCCTGCCCCTGCAGCTCCACTAACCTGCGGGGCCAGCCCCTGCGCCCTCCTGTCCCTGTCCCGTGTGACCTCAGCCCCTGGCCGGACTCCTTCCCTGCCAAACCCTCGCCGCGGCAGGGTGGGCGGCGGGCCCCGGAGCAGTGCTGGTCACCCCCCCACCCCCCCCCACCTTAGACACCGCCTGGCCCGTTTCCCCCCGGGCAGGGCACCTCCCCAGCCCCTCCGCGCCCACCCTTCTCCTCACACCCCAGCGAGGGGCCGCCCACCTGCAGCGCCGCCACCTCCAGCTTCGTGTCCATGGCGTCCAGCCCCGCCTTCCCCTGCTCCGCAGCCATTTGGTGAAAGAACCGTCTCCACTTGGTCAGCACGTCAGAGAACTGCAGCTGCAAATGCAGGCCGGAGCTGCAGCTGCCGCCGCCACCACCACCACCCCGGGTGCGCGCCCAGCTCCCGGCCCCTGGGGGGCCCCCACCCCGCCCACCGGCGTCCTGGGCTCCCAGCCCCCAGGTACTGGCGGGCGAGCTTCCCGCCGGGTGCTCGTGGTAGCCCGAGGTTCCTGCAAACTCCCTCTGCACGTGGCAGGTCCCGGCACTTACCAGAAACTGGGGTCTCCCCAGCGCGGTGAGCTTGATGGCCGAGAAGCCGTCGTTGCTGGCTCCACCTGAGGAGGCCGCAGGGTCCAGGGAGGGGAGGGGAGAGGAGCGGTGCTCACCCAGAAGCAAAGGGCTCCCAGCTCCTCCAACGCCCACCCCGTGACCCTGAGGGGACAGTGACTCATTTGCGTTTGCCACGTGGGTCAGGACGGCGCTAGCTGCCTCCTCTCCCCCGCCATGGGCACCTGGGCTGCCCACGGGGGCTCCCCGACACAAACTCGGGGCAGAATCTGGCTTCCGGCCTCCGGAGTGTGTCTTTGCGTCCGAGGGAGCCTCCTGCCTCTCTGCTCCAGCTATCTCCCCCCGGCAGAGGGGGCAGGGGGGCACACAGGTGCCCCCGGCGCGGGGCACTGGACGGCCCAGTGTCTGCCCGACTGGCCCCGGTGTCCCCGGCACCGCTCCTAGAAGACCGCTCTGGCCGAGACCGGTTTGGCTCAGTGGATAGCGCGCCAGACTGGGGACTGAAAGGTCCCGGGTTCGATTCCGGTCAAGGGCATGTGCCTTGGTTGCGGGCACATCCCCGGTGGGGGTGTGTGGAGGAGGCAGCTGGTCGATGTTTCTCTCTCATCGACGTTTCTAGCTCTCTATCTCTCTCCCTTCCTCTCTGTGAAAAATTAATAAAATGTATTTTTTTTAAAAAAAGAAGAAGAAGAAGACCGCTCTGATCCTTGCCTGTGGGGAGGGAGGACCCACCTCCCCCTCACAGGAGGCTGCACAGGGGACGGCGCTAGGCCCCACAGGACACTGAGGCCTCTGTGACCCCCCCCCCCCCCGGCAGGAGGGGCTCCGCCGGAGGAGGCGGACAGTGCGGCCCTCGCAAACCCAAGCACCTCGTGTGCCCAGCGCCTCGCCCCTGCCCCACCCGGGGGCCACTGGCCACCGAGCGCCCTCCCAGCGGTCCACGGGGGCACCTGGTGGCCAGGAGAGGGGAGCGCAGCATCTTCCTGGGGGTAGAAGGGCGCTGCCGGGCGTAGCCCTGACCCCAGCGTGACTTAGGCCCGGCCTGTGGCTCCCCGTTGTCCCCCCGGGTCATCCTCACACCGCCGCCGGGGCCGCCCAGACAGAGCGGAAGCCCCGAGCCCGCGCTCCAGTCCGGCCTCCCACGCGCCCACGCTCCCACGGGCCACGGGGGGCCGGGCCGGGCGGGGGGACAGCCGGCCAGGAGCGCGGCCCCACCTGAAGCCTCGATGCAGCGCAGGAAGGTCTCCATGTGGCCGTCGCACTTGGCCTCGTTGGCGTAGAAGTAGGTGCGGGCGCTGACCACGCCGTCCCGGCGGTCGCCGAATCCCTGGTGGACCTGGTACTGCTTCTCCCTCTTGCTGGTGCCTGTGAGCGAGCGAACGGCCGGGGCACTCACCGCCCCGCGCCCGCCCCCACCCCCTCCCGGCACACAAGGCGTCCTGGCCCCCTCCCTGCACACACCCTCCCGGCACACCCCCTCCCTGCACCGGTGCTCGGGGCTGTGTGCCAGGCCCAGAGTCACCTGACCCCGGACCCACCGCTCCTCCCTGGACGAGCCCTCGTCACGTGGCAGACCCGGGGCCCACGGAGGGCCGGAGGGTGCGTCAGCAACCTCAGAGCCGTGGCCTGGGCGCCCGTGGACGGGGGCCAGGACTCAGCCCCGCCCTTTGCCCCCCGGGCCGGCTGTGCCCCCGGTCCGGGTGCCAGCGAGGCGGGTGGGCCGGGAGGCAGGGGGGTGGCGGAGAGAGCACTTGTTGGTGAGCAGCCCCCCCCCCCTACCTCCATCCTTCTTCTCCGCTGCTGATGTGCAGGCCCTGAGGGAAGGAAGAGGGCAAGGGTCAAGGTCATGCCACCCCAGGGTGAGAGGAAACAAGGACGAACCCCTCTCGGGGTGAGAGAAAAGGAGGCTGGGCCCCCGCACCTGACCTGAAAAGCCGAGTGCCGCCGGGTGAGCCAGGGCGGGCAAGGGTGACTCAGCCGCCCCACCCACCCTCCCAGGCTCCAGCTACCCCCCCGGAGCCGGGAGGGGAGCAGCCTGGCACCAAGCTAGCCCACGAGGCCTGCGCCTGGCACCAGAGGAGCCGAGCCTCCCCGTGGGCGGGGCCCCTGACCGGTGGGAGCACCCGGACCAGCCCAGAGCGCGGAGCGAGCGAGTTCTCGAAGGAGGAGGCCTCGCTCTGCAGCCTTTCCTTCCAAGGAAGAGACAGGACTACGGGGTCGGCTGGGGCTGGGGAGGCGCGAAGACGGGCGGCCACCGGCGTACGAAATTCCCCACACCAAGGAGGGAGGGCCCCCCACCCCGCCTCCTCCTCCAGGCACCTTCAAGCCTGGCCTCCTGCGCCCCCACACGGCCGGCCCCCTCTTCAACCGCCCCAGCACCCCGCTTCACTCTTGCCCCCGAGACTTACCTCCCAGGCAGCAACCAAAAGATTTTCTCTGAACACGAAAACCTTCCCATCAGACCTGAACAGCACCCCCAGCCCTCAGTCCTGGCCACCCCCACCCCCCGCCCCCACCAGCATCACAGCAACCACCCTCCTCCTCCTCACGGCGGCGTGGGGTCGTCCGCAGGATGCTGTCTTCAGATGAAGGGCCCGGGGCTGGCACTCCCGCAGCTTTGTCCCCCGATTTGTATCGAAAGCCTCTACGTCCATTACCACGGACACGGCTCAGCCGCAGCCCCGCAGAGCTCCATGGCCTCCCGCGTCCTCAGACCCACAGGAAAGGGGCAGGGACTCCCCCCGCCCCTCCGGGGCCACTCCAGGCCACGGGAAACCCGGGGAAGCTGCGGACGGGGGCCTGCACCTGCCGTGGTGGCCTCACGGGGGCGCTCAGAGGCCGTGGCACCTTTACCTCACTCACTGCCCCCCGAGCAAGGCCCCGCGGCCTGAAATCCGGACCCGGGACAGATGTGGAGGGCAGGACCCACGAGGCCACAGCCTGGGGACAAGAAGGGGAGCGGCTCCAGCTGCCCCGGCCGCCCCGTGCCAAACCGGAAGGCAGAGGGTGCGCTGTGCCACCACGCCGGCCCCGCAGAGCACACACCCCTGCGGGAACAGGGAGCTCCCAGCCCAACCCCCAACCCGAGGCCCTGGGCCAGGGCACCTCCAGGACAAGCCCCGGGCCCTCCCAGGCATGGCCCCGGTACAACCAGGCAAAAAGCCACCCATTCATTCGAGGCAGGTACGACATGGGAGGCCACAGTGTGCCCCGAGGCAGGGGCCTGGCCAGCGGGGGCGGCGGCGGCTGGCGGGGCGCGGGCCGGCTCCGCAACCCCAGCCCACGGCTCCGAGAAGGCGAGCACTAACCACCGTAACCTGTCTGCCGGGCAGACGACGGCCTTCCACCGATGGAAACCGTTCCCTCCAGAGGACTCCCCTTCCTCACTCCCAGCATGCTCAGCGGCCGGCGAGCCTCGGAGGTCGTGGTCATTTCCAGCCCCCGAGACACGCACACTTATCCCGGGGAGCCGCCGCCGCCGCCGCCACTCTGGGGACCAGCGCGCAGAAAGCCTCCAGCCAGCCCTGGGTCTGCACGCAGGGGGCAGACCCGCCTGCAGTCACCCTGTCCCCGGGTGTCCTCACCACAGCCTCTCCCCTTCTCCACGGCTTCTGCCTGCTGGGGAGACGCTCTGGGGGTCCCCTCCTCGCGTCGGGGGGCCCTGGCCTCTGCCCTCCAACAAGAGCTCGGGGGAACAGCCCCCCACACACCCGCCCCAGAGGGCGACTGTCTCCCCCCTCCTGCTTCCGGCCCTGCAGCTGCCTCCGCACCTCCTGGGCCTCGAACCTCTAGCTATGCAATCCCCGCCTGCAGCCTTCCTTTGGGGCAGCGGCCTCCACCTCGCTCGTCCACGGTCCGTGGGCAGCTGGGCCCACCCCGTCAGCCCAGCCAGGCAGGCACCCTGACGGGGCACGCTCAGCCCAGCCCCCCTGGCGGGCACAGGGCCTCCGGCAGCAGAGCTGGGCACAAGCCCTTGGCACATGCCCCTGGCGGGGCTGGCAGTCACCCTGTCAGGAGCGGGAGGGACCACCCCTCAGGCCCCGGAGCCCCCCGAGCGGCGCTCCTGCAGGACGAGGCGGCTCGGAGCGGGGCGGGCCAAGGGCACACAGGCAGGGAGCCAACGGCAGGGCAGGGAGGGGGCGCGGCAGGCCCCGGGGGAAAGGCGTCTTTTCGTGCCAGAGAGAAAAGTCCCACGGTGAAACCATCCAGCCCTCACACCCTGGCCCAGCGGGACTCAGAGCCCATTGGTGAGCCAACAGGCAGCCCCAGCCTCGCCCCCCTCCCCCTCCTCCCCCTCCTTGCTGGACACAGAGGGGGTGCTCGGCTGGGGAACCCCGCCTTCAAGGCAGCAAATCACTAGGCAGGGGCTGGGCTCCCCGGGCCAATTGGCTGTGAGGCTTGGACATTCTGTTCCCAGGGCAGGAGCCTCATGTGACTCCTTTCCCTCCTCTGCCCCCCCTTTCTCCCCCCCACCCCCTCCCTGCCTGCCTGCCCGGACAAACACCACCGCCTGACACGGGCAGGTTATGCAGCCGGCCTGGCCCAGGCCTCGGGTCAGTCGGGCACAAGTGCTGTCAGCACTTGGGATTCCAGGTGCAAATGAGGGCCCCGCCCGGGATGGGCTGCAGGCATCGGCACAGCACGGAAACCGGGCAATTTTGCAAAGGAAGGGCAGGTCTTGCCTGCACTTCCCCCCTAAGGACTGCTGCTCCAGGAAGCGGAGGGTGACCTAATTCTGACTCAGCAGGGTGGCTCAGGGACGTGCCCGCCCACGTTGCCACACTCACTGCCCCGGGCACAGGCCCTGCAGCGAGGCGGTGGCCTCGGGAGGACCCCCAGGCAGCTGGTCAGCCATTCCGGGCTGCACGATCCCTTCCCGGCGGGCGCCTGGGCGGGCTCCACCTGCCCGTCGGCTGCACAATCCCTTCCCCACCAGGCGGGGTCCACCGGCGTGTGGGACAACCACCACCTCCGGGGCCAGGCAAGGGTGGGGTCCTCCTGGAAGAGGGGCCCGGGCACAGCAGGAAGGCTCCACGCCGGGGCAGGCGCGCCGTGTGTCACCAGCGGGGCAGCCCTGCTCTCCGCCCCGAGAGCCACCCACGGCCGCTCCCCCCTGTCCGCGGAGGGCGACAGCGGCCAGAGTGTCGTGCAGGGGTTTTCACACGTGTCACAAAAACACCATCCTTGCTTTGACTCGCCGCAACCACTTATAAGCGCCAAAGCCACCGAAACCGGTTTGGCTCAGTGGACAGAGCCATCTGCCTGCAGACTGAAGGGTCCCAGGTTCGATTCCGGTCGAGGGCATGTACCTTGGTTGCGGGCACATCCCCAGTGGGGGGTGTGCAGGAGGCAGCTGATCGATGAGTCTCATCGATGTTTCTAACTCTCTATCCCTCTCTTCCTCTCTGTAAAAATCAAAAAAATATATATATATTTTTTAAAAAGCGCCAAAGCCGAAGCCAGTTTGGCTCAGTGGTAGAGCGTCGGTCTGCGGACCGAAGGGTCCCAGGTTCAATTCCGGCCAAGGGCATGTACCTTGGTTGAGGGCACATTCCCCGGTAGGGGGTGTGCAAGAGGCAGCTGGTCGATGTTTCTCTCTCATCGACATTTCTAGCTCTCTATCTCTTTCCCTTTCTCTCTGTAAAATATCAATAAAATATATTTTTTTAAAAAGCGCCAAAGCCATCCTCGGCTTGCGGACGGTACAAAGCCGGGCGGTGGGCGGGGGTCGGCCGTGGCCCCAGCGTGCTGACCCCTACCCTCCGTGTCCCTCCGGCCTCGTGCGCACAGAGCCCCCCCGGAAAACCCAGGGCTGCTGAGCTCCTCACGAGACAAGAATGCGAGGGCCCCGGACTGAGGGGGTCCCAGGACTCAGGAGGGCTTCTGAGGAATCAGGCTGACCACGCTCTCCTAGCCCACGGGGGCGCGGTGGGGCTCCCCCCAGACGCCGGGCGGGCCTTACTCCATCTCCTGGCGCTCCGCCTCCTCCTGGCTCAGGTCCTCCTCCACGCCGTAGTCCAGGATGGAGCCCACGCCAAAGGCCCGGTTGTGCCGGATGAGGGGCCGGATGGCCTCCTGGTCCTCGCCGGCCACAAACTGCCCGTAGAAAGTCATCTTCATCAGCCGGTCGAACAGCCGCTGCCCGAGAAGCCTCCTGGTGAAGTGGAGCAGCTGGAAGGCAGAGGGGAGAAAGCTGTCTCGGGCCAGCAGCCCCCCCTGTCCCCCGGCAGGGCACCCTGCCTCCCTGACCCCCCTCACGCCAACCTCAAGGCCCGGACGCTCTCCTAGGGCCTCTGTTTTACCTTATGTGTCTATTTATTTAATATATTTTATTGATTTCTTACAGAGAGGAACGGAGAGGGATAGAGAGCTAGAAACGTCGATGAGAGAGAAACATCGACCAGCTGCCTCCTGCACACCCCCTACTGGGGATGTGCCTGCAACCAGTGTACATGCCCTTGACGGGAATCGAACCTGGGACCTTTCGGTCCGCAGGCTGACGCTCTCTATCCACTGAGCCAAATGGGTTTTGGCTGTTTTATCTTAGGCAGATGCGCTCACCAGCCGTGAGCCCACCTTCTGGCTGAGCCACTCTCCTCCCTGTGGTATCTGGTTGAAACCAGCTCTCCAACATCCCCCGAGGGGTTCTGGGTTTTGGGGTGCAGACCAGGCCAAGAGACCCCACGGGTGCACCGTCAGGGCCGGGGAGAGATGCGGGAGGTTGGCTAGCCGAGGAGGGACAGCAGGAGGGCTCCAGGGCATCGTATCCGGGCCAGAGCAGCGAGCTAACCTACTACTAGTCAGAGCATCCGCCCCCTGGTGGTCAGTGCACGTCATAGCAAGCGGTTGAGCGGCTTTAGTATTTTCATTAGCATATCATGCTTTGATTGGTTGAACGGCCGACTGGTCTACCAGGCACTTAGCATATTAGGCTTTTATTATATAGGAGGGTTTTAGTTAATCTTCACTCAAGGATATATATATATACCGTATTTGCCGGCGTATAAGAGACTGGGCGTATAAGACGACCCCCTAACATTTCCACTCAAAATACAGAGTTTGTTATATACTCGCCGTATAAGACTACCCCCCACTTGGAGGCATATTTTTCAGGGCCAAAAAATCGTCTTATACGCCGGCAAATACGGTATATTATTGATTTTTCACAGAAAGGAAGAGAGAGGGATAGTTAGAAACATCGATGGGAGAATTATCGATCAGCTGCCTTCTGCACACCCCCTACTGGGGATGTGCCCGCAGCCAAGGTACATGCCCTTGACCGGAATCGAACCTGGGACCTTTCAGTCCGCAAACCAACGCTCTATCCATTGATCCAAACCAGTTTCGGCTCCATTGATTTTTTTAGAGAGAGTGGAAGGGAGGGGAAAGGCAGAGAGAGAAACATCAATGGGAGAGAGATGCGCATCAATTAGTTACCCCCCCAACATACACCCTGACCAGGGCCGGGGATCCAGCC
The DNA here is from genome assembly GCA_963924515.1 of Vespertilio murinus. NCBI lineage: Eukaryota > Metazoa > Chordata > Mammalia > Chiroptera > Vespertilionidae > Vespertilio > Vespertilio murinus. The sequence continues at coordinate 13,264,610 of OZ004720.1, read as the reverse complement.
TGCAACCAAAGCATGTGCCCTTGACCAGATCTGAACCCGTGACCCTTCATTCCAGGGGCCAGTGCTCTAACCACTGAACCAAACTGGCCAGGGCCCCAGGCCCTCGGTGATTCTAGAGTGGAGACCATCCAAGGCAGCCTGTTCATGTGCCCGCAGCACCTGTCCGTCACCATGCCTCACGCAGGGCGGGTCCCAGGAGCCCCCCCCCCTCACCTCTGGCTGCTCCCCCTGGCCCTGCATGCTCACAGAGGATCCCCACAGCCCTTGGCAGTGGACACAGACGCCAATGGCGGGTCTCTGGGAGGAGCAAGGGGCACGCTCACAAACACCCCCTGTTAGCCACACCTCCGAGGCTGCGTTTGGGGAAGGGGGGGATCTGGCACGGCTTTCTAGGAGGGGCAGGCGCCTAGATTCCCCAATGGTTTGTTCGGGGCTTGGTCCACGTTCCTCACACAGCGCCCGGCAAGGGCCCAGGGCCCCGGCGGCTGAAGGGCAAACCCACATGTGCAGCGTGAGCCCGGGGTGGGGTGCAGGTGGCAGCCAGCCAGGTGACCCTCCGCACGCCGCGTCCTGTGGGACGAGAGCCCACCCTGGGACCACGGGGGCCACGGCAGCTCAGCCGCACGTGCCCCTGAGCAAGGCCGCCGCCCCCCCCCCAAAACCACCCAGCTTCCTCCTCCAGTCACCTCCCAAATCTCTGCCACCGTTCACCCCAATGTCCTGGGCAGCTGCTTCCTCGCCAGTGCAGTTCTGGGCTGCACAGAACAGGGGGGACTGAGGCCACGGGGGAGAGACCCCGAAGAAGGGAGGAGCAAGGCCGCTCCAGGGGAGGACTTGGAGCAGGGAGGGACGTGCTTGCTCACGTACATGCAGAGGTGGTGGTGGTGGGGCGGGAGGCAAGGGGGCGCTTGCCAAGGGGAGGGGGTGGCACAGCAGCTGCTGCCATGGGGACAGCCCGAGTGGGAGGGGCCTCGGCCGCTACCCCAGCTGCAGACAGGAAAAGCCTGAGGGTTCTCAAAGAGCAGAGCCCCCTTCATGTGTGTGTGTGTGGGGGGGAGATCTCTGGGGATCAGGGTGTCAAGGCACAACCCCGACCCTAAGCAAAAGCATGAGCCAGTCACACAGCTGCACCCCGAGCCAGGCAGGCAGGCCGGGGAGCGGGGTGGCGCTCCGTGGAGATGCCGCGAGGCCGGCTGGGAGCAGGGCAGGGCGCCCCCAGGGACGCGGTCCTCCAGTCACCACCTCTGTCTTGCTGCGGCCTGTGTCTGAGTCTATTGTGTCTCGTTGTTTTTATAAAAAGGATTATAGGACTGGAAAATGAAAGTGCCCACAGGAAGCACAGGGCACGCCTCCCCCTCTGCCCTGAGGCTAACACCGAGCCAAGGCCAACGCGGCCTCGCAGGAGGAAAAGCAGGTCTTTTATTATGATTATTGTTGTTGTCATTATTATTATTATTATTTTTAAAATATATTTTATTGATGTTTTACAGAGAGGAAGGGAGAGAGAGATAGAGAGCTGGAAACGCCGATGAGAGAGAAACATCGACCAGCTGCCTCTCGCACGCCCCCTACCGGGGATGTGCCCCCAACCGAGGTACATGCCCTTGGCCGAACCGGACCTGGGACCCTTCGGTCCGCAGGCCGACGCTCTAGCCACTGAGCCAAACCGGTTTCGGCTATTATTAATTTTTTAGAGAGAGAGAAGGACAGAAACATGGGTGAGAGAGAAGCATCACGGGTCAGCTGCCTCCTGCACAGCCCCTGCTAGGGATCAAGCCTGCAACCGGGGCATGTGCCCTGACCAGCAATCAAACCAGTGCCACCCGCGTTGGTTCATGCTTAACCACTGAGCCACACAGGCCAGGCAAAACAAAAAACAAAAACTGTGTCATAAACATATCAAAGATCATCCCCGCGGCAGGCAGGGCGGAATGACCGTCGCCCGCCGCTGGGAGGAACCCGTGACCGTGTGCTCCGGCACCTGCTCGGGCACCACGTGGGGAGGTGTCTCCTCCCAGGCCTGCGGACGTGTCTTCCCCCCACCCCCCACCCCCCACCCCGGGGCCACACGGTAAATAATTTATTGAGGCTTTGCGGGCCAAACGGCCCCGGTCATCACTATTGAACTCTGCCGACACAGCCCCAAACCAGCCGCCGCCGCAGCCACCGCCACCGCCAACTGAAGGAGCCAGAGCAGAGCTGAGGCTTCGGTGACAGACTTCGGGAAGGCGATCTGGGGTCGGGGACCCTGGGCTGGTGCTCCCACACACTGCGCCCTTCGCTGACCTTCTCTGCTCCAGGGGCAGGCGGGGCTCAGGGAGCACGGCCACCCACCCCCCCACCCACCCCCAGGTCACAGGGCCAGCCCCTCACCCTCTCACCCTGGCAGAGGGGAAGCTGTGGGTTCAAATCCAAAACCCCGGCACAAGCGGCCGCTTTGCCCCCCTCTGGCCAGCACAGCCTGCCAGGAGGGCAGGCCCGCCTTTTCTCTCCAGGTGGGGGCGACCTTCATGGACGTAGCCCAGTGGTCGGCAAACTCATGAGTCCACAGAGCCAAATATCAGCGGCACAACGACTGGCATGTCTTTGGAGAGCCACATTTTTTAAACTTAAAACTTCTAGCGCCACTTCTTCAAAATAGACTCGCCCAGGCCGTGGTATCTTGTGGAAGAGCCACACTCAAGGGGCCAAAGAGCCGCGGGTGGCTCGCAAGCCGTGGTTTGCCGACCACGGATTTAGTCTCTCACACCGGTCACACTCACACTCCAGATCTCACGTAAAACATGGGTGCGTGCAGCGTCCGGCTCTCATGGGCCCTCTCTCCCTGGGGCCACTGTCACAACCTGCCACATTCCCTTCCACCAGCCAGCACTGCCGAGACCAGCACCGCCGGGCAGGAGGATTCTCAGCAGCAGGAATGTTTACTGCAGGGCAGCGGACAGGGGAGGGCCACCACTCTGCCGTCTGTCTGGCCTCGGCCTCACTCCCTCCAGGCCCAGGCACCGAGGCCACCGCCACTAATGGGACCGCCAGCAGTGACAGCGGTAGAACAGGCCCCTTTGGGGGGGGTGAGGGGGAGACACGCAGAGCACCTCCCACTGACAGTGGGCTCCCTGAGGGCATCCCCAGGGCACAGGCTGGACTTGAGGGAGCCTGGGAGGGGCCTCCAGCCTCTTGCAGGCACCCACCGCTCCGTCCCTGCATCCTAGCACCTGCCCCTCTCGAGCGTCACAGAGAGCACCCTCCCCAACCCCCTAATCCCCCCCTCCCCCCAGGTAACCGGGGGCCTCCAGCTACGCTGGCCTCACTGCTGGTTTTGAACCCGGGGAAGAAAATCCAGTGCTGTGCCCAGACAAAATTTGGCCTCGCTGGTTCCAAGCCCCCTCCCTCCCTCCCTTTTCACCCACACCAGGGGCCCAGCTTCTGCACCGCTCATCCCAGTTCCTGGCAGGCCCCGTGGTGCCCAGGCTGTGGGAGCCGGTCGCGTCTCTGCCCTCCGCAGGGACCCCACAGACAACCACTCCACGCCTCCTCACGTCTCCCCGCCCCCCAGCTGCCTCCTCCCTCCTGAATGCTGCTCCCCCAGCGCTCGCGGCTCCTTTCTGGCTTCCCCTCAGATGTGGGTGCTCCCCAGGGCATCTTCGCTTCCGGCAGCCCCTTCTCGCCCTCCTCCCTCCGTGGGCCGGGGCCACTGCTTTAACCTCAGGGCTTCCCCGCTGCCACCCACAGGGGATGGCTGCCCAGAACGACGTCTCTCTCTCCTCCCATCAGTCCTAGACCCCACATCTCACCATACAGTTTCTGGAAGGATCCAGGCCAGCCTCACGGGACTCTGGCTTTCCGGTCCTGAGCCCCTCACCTCCCGCCTGCTGTGGACCCGCCATCACCTAAGCCTGGGCTGCGGCTCCATGCCCCAGGGGCGGAGGGAGGCAGCACAATGCCTTCAGCAGTTTCACCTGAGAAACCCCGGCCGGCCAACCGCAGGAAGAACCTTCCAGACCAACGGGAGCCTTGCACCCTGTTCCCAGGATCCCTTTGGAGGGGAAAAAAAACCAACCAAAACCTGCATCTCTACCCAGAGCGCCAGTGGCTAAGGCCGTGTCCCCCTTCCTCACCTGCCCAACGCCCTCGCCCTTTTCAAAGCGTTCCCACGTCCAACGTGTAAAAAGTTTGGTGTTTTGAGCGTCTTCCCTTTTCCTCTCCCAACACCCCCATCTGTCTGTCCGCCGGCAGCGGCTGCGTCTGGGAAGCCCCTGGATGCCGGAGACCTCGGGGGACCCAGACCACGAACCCTCCGATTCCCCCCCTCCCCCCCCGCCCAGCCTTGGCTTTTGGGGGCAGCACGGAGGGCCCCCCCATTCTCAACTTTCAGACCACAGCCTTTGTCACGACTGCAGGCGGAACTGAGCTCCACATTTAACTTCTTTTTTGTGTTTTTTGTTTTTTTAGCGGGTAGGTAGTCCTCCCGATGTAGCAACTACATTCCGGGAGCGAAGGAATGCAGGAAACGCCTCCCTCCCCGCCGTTGTCCCTCGCCACAGGTGATGCCCAGCAAGCCCCCCAAAAACTTCCTAACGAACCCCGGGACGAGCGAACAGAGGAACCCGGGGGGGTTGGGGAGTTGGGGGGTAGGGGGACACCTGCGTAACCGCCCGCCCGCCCGCCCCGGCCCGCTCGCACCTGCTCGTGGTGCGCCAGCAGCGCGGGCGAGGCGCACAGGCGCAGCACCAGCAGGCTGCGCGCCAGCTCCCAGCTGCGCCGGCTGCGGTACGCCTCCCGCGCGTTGTCGAAGTCCACGGCCGGCACCGGCGGCCGCACGGCCTCGGCCGCCCCGGGTCCGAGCAGGGGGCCCCGGCCGGGGGCGGCCTGCTCGAGGGTCTTGGGCGCCACGGTGGACAGCGGGGCGAGGCGGGGGGCGCGGGAGCGCAGCGCGGCGGCGAAGACGCGCCGCAGAGCCATGGCCGGGCCCCGGGGAGCGCGGGAGTGGCTTTAAGTACCCGCCGCCGCCGCCGCCCGGCCGCCCAGCCGCCGCCCAGCCGCCCCGCAGGCCCCGCCCCGCGCCCGGCCGCGCCCGCTGATGCCGAGCGAGGCCCCGCGGGGCCCCGCGACCCGCGCCCCCTCCTCCGGGGAGGCCCCGCCCTGCGCTCGCTCGGGGCGCGCGCCCTCCGGAAGCCCCGCCCCGCCCCGCCCCGCCCCGCCCCGCGGGCGCGCCGGCTCCTGGGAACGCCCAGCCCCACGAGCGCGCGTTCCGGGGACGGTGTGTGTGGGTGTCCCGTGGCGGGTCCTGCGCACGCCCGCCCGGAGCGGCCCCACGTGCGCCTGGAACCCGTTTGTTTTATTTTTTCCCCGTCCGTGGCCACCCGCCCCAAACGGGACCCTGTCTCCCTGGCCACCCACCTCCCCAACTCCACCTTCCCCTGGCGCGCTACCAGGTGTGCGAGTTCTTTTTTTTTTTTTTTTTAACATATTTTATGGATATTTTACAGAGAGGAAGGGAGAGAGAGAGAGAGAGCTAGAAATGTCAAGGAGAGAGAAACATCGACCACCTGCCTCTTGCACACTCCCTACTGGGGATGTGCCCACAACCCCCCAACTCCACCTTCCCCTGGTGCACTACCAGGTGTGCGAGTTCTTTTATATATATATATATATATATATATTTTATTGATATTTTACAGAGAGGAAGGGAGAGAGATAGAGAGCTAGAAATGTTTTCCCGTCCGTGGCCAAACCCCCAAACGGGACTCTGTCTCCCTGGCCACCCACCTCCTCAACTCCACCTTCCCCTGGTGCGCGAGTTTGTTTTTGTTTTTGTTTTTTAATATTTTATTGATATTTTACAGAGAGGAAGGGAGAGAGAGAGCTAGAAATGTCCATGAGAGAGAAACATCGACCAGCTGCCTCTTGCACACTCCCTACTGGGGATGTGCCCGCAACCAAGGTCCATGCCCTTGGCTGGAATCGAACCCGGGACCCTTCAGTCCGCAGACCGACGCTCTACCGCTGAGCCAAACCGGTTTCGGCAGCTGTGCGGTTTCTTTTGGGGCTCCCCAAGCCGCCCAGGGTCAGGCGGGATCCTGAGCCGCCGCCGCCTCGGCTCACCTGCGCCCCCGGGCTCCTCCCCGATCGTTGAGCCGCTGGGACGCACCGGTCCTGAGGCCGGGCCTGCGGAGAGAAGGCGGTCCCCGTCTCCTGCGGGGCTAAAGGGGCGTTTGGGAAGCCATCGGCCCTCTTCCCAGAGCCGCTTAGGAGCTTGCCCACCTCCCGCTTTGCTCCGGTCTTCCCCGTCCCACCGCCCACCCACCCAATGGGCGGCCCGGGCTCCCGTTGGTCTGGAAGGTTCTTCCTGCGGTTGGCCGGCGGTGGTTTCTCAGGTGAAACTGCCCAAGGCATTTGTGCTGCCTCCCCTCCGCCCCTGGGGGAGGCTGGCTGAACCGAGGAGTGTGGAGCCACATCTCAGGTACCACCTACAGGCTCCTTTGGGACCCATGTGGTCCCCCTGGTGTCAGTCCCCCCCCCCAGCCTCCTCTGCAGGCCCTCTGCGCCACCCCCTTGGGGCTGGCAGCAAAGCCACCTGCTGTGCCACCTCCCTCGGGCCTCCCTTCCTTCCCACACCACGTTCAGAGAGCCTGGCGCAGGAGACGACACCTTCTGGGAGGGACCCGCCTGGCTGCCCACTATCGCGCCCCCTCTCCATCACTCGCTCCTGGGGGGCCCCTCCTGTAGCTCCTGAAGACATGTGTGTACCCCCCAGCGGGGCCTGACTGTGGGTGGCAGCCTCACTCCCCACCTCACCTGGTTCACAGGTGCTCCATGCACGCTAGTGAACTGGACACCCTGATCTGTTCAGCACTGTTGACCATTCAGCCGCAGGCAGCAGCTTGGTGAAGATGCGGATACATTTGAGTTCATTTCAGCCAATAGCCACCTTTAACGGGAACAGCTATCACCCCCCCCCCCCCCCATTCCTCAACCCAGGGGCAAGCAACCAAGAGGACCGTGGCAAGTGATTCTTGCTCACAGCAGCTCCATTCACAATAGCCAAAAGCTCCGTCCAGCCGAAACCGGTTTGGCTCAGTGGTAGAGCGTCGGTCTGTGGACTGAAGGGTCCCGGGTCCGATTCCGGTCAAGGGCATGTACCTTGGTTGCGGGCACATCCCCGGTGGGGGGTGTGCAAGAGGCAGCTGGTCGATGTTCCTCTCTCATCGACGTTTCTAGCTCGCTCTCTCTCTCTCTCTTCCTCTCTGTAAAAATATCAATAAAATATATTTAATAAAAGAAAAGGCTGCGTCCATCAACGGATGGGTGGAGAAACAAGCTGTCTAGTACACTCACCGTGGAATATTATCCTGCAATAGAAAGGACTAGCATGCTGATGCACCAAGCTAGGACACAGATGGACCCAGAAAACATTACGCTTAGTGAAAGAAGCCTGGCACAAAAGGCCCCAGGTTAGAGGATCTTATTTCTGGGAAGTGTCCAGAATAGGAACAGAAAGCAGATTAGTGGTTTCTCAGAGGAATGGGAGTGGCTGCTAATGGGTGTGGAGCTGGGGTATGAAGAGGTTCTTGAACTGGATAAGTGGTGATGTTGGCTTTAACTTTGTGACTAGTTTTTAAAAAAATATATTTTATTGATATTTTACAGAGAGAAAGGGAGATGTGCCCGCAACCAATGTATATGCCCTTGACCGGAATCGAACCCGGGACCCTTCAGTCCGCAGACCGACGCTCTACCGCTGAGCCAAACCGGCCAGAGATCCTAGTGGGAGATGGTGTGTGGGGGTTTTGGCTCGGTTCCCGGGTTCGATTCCTGTCAGGGGCATGTACATTGGTTGAGGGCTCATCCCCCGTGGGAGATGTGCAGGAAGCAGCTGGTTGATGTTTCTCTCTCATCGGTGTTTCTAGCTCTCTATCCTTCTCTCTTCCTCTCTGTAAAAACATCAATAATATATATATATATATATATATATATATATATATATATATATATTAAAAACATACAGTCGTACCCTTGAAATGGGTGAGTTGTTGCCGAAACCGGTTTGGCTCAGTGGTAGAGCATCAGTCTGCGGACTGGAAGGTCCCGGGTTCGATTCCGGTCAGGGGCATGTACATTGGCTGTGGGCACATCCTCGGTGAGGGGTGTGCAGGAGGCGGCTGGTCGATGTTTCTCTTTCATCGACGCTTCTAGCTCTCTATCTCTCTCCCTTCCTCTCTGTAATAAAAGCAATAAAAATATATTAAAAAAAAAAAAAGAAATGGGTGAGTTGCGTGGCATGTGAATTCTCTCTCCATAAAGCTGTTGTGATTTAAAAAAAAAAAGGCCAAGGACCACAGTTACAGCATTTGCTTCAAGGAAGCCTGTGGCCTGGACACAGAGGCCATGGCGAGGGAGCTTGGCACTAAAGAGAGTTTGGGGTTTCTTCCTCAGGGAAACGAGGATAATTAATAAGACACACACACACACACACACACGCACACACACACACACACACACACACACCGTCCTCTGCGTGGGTTGCCGCCTCGTTTGGCCTGGAGGTACTTAGCACAAGCCCTGCATCCACTAAGAACCTGACAAGCCAGAGCCTTACCACTGCCCGGGGCATGCCCTGCTGGCATTGGCCGCGGGCACACGGACCTTGTGGAGGGCTGACCCGTCCCAGGCCAAAGCCTCAGAGGCGGGGCCATCCTAGGCAGCTACAGCTTTGATCTCCTCGAGGTTCCCTGGGCCACCCCCCCCCCACACACACACACCCTATGAGTCTGGGGGCTGCCACCCTTAGGTTTGGGCATGACGCCAGAGGCGTGCCACCTGGGGCCTGGGGGGTTGACCAGGAGCCAGGACTCTTGGTGGTGTACTGGGCCACCCTCTCTGCTCCCGCAGAGCGATGGGTGGGGACCCCCAGGGCTCCTCCAGAGAGCCCCCCGCCCCCCATGGCCTCTGGTGGGACACAGCCCGATGCCTCTGGCAGGCTGCTCCGGTGGCCTCTGTGCGTGACCGGTGCAGTCTCACGTGTTGCTTTACCAACTTCTGGAGGCACTACATCGGGCTCTTTATCCCAACGGTCATGGGTGACGTTGGTGATAAATAAACATCGTCTGAGTATGTCAATAGTAGGCATGAAGAGAAAGGGCAAAGCCGCGGCTTCCGGCCAAACACTCTTGAGGGGCCGGCCCGAGCCAGGACTCTGTGGCCCAGCTTCCGTGGCTCGCAGGGCGCAGGCGGAAGGGGCCCCTCCCTGCTGGGGCCTCGCACGGGGGCGGCCTGCAGGGCGGCGCTCTGCCCCCCGCACTCTGCCCCGGGCGGGCGGGAGGCCCTGGGGGAGGGATGGCGGTGCCCTCTGGCCACCTGCTCAGGGGCCCAGCCTTCCCGGAGGAGGAGGTAACCCCTGAGCGGGAACCAGGAGACAAGGAGGACCGGGCTTGGTGGGGGAGAGCCGGGGCCTCGGGGGTCACGTGAGACTTGGCTGGGGATGGGGAGGCTGGCACCCCAGCTGTACCAGCTGGCTGTGCCCCGAGCCCGCCACTCCAGCCAGCCGTGTCCAGGGCAGCCCCCAGCCCCGCCTCTGACTTCTCGGGCTTTCCCACAGGCACCAGGCCCCTCGACTTCCGCCAGCGGTACCAGGATGGGCCTGCCCCCCACAGCCCGCACCCTGTGAGCTCCCGTCGGTCCCAGCTCCCAACCTGGGAGTGCCACAGCCTCTCCTGGGGTTTGGGGCATGGGGGAGGTGCGGGCTGCCTCCCCTTCCTGCCCTCCTGCCCCCTACGTATACATCAGAACTTCCCCTGGGTTCCCCA